>BMAO01020455.1:0-525805 GCA_019973975.1 Trichonephila clavata
TATAATATAAAGGTATTATTTTTATTCGTCTAAAACTTTTAAAAACCTTGAAACTAATTTCCACAGTGATGTTTTAAGAAATAATAGATATTTCTAAGTATCAGAAGTTTCCTGTGAGTTTTTGTGTACTAAGTACACTCATGTCCAAAATTATGGTCACAAACATAAAGTTTGAGAAAAGAGATGAACTATTCACTATGTTGCCACGAAATTTGGTACAGAGACATAATATCAGAAAGAATATAGCAACATAACAATATGGAAAAGATCTGAATTGTGAATTAAGATAAGGGTCATATCAAAAAGTGTGAAATTATGAGAGTAAGTGAGAGTGAGAGAATATTAACGTCGCACTGATTAGCAACACGAGGGCTTTTGGCGACGGTCCGCGTAATTTTGAACCATGGTCAAGTGACGCGGACGCATCTGAGCTGGCACCCCCTCTCCTAACTACCACACCACACCCACGGGAGGACATTTGAGCTCTCGACAGATTTAACGTGCATCGCTCCCCTACACGGCGGATCTTTAGTGGTACTAGGATCGAACTCATGACACGCTAGCCATGATCCGATGCCTAGACCACTCGGCCACCGCGGCCTCGTGTGAAATCATGAATCAGAGATAAAGCATTGACCTTGGGAAAAGTCTATCTAATATGGAGTGAGACAATTGGTAACTCCATACACAAGTCTCACAGCAAGTTGGGGTTTCAAATAAGGATTTTTGGCAATAAAGCCCATTTCTCCAAAAGCGGGACTTTAATTTCCTGGGGGCCCTGGGTGGGAAGTTACGCTGAGAAATGGCTTTTCCAAGACTATCCTAAATATATTCATTAGAATTGTGATCCGGATACCTCAAGGGTCAATCCACATGGCGAATATCCGCTCCCACATGAAATTCATGAACAATGTGAGTTTTGTGTGGCCAAGCATTATCGTCCATATAAATGTAGTCCGAGTCCATAGCACCCAGAAAAGCCTCACATAGGCTTCCAGGATCTCATCCCTGTAGCGCTGTGGGTTGACAGTATCCGCATCGAAAACGTACAGCAGTGTACGACTGCCCAACATTATGCCATCCCAGCCAAGGATTCTTTCCCCTCAAATCTGTCGATTTTCTCTTACGTAGGAGGGATAAGTGAGCTACATTTTCTCTTCAGGTGAAGACTCCACGAGAATCGCTTCATCTAGTAGATTTCGACTTCATCACTAAAAAGAATACACCCCCATTCTTGAGAAGTCCACAACTGATATTTTCAGCTCCAAATGTCTGAACTTTCCTGCTGAATGCAATCAAAGGGACGCATCTAACTGGACCCCGGGCGTAAAGGCCTATCTCTGCAAGATGGCTGTAGATTGACTGCTTGGAAATTCTTCCACACACTGCAACGAGGTCAACGAAACAAGCTGAAGAGCCGTTGTCCGCTTATGTTGTCGTGTGCTTTATGCCAAGTAGCGATCATGTGCAGATGTCCATGCTCTGTGGCGACCTTGACCGATATTCTCGGTGACAGTTATACCTGTTAAGAATTTATTCCATAACCAGGAGACCACTTTCGGGCCACTTGTAACCATCGAGCCACCTCCACTTGAAACTAGTCAGCTTCAAGGGTGGCCAACGACTCTCCATCTCATGCAATCATCAAAACGATTATGAGAAGCCATTATCACTGCAAAAGTCTTTTTGCAGTGATAATGGCTTCTCATAATCGTTTTGAGATGATGAGATGATGAACTCGTTTGTTTTAATGCAATATTCTCAAAACTGGACTCAAAATTTTCATATGCGTGAAATGTCTCAATCCAGTTAGTTCAGCAAAAACTAACGTTAAACATCTTTTCCTAAATTGAAGGGTGATATTTTACTAACCGTGCTTCAAAATATACAGAATACAAAAAATTCTATCAGTTTTACTGGAGGCATTTTAAAATTATTACAAAAACACATTTGTGACCTTAATTCTGGACCTGAGTATATAAACTGGGGTCTCATGATATTACATTTCAAGCTTTTCAAATTAAAGTGCTTAGCAATAAGAATTTTATAAACAAAACAAAAAAAATGAACATTTTTAAACATAATCTGATTGAAATTTGTGAATATGACCTTTTTAAATTAGAACTTATTTCAAAATTTCAATTCAATGGTGCACAAGCAGAAAATTTTTTTTTCCATATATTTTAATTTTATTTTACCAAATGTAGTAACCACTAATTTTCCATACAACGAAATCTACCAAAACTTAAACCTGAAATAACTTTTGAGCACCTAAGCAGTAATTCAAATTCTCACCCTATAGTACATTGAAAGACTGTTCTCTACACCGTAACACACCGTTTTTACGTTTTCAATGAAACATCATTTCTCCCAAGTAGTCGCATCGAAATTGCTTTTTACGGTCATTGAAAAGGAATTGCCATTAGAATAAATTACTGGAAAAGGAATATACACTGAATTAAAAGGCTTTAGAAGAGATTCTTCCCTTTGTCAAAGTAGAATTAGGATATAAAGAATTCCTTTTCAGAAGAATTCGAAAGTTTGAATAGGAAGGTGAAAGTGTTCTGTTTCAAATCATTCTTTGTTTAAGAAATGCACAAAGTTAGGAAAGTGAAAGGATATTGGAGTTGTCAAAGATGTTGGAATCTCTATTTAGGAAACAAGGTTTTGTGTATGCTGATGAAAGATGTTTGTCAGTAAAGAAAAAAAAGTTCTGTTATCACAAATTAACATTAGTACTAATCACATTTTATTAATCTTGCATTAAATTTTATTGTAGAATTTAGAACTGCCTCCTCTGATTAACCATAGCTAAAAAAATTTCACGTAAAAAAAAATGTCTGTCCAAATCTTACGAAAGCAAGGCAATAACAAATTAATTTCTAAATAACATATATTGTTTTCCATTCCTTCTTCGTAATATTAAAAAAAAATAAAGTAAGAAAGTTAGCTAGACAAAAATAAATAACACAAACGATATAATTAAATATATATAACGGAACATTTTGTTTAGCATTGTCGGTACCAAAGGATTAAATAAATCTTTGTAAAGAATTAAAATTAAGCTACGAGTATATATATATATATAATATATAATATATTATATATATATATATATATATATATATATATTATATATAATAAATATTATAAGATAAAACAAAGAAAATAATTCTAAAGAAAAAGAAAACTTACGTAACCACTACCTAAAGAAAACGAAATGTAGACAATATAACAAAACAAATTTACTTTCTTGTACATAAGAAACTCGAAGTGTTCTTTCGCAGAAACGACACACATGGGAAATAAGAATGTTTTTCTTTAAATCTTGTGATATATGTCTGCGTTATTTTTGTTACATGCAACTATTATCACTTGCTCAATATTGAAGACAATGGATAATGAGATTTCGCAAAATTAGATTTCACATTTTTATTTCTTGTGCACTAAATTTTCATCTTTGTCTATTTAAGAAGTTCAATTTAATATTTTTAAATTTAAGTGAACATTTTTTACTATGAGGAGGATAGAATCCACCACCTCCGGATCTGAAGCCAAGTAACTTAACACTGGAACCAAAATGATCAGTTCAGTCCGGAGGCTGGTTACTGGCTTATATAGATACCACTACACGCTCCTCCACCAGTGTGTCGGTGGATAGGCGAACGAACAATATAGTTATGACGAGCGTAGGAGTTGTTGAGGTTGATTGGAGGAGTTGCGTCACGTGAGTCGGACGACTTTGCTGCGTCAAGTAAGTCTAAAGAATTTGTTTTTGCTGCGTCAAGTGAGTCTGAAGAGCTTGTTTTTGCTGCTTCAAGTGAGCCTGAAGAGTTTGTTTTTGCTGCTTCAAGTGAGTCTGAAGAGTTTGTTTTTGCTGCTTCAAATGAATCTAACGAGTTCTTGGTTGCGCTTATTGCGGGTAGATGGCGCCACGACAGTCCGGAAGATTACGCTTTTTCTTAGTTCAGCCTGGGTCACCAATGAGGAGGATAGAACCCGCGACCGACCTTCGGATCTAAAGCTGAGTAACTTAACACTGGACCAAAATGATTGCTTTAGTACGGAGGCTGTTACTTGCTTATATAGTTATCATCGATACAACTATCTTCAAAACCTGTAAATAATAGAGGAGGGGGGGGGATTCAAGTATGTACTAACTCTTAAGGATTCATGCTAAAAGCGCAAATGTTGCTTCAGAGAGTGAGGTTAATGAAAAGATCAGATCAAACTTAGGGGTCCTTGGAAAGAACTATGTAACTTTTGAAGAGGGTAGGAGGAATTCATGATTCTATTCAGGATAAACAACGACAATCTTTACAGTGAAATGCTTTTTACTAGGAATATCTTATATAAAAGTGAATGTGTATTGATGTGTTGCTTAAGTCAACATTTCAATATGCTATTATTTAATTCTTAATGTTATACTTATACATGCCGAAAATGATGCACACCATTTTAGTTATTACTATTATTATTATTTACGTTAAATGATTTTTCATAAAACTTACGGTTTTTATAATCGTACTTAAAATAGGGTACGGTTGGCAATCTCTACACATACAATATATATATATATATATATATATATATATAGACATACAGAAAAAAGGAAAATAAATAAGTAATCCCCATCAAAGAAAAATAAAATAAACTCAATTTCTTTTGAAAGAAGTCGTCTATAACATGATACAGTTTTCGCAGTTAAACAAATATCTTTAACACATGTAGGCTTAATCTAATATTTCTTGCTTCATCCCGATTCTAGAGTTTTCTTTGTTTTACACCAATCAAAGAGATTTTTTTCCCTTTACATAGATTTCTGCTTATGTGAAATATCAGATTCCAAAAACCAGACACACAAATGAGCATAATCCTTTCAGGAAAAAAGAAGTTTTTAATGATTCTCTAGCGGGGATTAAAGTTCGTGAAAACTAATCGGAGGCTTATTCTTTTATAATCAGAGCGGACTAAAAGCGAACCCTATCTGCTAATCCGATCAGAGAAAGGAAAGAGGGTCGATAGGGATTTGTATCAAAACAGAAAGTGAACTTGATGCTGATAAAATAGATGAATTTTTGTGACAGAGCATATAATCTACTTGAACCTCATAATCCACCATTTTGAGAGAGAAATTTTCTTTTCCCTCTTTTAATTCGGAGCAGTACTCCAAAATTCCAAAATTTTTAATTATGGAATATGCATTATCAAAAAAAATTATCTGTGAAATTTAATATTAATTATTTTTAATTAGCTTTTTGGACATTTTAAGAATTTGTCTTTCAAAATACATGCTGGAAACGATCTGGGTGCTTCTTGGGAAATATTGATTTAATGAAGAATACTTTTAAGAATAGCACAAGTCCGTACAGTAAAAATAAGAAAATAAATAATAATAAACTTTTAAATTATGTGTATGTATGGACCAGTGAAGCACACAAGGGAGCCCGGCCCCCCCCCCCAAAGCCCTTGATTTTTTTCGATTGATTATGATCTTATTATATAATACGTAAAATTTAATTAAGTATTTGTTATTAATAATTAATTTTATTAATTAATGCTAATTATTCAATAATTAATTTTTTACTGTATTTTGTTTCCGAAAATAGACAAAATCAAAAGAATATGTTGGGAGGCGTATAGGAGCACGATACGAGAACAGTGGACTTTCGACCATAGAAAAATCCCTTTGAAAAATTCTTGCGTGCGCTACTGGTATGGACGAATGAATTGAATAGTTATTAACATTGTGACGAATCTATACCGTTCCTTTCAACTAACTCCTTTAGGGAAAGAATTTTTTTCAACCAACTTTCACCGAAGACGAGAAAACGTGATTATGCAAATTAGGTTTAACAAATAAATTCTGTATTAGCAAGTATCGAGAGTTAATGAAGTGAGAATCGAAGATTATTAAAGTGAGAATTGAAGTTTACTGAAGTGAGGATAGCTCGGATGTGAAGTGAATTAATGAGAAGCTAGTAATCCGGCCATAGAACGTAAACAGTGTTGGACGTGTGAAATTGGAATCACTAAGAAGTGATTAAATTGTTAGTGCACCTCCGAGGTAAAAACGAGCTTGTATAAATTATCGTAGGAATATAATTGAATATCCGTAAATATTATCCCCACGCTATCTGGTTTCCCTTCAGTCTTTTAAGTATTGATCAAATTGATGTTAAGTGGACCATTAGTGTGTCTGTGTTGAATATTGTGACAAATAAACAATTTTACTGAATCATGTCGTCTGATCAATTAGTTCCTCCCACACATCTAGCCGGGTTAGAGAGAAGAAGGAATATTACTTTGAAACAAAATGAGGGCAATTGGGGATGAACCTCATGATTTAAAATACGAAGAGAATTGCTCCTTCACTCTCAAAAATACCACATCCCACCAACCGTAAGGATTTTACTTCCGACCAGAATTTACGTGCTTCAGCTCTTTTACACGACGGATCTTTAGTGGCATCAAGACTTCAACCCACGGCTCAACAGAAATAACGCTAGCTACGAGCTTACAACAAGAATCATTAGGCAAACACGACTGAGTATGGACAAAAATATATTTACAAAAAAATTTCCATATTTTTGGCCATGTTCACAAGATGTTCCTCACCATGTTCCTAACTCATTAATCATAAAACATCTAACTCCAATTAAGTTCAATACACACTTTAATGTTTAAAATTTTGTCAAAACATTTTGTACTATTCAACCTAAATATTTAATTAAAGAAACAAAAATCCGAATTCTTCACGTTGCTGCCAAAACTGTTAGTATAATTATCGTCAATATTCATAAAAATTAGGATTTTTCAACCCGTGGTCCGCTTAAGTCATTTTAGTGTCCCCACATTTGAGTTTGAGACAATTTCAAGAAAATTAATTGCCTGGTAAGAAGAGCTTTTTGTTGTAAAAACACTCCCCCCCCCCCCTCATTCTTGAATTTAAAACACACATCCCATTTATACGTTCGATATCGATTTGAAGAAATATTGTGAAAATAAAGAATGTTACAAAAATTTCACTGTATTGTAAGTATTTCTAAAAACTTCCATTTAACTTTTTTGAAAGCAATATATATATATATTCAAATCGGTAACAGCGTTTCTTCATTTCGAATCATTTATAAAATGACAACTTTTTTTATTTAATTTTTCTTATTACTCGATTTTTTGACAGAAGTGTGGCCCGCGGGTCTTTGTGAATTCTTTGATGTGGCCTTTTGAGAGTAAAAAGGTTGAAAACCTCTAATATAAAGCATACCTGAAATATTTATAATCGCATGCATTTAGGAAACGGACTATTCACATGAGAGAATAAAATAACCAGAGACTTCTTTTAGACTTAATAGTCTCATTAGTATTATAATACAATACAGCAGGTGATATGTTTAATTGTCTTTTTACTTTGTTTAAACTCATATATTGAATATGAATTCTGATTTTCGTAATTTAGTTTAAAAGATCGAACGTTAGAGAGACCAACCTCAGCTGAATCAGTCGCAAGAGTTGTTATTCTTCGTCCCTCCCTTGTTGGCCAATCACTTGACGGCGAAGCTTGCCCAGATGGGTATCGCCCATGAGAATGGAAAGACTGAACTTTAATCAATGAGTGAGGAGCTTCTCCCCCATACGAATCAAATAATCCTAAAGCATCTATGAGGGGAGAGAGGGTAATCCAATGGAAATGCAACGGTTGTTTGAGGGAGTCGCAGCTTTGGGGGGGGGTGATAAAAATATTCGAGTACCCAGGACACGTGACAGGAATGTGTCCAACAAGAAGTGGTCACATCGAAAACGCTTATGAATCCTAATAGGGTTGTTCAGTCCGTTTATATAGAAAAACAGGGTATTAAAATACACATGTGCGATAGTTTAAAATAAGGAGCCCCGTGAGATTTCTCAAATGGGTAAAAAATTAATTTATTCAATTGTAGCTATGAACTCTATGGTACTGTACTAATCATCTAGTTCTCTGTATTAATAAGGCGTTTTCATATACAACGCTTTGAAAAACTAAGTTGAGATAAATATAAGTTAAGAAATTATTTGAATAAGTTAAGTGAAACTCAATCAATGTACATAATAAACGAAGTGTTTTTACTAGACCTATAACTAAATTTTTATTTTAAGTATTTTACATTACAACTATATTATCAGTTATATAAAGCATAATTATTAATCATTTGGAAAGAAATCTTTTAAATGAAAAGGGTATATATTTTTATAGAATATAAAAAAGGCTTTGCAGCATTAATTTACAACATGATTATATTAATAGAAATTGAATTGCATCAGATCCTGAAGTAAAATAAAAGGGTATTTCTAACACATTAAACGCGTTTCTCTTTATCGATGCCATTTAGATAAAAGTGGGGGAAGAGGGATTAAAAAAATTAATTTACCCATGATTATTCGAACGGGTTTTATGACACGTATTTACTACCATTCGCTTACACCATCGATTTCCTTTTCGCAGGTATTTTTATTAACAGAGCAAATTTTTTTTTCATTTTGTTTTTGTTTACAATCTCGCACCGGAAGAAATACAAATACAACAGAAAAAAAAAGGTAAATAAAATAGTGAAGCCGAATAAATACAGAAATCGATTAGGTACCAGATTTGTGCCCAAATTTTCCCCATCGGAAACTTTTACGACCCTCTTTCCTAGCGGCACCCAGAGACACGTTTATGGGGGTCAAAGTGTCAACCCAGCAGCTTCGGCACTTTTTAATTTTTTTTTTTCGTTCTGATTTCGGCAACTCTACAAGAAACGCTGTTCGATAAGCGCCCCCACCCCCGTCCTGACGACGAAAGGTGTTCTCTTTTACGCCTCCACCCCCTTCGGCACATAAATATCGCTTGCGATCGTAAAATATCCTGCTCACTCAGTTTTGGCACCACTCGCTTGTTTTATGACCCCGGACAGTAAAATGTAAAGTGTCGCCGACTTTATTGGTACAAATTGCCCGATAAATTTACACTTTATACGTCACGTTCCCCCTCGTTAAAAGTGACGACCCGCCTTTAATTCGGCGTCTGCCTTTTTAAATGAGGAACGCGCGATGCGATATTAATCGAATCTTTCATAAAAAGGGACACGTTTTGAATTTCATGATCATCAAGAGGTGATGAGCCTTTTACAGCTCTCCTATTGTCTCCAACGGGCCTTTTAAATCGCGCTTTGTTTACAGCCAAGAGGATCCCAGCCAGATTTAGATTACTTGACTTGGAAAACGAGAGAGAGGTTGGAAGAGGTGTCTTGGGAAACGTGAAAGTATGTTACGATGATACAGTTAAGGGATTTTATTTCATCTTCGTAAATGTTTGTTAAGGTTCATCAAATACACGAATATCTTTAGCACATCGAGTGTACCAATTGTACGTAGTTATCGTACCTTTGGGATCTTTTAGTTTTTATAGATGTCATAACTGCAGACCACACAATAATATGATCAATATATACAGGGTTATTCATTATTCCCTCCAAGGTTTCGAAGTTCTATAGTGAAAAAAAAACTATAACGAATACAGTAAAAGAGAACATTTGAAAGAATACAGAAATAATACAAATTTTATTAACATATCATGTGTACAAATTTTATTTATATTTGTGTGTTCTATACGCGTGACCTTGGTTACACGGCTTACATCAATGCGATAGTCCATTTCTAACCACACTCTGCACAACATGGTACTATCAGCGATATAGACAGTCCGTGTTATCCTGTCCGCCTTATCCGAAAACTTGGTCTTTTACATAAGACCGTTTTCGTACCCCCTTCGCCAGGTAACGTAGCAGAACTGCATGAAAGGATAATACGAGGGTGAATCGGAAAATGAGTTTCCCCTGTCAACTATGATCAGAGTTGTGTATGAAAGTCAAAACATAGAATGAGACATTAAAGATAAGATACAACTTTTTTCACTTAAGTGCCAAGTACACTGGGACATTTGTCATACCGCTTGATAAGTTTCAAAAGCTCAACCCCCCCGGAAAAATCCGGGGCTTTGCAAACGGTAGAAGCGTTTAACAGCTATGGGCGAACCACGAAACAGCATGTGAACGCGCAAGACATCAATACTTCATTGGGCACAGGTCGGCAGCGATCATTCAGATGGATTCAGAAAAAGCGGCTTGGGCATCTCAAATCTAGCGTTCTGTTGTTGGATGAGAATGCGAGACCACACTCGGCGACGGTAAAGCAAAAATCATGTTGCAATTCTTGGTTGGGAGCGCCTACACCACCACCCATATACAGTCCTGATCTCGCATCAAGTGACTTTCATCTGTTTCCAGCTTTGAAGAAGAATCTCGCAAGAAAGTTGGAAGCAACGCTCAAGTCAAACAAACGCTTTTTCCGCATGCAAAGCCAGTAGTTTTTCCTCGAGGACTTTTTGAAGCTTATCAAGCGGTATATAAAATGTGTCAATGTACTAGGTACTTATGAGAAAAAATAAAGTTATGTCTTATCTTTAATGTCTCATTCTATGTTTTAACTTTCACACACAACTCTGACCACAGTCGACAGGGGAAACTTACTTTCCGACTCACCCTCGTATATGTTGTCAATAAAGTTGATAGTACCATGTGTGACATGTACTGGACTATTGCACTGATGTAAGGCATGTAATCATTGTTACACAAATAGAACATCTGTTAGGTATGTAATTAAAACTTGAATTACTATTTTATTCTTTTAAATGTTTTTTTTTCTTCTTTTTTTTCCTTTCTGTATTTGTATTCGTTCTTTTACTACAGCACTTTGAAACTTCGGAGAGAAAGATGAATAACCCTGAACAATTAACGTTTAATGTCTAATATGAACTTCAAGCATTAAAAGCAAACATTCTATGAGATATACAACGTTAAAAAATCACAATGCTATTTCCACGCCAATTACGTTCAAAATAAAAATAAAAAATCTTTTTCACAGGGTGTTATTTTTTTTATTAAATGACAGCTGCTGTCAACGGCTTAAGTCTTGTCAACTATTCCTACATGTTTAAATTTAGAAACAAAAATTAGCGCCAAAAATTTATTTAGATAACCAGGCTTTTATTGCCAATAGAGGTACAGATGCACATACAGACTGCATGTTTCATTAATTTTTTTAAAAATATTTCTTCTTGTGCGTAACTATATATATATATGCGTTATGAAGGAAACGTTTCAGAGAACATTAGAAGTTGAAAAGCTAGATCCAAGTCAAAGAATATTTACACAGTCAGCAGAAATCTACAGTTGGAAGACCGGGACTATAGTTAGCTTTGTGAAATAGTATTTGGAGAGTGACAGAGCTAAGCTTTTTTACACGATTTAAAGCGGAAATTATTTGTTTGTCTAGTGTTTATCATAACATTCCTATATGTGTTGTTCGACGTATCGTCATCTTGTGACATATTTTATTTATCTACTGGTGCAGATACTTCGACTAGTTAAGTAAATAGTTATTTTTGCGAAATATGTTATCTTACAATAATATAAAGCAATTATATCATAACTATTAAAATCAATATTGTTGCAAGGAATTAGATTCCAGGGATTTCGACATCTAAAGAAACATATTTTGTTACTTATTATTTTGGTTATATAAACTTCTAAAAAAAGAGTTATTGCGAATAGAGAAAGAAAAATATGCTCGGATTTTTTTAGTGTAGTTATTCGTATCTACCTATCAACCAAAAATGGAGAAAAACGATTCACTCACTTATCATGAGATCCCCGGAACTATCAGACATATGGACTTGTAATTTGGTATGTATGATTCTTTTGTTGAGTAGATATTCGTTAAGAATGGGTTTCTCACGAAATAGACTCAAGGGGGTTGCAGGGATGCATAAATAAAAACAATTTCAATTTTTGGAATATTAGATCTACAACCTTGAAATTCAGTAAGCATGTTTCTTTTGTTAAACGTGTTGTGAGGACATCGTTGTCCGAGGGATGTTGCGGAAGCGTAAAAAATATAAAAGTTTCCGTTTTTGATTTATCAGACCAACAGACTCTAAATTTGACAAACATGTTTATTTTGTTGAGTAGAGAATGGGTTTTGCGTAAATCATCTCGGAGGGGAAGGGAGAGTAAAAGATATTTATACTTCCCGGTTAGAAAATCAGTCTCAATCTTTTTTAAATCAAGAGGCAAGGATTCCAAGAATGTTTTTCAATATAACAGAAAGCTTAATGGGGTAAGTCTTAGAAATAAATAACTTATAAATAAGTATATATAGTTATACACCAAAATGAAATACAAAACGAGCCAGTGTGTGTGTTTCATGATATTTATATTCCTAAAACAATAATGATGGAGAATCTTCCAACACTTTGCGTTCCTAAATAATCAAATTATAATCACGAAAAAAAATCGTAAATATTCTTCTGATTTAATAAAATCTCCTTTAAGATTATAATAAATAGATCTTTTTCGAGAAACATGTTTAGTTTGACGAATAAATAAATCTTTATTTTGAGAAAGAAGCACAAATCATTATTTTATCGGAAAATCTCAGAAAACATTTTCTTTTTTTCCTTTTAAACCAACGAGGATCAAAAACACATTTTAATATTTCTTCTCCCTTGAGCTTACTGCGAAGGTGAAACCATTTTTCTCACATCTAATTTTACTCGCAAAGAGAGCTAAAACTAGATTTGAATTCATATTGCATGTTTTATTCATATTTTTACTCGAATACTCAGCTCCGCGCGAAAAGAACTGTTTAACTTGATCCGAACATTTTCACGGCGTCACATTGCGGATTAACTAATTATTGTGATTCGTTACCTCGCTCTCCTCAAGAATAAATAAATGAGATGCTATCTTTCTTTTAAAAAAAAGATCTATTCATTCCTTATACGGCGACGAAGAATGAATCAAAATTTAATTTATTCCAATATCTTTTGTCAACATTTAAAGAAATAAAAAGAAAATGAAAAGAAGAATATTGTTTACTCGAGATTGCTAGGGAGTGTTTTCTGGTCCCAACAGGCGGAACAAAATGAGAAGAAGAAAAAATTAAAAAGAATTGGAGGTGCTTTTTGTTGTGTTGTTCATCTTCTTCGGGTTTCGAGTGTTTGTCGAAGGATAGGGGGACTATTGGAGCAACTCGCGCAGAGTGATTCTAAGACATTAGAATAAATTCCTTTATTGGATTTTAGGAACGATCGATCCGAGGAAAGAAGGTCCGAGAGAGAGAAAAAAAAACACGAAAGAGGGTTGTGGGGGTGCAATTACGATGCGGTACACGTGCCAAGGAGACATGTTTTCACAGAAGTCTGGACCGAGAAAAAACAAAACTAATAAACGGAAAAGGGCTTTGGGTGTGGTTACGATAGAAGTGAAAATGATCTGGCAACGCCAAGTCTATAGAATGTTAGACTCAAACTAGCGAATCTAAAATGTGTTTAAGTGTACGTTAATAACGAAATGTAAGCATTTTTATATGCTAAGAAACTGATATTTTCTTTCGAAAATTTAATGAAGAAAACTAATTACCTCGCTCTACTTCACATGATTCTAAGGTACTGTGAAATCTGGCGTTAAACGCGCCCTTTTAACACAAAAAATAAGATCGAAATTTATGGGTTTATACGCCGAGTATAAAAATGAGTGTTTTAAAATAAAAAGAGATGAGCATAAAAACAAATTAAGCTTCGAATAATAATTGAAATACCGTTTATTTAAAAGATATAGCTGGGAATTTTAGTTCTAGAAATAAGCTATTTTTTCTAAAGCTTGGGATAATACCTCGAGTAAATGACGCCATGCAAGTATTGCTCATACATATATATATATATATATATATTTCACATTTCTTCGTAAAAAAAAGCGAGTGCGCATTATATGGCGAATATAACTAAAAATTAAAAAAAATGCCATTTGAAAGTATAGGTGTACATTTTACGTCGGATAGTTTATTTTAAAAATTTAGTTAGAGTAATTTTAAATTAAATGAATACAGTGCACAAACACTTTATAATAATGTCTTACTGAACGCTTCTTTAAAAGTGACGCTATTATATATTTTATTAATTAAAAATTTACTTTGAATTTTCTTTAGTAAAAAAGACGTATCAAAAATACTGCAAAAATATTCGAATATTCCAAATAATAGTTTTTGGAACAACGGAGGGAGTGGGCTATCTGAGTTGGAAGCCCTCTTCAAATACCAAAACACGCCAACGGGGGGGGGGGGGGAGGACTACATATATATTCATATTTAACGAGCATCAACCTGTGTACATAGTAAGGCTACTGTATCACTAATGCTCGAAATCATGACAAGCTGGCGACGAGTTCGTGACCATAACCACTAAGCTACCACTGCCACTGAATTAACCGAAATAAGTTTACAACGCGTAATCTGTATTTTTGTGCCGAAAAAATAGCTTTTATGTTTCTGAACGGGGAAAAAATAATGTATAATACTTTCACTGGATATTTTTTCAATATTTTGGACAATCATTTTTAAATATACTGTAATCAGTACATAAAAGGACTTGGGTAGATGAAATTTAAAAAAAAATCCCGAACACTTCATTTACAACTAAAGCGAGTATTATTTTCTCATTTATATTGATAAAATTAAATAATAAATACAATAAATACTACGCAGCACTATATAATGCCTATCAATGAATTCTTTTCAGAAATAATTGACAATGTAACGGATAGAAAAAAATGTTAAATGCTAGTTCACGTTTTATTATCAAAACAAAAGTGGAAAAACAAAATGGTATTCTGCAATAGTTTCCTTTTTGATATAAGATAAAAAAAAAGTTTACGTTAAAAACGTTCTAAATAATTGATTTCATTCAGATTTTAAAATTAATAGGATTATTTATTCAAGCAACACTTTTGAATTCTTTTTCTTTAATTCCACGCAATTCAATTACGGCAGAGTAAGAATTAAGTTAATTTACAGGGGGAAACCGCCTGGAAAAAAAAAGAATATTAACAAGAATAAAATATTTATTTCCTTTCTAAATAAAACGGTCTGTTGAAAAGGTATTTTTCAAAAGAGGATGCAACTTTCGCTTTTACAATTTATTCGACTCTACACCGATTTATGGTTTGCAACAAATCTAATCTAGAAACAGATCGTAAAACATATCAGCACAACTTTTTATTTTTATTCTATATTTTGGTATTTCTGCGGACGGGTCGAAATTTCTCTAAATTCTTTTGCGTTTTCGGGATCACTGCCAAAAGAAATCAACCCTTAAGCGATTGTTAAAAAATTACTTTTTCTTCCCTTCTCCCCTATTTTCCATTATCGGACCAAAGGAATCTCTTATCTGGAAATAGTCATAATAATTATATGAGAGGGGAGGGGAGGGAGCGTTAATACTCTCTTTTTTAAATGACCAAGGTCACACGATATCCCATTTCCGACCCCAAGTGAGAAGAAAAAAGCTATTTATTTACGGAACTCACTTTTCATCCTCATCACCTCCCCATTAAACGAGATCGCTATTGGATTTCCGACCGCTTCCAGCAACCTTTTTGTTGTTGTCCTGTAATCTGAAAATGTAACTAAAATCCCAGTTTCATGATTATTTTTTATCTCTTTCCTTTCCTGTTCTGAGAAATCATTATTTTTGCTCGATTCATCTTTTTCTAAAAGAGACTTTCGAATCATCGTTTCAATTTCACCGAAATTTTACTGCGCTTTACAACTCAATAAAACAAATCTAGTTTGTGTGTGATTTCTTTAAACACACACAAAAAATAATTGTTTATACACCATATCTGAAGTATTTTTAATGCAAGTTAGATGAGTATTAAGATCCTATGTAAATTGGACAGTGGTTTTAAAACGTCGACATAAGCGATATGAGAATAACTGAAATCAGTGATGAAAATCTTTGCTAGCCAGTGGCGTACACAAGGAGGGAAGGGGGTCTGGACCCTCCATTTCCCTTGATTTCTTTTCTTATTGATTATAATCCTACGTATATAGTACGTAAAATTTAATTAAGTATATGCTATTAATAAATTTTATTAATTAATTAATGCTAATTATTTATTCAATAATTAATTTGACTTTTTTGTTCCCGAAAATCGACAAAATCAAAAGAATATGTTGGGCGGCGTATTGGAGAATGATACGAGAATGGTGGTCTTTCGACCCTGGACCGCTCCTAGAAAAATCCACTATTGCTGATGGTGCATCATTCGACTTATACCAGGGGTGGCGAACCTTTATGGATCAACGTGCCCTTTTTTCTGAAGAAATGTTTAATGAGGTATAGATGTGTGCCGTCAAATAATTCTAACTTGGATTATTGGGAAAATAAAACTAAATATAACTCAAAATTCTGTATTTACTACAAACAAATTCATTTTGCACTGTATTATTGCATATGTTTTAGTTATACGTATAATTAAAATTAAAATAAAACTACTGTAATTTTTGTTGTAGTAGGTTAGATCAGTGGCGTAACGGAGAATATCAGGGCCCTCCTGCAAAGTCAGATTTTGCCTTTAATATTTTATAAATGGGTTAAATAAGTATTTGACGTCGGGCAAGCTTTCGGGCTTCTAGAATCCTGCCCCCCCCCCCGATTAGATGACAAATAACTTGCGGTAAGATTGTAAGACACACTAACAAATGAGTGTGCTAACCACCGCCTCGCGCACCACGACCGATCACTCATTTATTCGTAGTGCTTCATAGTGAACTTTGTAATTTTGAGAGAAAATGCAAACCGTTTTGATCAGTGGCGTGCCCAAAATATTGTATCACGTGCCGTCAGTGGCTCACGTGCCATTAGTTCGTCATCCCTTACTTAAAACATTCAATTCCAGTATTGGAAATATCCCTTGTAGAACAAAAATGTCTTAGGTTAAAATTGATATTAACCTCAAAGTTAGGACATGGTAGAATATGAAAAAAATTGAGTCATTCCGTATAATTCTCATTATTTAATCATGGTTTGAAATTACGAGAATCATAAACAATGGAACTCGTGCAGTTCTAGTTCGATTTAGTTAAATTTACGCCATATTAGGTCAATGCATGGTCTATTGGCTATACCATTATGATTAAATGATGAAAATGACTTCTGAAACAAGTACCTTGCTATCTTAACTTCCACTCTACGCTAATGGAAGACCTTTAAGCCAATTCTATTTTGGGTGAGATAACTACAATTATTTTGAAGAAATATAATGGTAGTTAAACTTTAGCTGGTATTTTACGCCACCATTATACTGAGCAAAACTAAATGTAGAAAAGTCTTTGGGTGTGGTTACGCCGAAAATGAATGTAGAACGTTCTTTAATGGAATCTGGCTTTGAAACCATGGATCGAGCTGATCTGGCCATCAAGCCTACGATCATGATTACTCGACTGTAGAGGCTACTCTGATAGCTTTAGAATGATTTAAATTTGAATTAAATCGGTAAACATACTTTCTTTTCTTTGTAAAATCTCGAGTCAGTTAAAAAATTATAAATAGATAGAAGTTAACTATTTTACGAGCTTTCTGACTTTTTAAAGTAATGTTTTTAAATTTCACTTCATTAGTGTCTCTTTTTCGCAAAAATCGACAGAACAATCCTGCCATAGAAATCTGTGGAAGCCGTTTTGCCAAAATATTTCATACGTAAACTCTATTAATTATTCATTATATTTATTTTTATATTATTGATGGCGAAAACTTTTATACTCATGTACTAACTTCGAAAGAGATTAATGTTGTTAAATTAAATTCATAATAAACTAATTAAACAAAAATATAAATCTTATTGAATACTGCAAGAAAAACTTTACACAACGGTGATAAAAATTGAAAATCAAAAACCCATTCATGTTGCTTTGAAGTTGCAATTCTTTCTACAGAAGCATCAATAAATTCTTATAAGATACAATGTGTTTTCAAGGCTATAATAATGTTTGAGTTTGTTGGCTGTAATCCTTTTTTCAATTCCTACTATTAGTAGTTCCCACTCTCCCTATATATATCTTATTCAAATTTTCAATCGTTTATAAAATACTTTTTATTAATCAACTGAATTTCAAATACATTTTTTTCCAAATATTAATTCATTGATTAAATTTTATGTTTTGATTTCAAATTTATTCTGCGTTACTTCTGACGGAGTTACAACAACCTGCAACAGATGGCGCCACTCAAGTTTAAATATATATCTTTAAACTTGTAGTGACACGATGTTGATATAGTATTTTAAAATATTAATTCATTAATTAGATTTAATTAATTGAAATAAAAATTTTCTTTGTTGACCTGAGTAGGAACTGACTTAAGATTTTTTTATATTACTTGTAACTATTATAATCATCAACATTATTCATTAATAAACATTTTTAAAATTATTCTATAATAATTTTTTTATTGTACTATTTTTTAACTCCCTCGGTACCTATCAGACGAAAAATCCCCCTTCCTGAACTGAAGTACCAATTAAAAGAGTTTCATCTATCCAAAGAAGGTGAACGGGTCAAGAGCACGAACAAGGTGTAAAGGGACGGGAGCGAATAAATCCATAAAAAGGAGAGAGAGAGCATTGTGGTGGTATCTTCTGCAGGCGCTGGATCAGCAGACACAATCCTTGGGGGTTCCGCTAATCAAATAAGGGATTTAGGGTGCCAAAAGAAGCGTGCCCATTGGAGAGGGAGAAGCAGAAATAGCTCCATAATAGATGGCACTGGAAACACCAGGCAATTTGCAGGGATATACACACTCTATCGAATCCTCGATTGGGAGCAGTAGTGTTTCAAGTACCTCCATCGATTCCAATGTATTCGAATGCAGATGTTTTATTGACAGAAATCGAGAGAGAGAGAGAGAAATGCTTAAATACTATTTTGAGAACATGTTTGCAAACAGAGTTTTTTCCTTTCCTTTTTTCCATTCCAATTTAAAGTGCAAATAAAGCAGTTAAATTAGGAATTTTGCATTTGAAACAGAATTATCGGTTCCACTGATACGTAAAACAATGAATTAAGTATCAGTTGTAGGTGTTAAAACAAATTCAGTTAAAACATTCATTTGGAAAAATCACTGTTGAGAGACTGCAGCTATGTGGAAGCTACTGATTGTAAATTTCGTAATTATGAAGTCATTGTGCACATAATGGGACTCTTCAGTACAATTTAAATGTTCCTACTTTCCAAATAACGAAGAAGTTACTGAAAACCTTTAAAAATGCTGAAAATAAAACGATTTTTTAGAACGAGATTTTTTATGAATTATTTTTTTCCCCAAAGGAGCAGTGGATAAGTATTTTTACCATTTACAGACCTAGTATATTCCCCAGGATCTGGTATCTCTTTTTAGTGCAGCACCATATAGGCAATACCAATTGCCGCAAGTAATTTTGACGCCCTGTTTCCTCCCCAGAGGGAGGCACCTGAGCTTTGTAGATGCGAACTTGTTCTGGGAATTTAATTTTGCTTAAAACGCCCATGACAAGCAGGCACTCAAGGGATCTTGTACATGCAGCATAATCCTACGACATGGATGCTGTCGATTTTCTGTATCATAAAAATCCACCGACTTGGGCCGGGGTCGAACCCGCAACCTTAGGTGCAGAAGGCCAGCAACAAACCAACTACACCACCCAGTGAAGTTTCTCTTATAAAATCATTCTCCCCCTCCCCACCAGATTTATGTTTTCCAAATTTCAAGTCAGTAGGGATAGTTCAAAACTGGGAATATTTTTTTCCAACGCCCCTCCATTGGGGGATAATTTTTACAAAATTCGCTCTTAGCATATTTTTATTCATCAAAAGTAACATGCTGATCAAATTTCAAGTCTGCAGGCTTAAAATTTCTAGAGATATCGTGATGAGCGCGAGTCTCACTTCTACTTTATACATTACACTACAAATAATAATGAAAAATTTCTTTGCAAAAATTTCTAGATATTCCGCTAAATGTTGGATTTTAAACCGCAATGGAAATACTGAGCATACACGCAATTGATAGTTTTATTTTTCTAACATTAAAACTGGCTCGATTTAGCTACTTTATATTGTGTAAAATGTCATTTTTTTATGTTTGTAATAGAACTTGAACGATTTCATTGTGAGTGAAATGGTTTAGATTGTATTTATATATATATATAAAAAAAAGGTTTCTATCCTTTTCCGAAACTGTTGAGAAATAGGTGGAAAAGTAAATAAGTAATTTACAGGAGAGTGAAAATGGTTTAAAACACGCGAACGAGGAAGTTTAATGTATTTTTCCGTCTGATGAATCTACTCGAAATGTGTTTTAAACTACTCTGCACTAATGCTTTCTTTAAAAGTTTAGGATACAGAAAAATAAAACTCTCTAGAAAAAAACCTTATTTTTCAATCGTGGATTATAATTTATAGTTAGGAAAAAACAATGCGAATAGTCAGAGAATTTTCGTATTGTTCCTTTTCATGGTACTCCTTACTGAGTAGATGAAGTACTTTGGAAAGCTAAGGAAGTCGCAAAAAATGGCAATATTTTGTAGTCAATAATTGAATTCATAAATATGAATTAACTTTCGAAAAACATTTAACTAAAAAAAATGTTTTTCCAAACTATAATAAGCTGGCATAGTTAAATTGGTAGATAAGTAGAGAATTGATAGGAAATATTACTTCAGGGGTTGATGAAAAGGTAATGGTTTGGAAACTAACAAATGAGAGCTTAGATTCCATCAAAATATTGTTGTGTTCGAAACAATTAAGACTTCTGAATATATATAAAATAACCTCCAGCTCTTACGAGGAATGAAATTAGAAAAATAAGGTTCTAGCTCAAATGTCGTCTTCGTCATCCGATTATGATTAAGAATCGTAAGATACATCAGCAGTAAATGCTGAGCAATGTTAGTTCAATAAAAAAGGAATTCTATCCCAATCACCTAATTTTAAAACAATAATATAGAAATTTTTCTTTTTAATGTTTTATTTTTCATTCCCAATGAGCTGCATTTTGGCACACGCAAGTCTGCAGACACGACAAGTCTCCCAACAGTGAGAATTATTTCAACGGTGTCACCATGTAGTGGCCGCTGCCGCTACCAAATTTTGAAGCTTAAATGAATTTAATTTTAGATCTCGTTGAATGCTAAATATTGCCCTGATTTGATTTTGCTGATAGTACCAGAGCCAAATTGATACTCAAAAGATCTTTTACATGCTACATAATCAAATGACATGCGAGCGTACGACTTTTGCATTCAGAAAATCTAATTCCAGCCAGCCTCGAACTCACTATATCTTGGGTTTTCGAGGTGTTCCCGCTATCTCTAAGCCACCGAGCCCACTTTTTTCAATGTTTAAAAAAAGCCTTTAAGGGTGTGTTCCATTGTTTGCATACAAATTTGAATACATTTTTTTTAATCTGAGGTGTTTTTTTTTTAAATGAAATCTTAGACAGAAATTAATAAAAAAAAACTTTGTTTGAGCAAAAAATGGAGTTCGTTTTAAAAAATAAATGCATCTACTTCAGTGGCGCAGACAAGGGGGTGTAATGAGGGTCCGGACAACCCCCAAAGCCCTTCAGTCTTATTCGATTCCTGATAATCCTATATATATATATATGTAACGTACAATTTAATTTACTGCAATTAACAATTTATTTTATTAATTAATGCTAATTTTAATTCAATAATTTACTCTCTTTACTGTTTTTTGTTAACAAAACCGACAAAATCAGAAGAATCAATTGGTGTTGTCTTGAGATACGAAACGAGTTGGGGGACTTTAGACCATGGACTCTCCCCTTGAAAAAATTTTGTGTGCGCTAATGATCTATTTATTTTCTTTTATATTTATGTTAAAAAAATTATTTCTTTTCAAATTATACATAGGAGTGGAGTTGAAAAAACCTAATTGTTTCGATAAGACAAACAAAGAAAAAAAACCCCACTACTTTGTACATCTCCTTAGTATTAAAAAAAATCTTATAGAATATATTTTTAGTCGTTTTTGGGTTTTATAATAAATTATACACACAGGCTCCCTCTTTTTAAAACAAAACCTAAAAAGTGTTTGCTCATAGCCGCTTTAAGCAATCTGATCCCAATTTAGAAATTAGGGGCTTATTTCCAGTAATTTACTATGCAATTTTAATCAACACGAATCTAAATAACTAGATATTTGCTTTTATTGCGTATATTCATCAAAATAATTACAATTATTAATTATTTTTAGCATTCTGTTTCTCGCAACGATTATGATGATGTAAGCATTGTGTGAGCAAACTATTATTTGAATTATTAATTACAATTCACTTCTCAGAAATATAATAATAGCTCACCTTCGCTAACAACGTGAGCTAAAGAAGATTCGATTCATAATGCAGGTTTAGATGTAAGTACTATTAACAAAGTGTACACCACAGAAAGGCCGTTAATTTTCGTTAATTGTTCCCTAGCAGGTTCTTTTTGTTCCTGACGCCTTCCAACTGTTTATTCGGAGGATTTTGTAATAGGATTCTCTCTCTTCCAAACGGAGAAGAAATGCAATTCGAGTTGTTATTTCAACTCTGAGAAATGGCAACGGGAGAAGAGTGAAAAATAGTTTCTCTCGCGAGACACACCCGAAATATGGAATGTTCGAGATATAAATGATCGAGTTTTCCCCCGAATCAATCTTTCCCTCTTTGGGTTTTCAGAATTTTATACATATATATTATTACTTTTGGGGAAATTTGAAAACTTATACTTTTCGATTCGGTGAAAAGACGAATAGGGAAATTAAAGGAAAATTGCGATCAAAAGGTAGAAAGGAAGAAAGTAGAGTCAGAGAAAAAGGGGAAAAAAAGACAATAGATATATTCTAAGTCGGTGGTAAGAGCTCAGAAATTTCGAAATGAAACAAAAAAGGTATCTCGACTCTTATTCTTAGGTAAAATGGTATGTGTCACTGCATACAGTAAAAATTCTCATTGGAATATGAAAACGCAATGAAATATATTTATTATTTTTATTTTAAAGAAGAGATTTAAAACAAAGAAAATTTAATATGTATATTTAGATTTATTTATTAAAAAGAAATATAAAAGGAGTCTCGAAATGAAAGTTGTATTCCCCAAAAGACATAAATTTTGACAAGAAAATTTATCAAAAATTTAAGAAAAGTCTTAGATAAAAGCATACAATATTATAAATCAGATTTACTTTCATTTAAAATAAGTAAAAAGACCAAAAACAAAATGCTTTTACGCATTATTCTCTTAGAATTATTACAATGAACTTATATTGTGTACATTACAAAAATACGATCAAAACAAAAACAAGACAAAATTGTTAAAGAAATGCTAATAAGGATATTTTCACAGACTGAACAGCTAGCCATCTTTGAGTGAAAATTTCTCAGATATATCTTAGGTGCTGTGAATCAGAATGGATTGTGGAGACAACGACATAATTTTGAATTATATAAACTATTTAAGGAAGCAAATGTCATTAAATCCATCAAGATTGGTCATTTGAGGTTTGCGGGCCACAAATGCCATATGAACTCTCCACTCTTGACATACAGAATTTTTGAAACAAACCAATCGGAATTGGAACTAGGGGTAGGCCTACATTGAGAAGGGCTGATTGTGTGGAGGACGATTTTAAAGTTTTAAGGGTGACTGATAGGAGAACGTAGCTGAGCGGAGATCGGAATGCAAGAGTGTTCTTGAGAAGGCCTTGGCCCACCCAAGGCTATTGTGTCAATTGATGAAACTCGTAATTTTGAGCCATGGTCATGTGACGAGGACGATACTCGAGCTGGCAGCCCCCCCCCCTCTTCGAGCCTCCACACCAAGTCACTGAGAGGATTTTAAACCTCTACAGATTTAACGTGCATCAGTTCCTCTGCACGGTGGATCTTCAGGGGCACTGGAGTGAGTGAGTGAATATTAACGTCGCATGGTTTTATCTACATGAAGGCTTTTTGGCGACGGACCGCGTAATTTTGAACCATGGTCAAGTGACGCAGACGACACCTGAGCTGGAACCCCCTCCTCTCCTAACTACCACACCACACCAATGGGAGGACATTTGAGCTCTCGACAGATTTAACGTGCATCGCTCCCCTACACGGCGGGTCTTCAGGGGTACTAGGCTCTAACTCATAACACGCTAGCCATGATCCGATACCTTGACCACTAGGCTCACGTGGCCATCTTACACAACGAAAAAAACGTTGAACATTATGAAACAATGTTTCATTTAGTTGGATTATATGCATATGTAAAAATAAATCATTGGAACATGACATTCTTTAAGATATCCTTTGTTCGAATTGCAATTCAGAAAGGAATCTTCTAACTCATTCAAATAACAACTTCTGACATTTTTAAAGCATAAGCAGCGATAGCTCAAAGATCAAGGTATTGTGGGCTATGAGATTTAAATCAAATTAAGGATTCCAGTTTGGATTTTACCGACAGTCTTAATGGGGGTTAGTGCACGTAGAAAGTGTGATGTGGAAATTAGAAGAGTAAAGCAAAACTGCTTTTGTAACTAAATAAAACGTCAAAATTATGAGGTCAGTTGTGTAAATGACATGATTTAGATTAATATGCCCATTTTTATACAATAGATATATTTTAGTTCAATTAGAGTCTGTCAGAAGTGTAATGCTGCTCAGGCATCACCTGAATATATTTTACATTATTTTAATTTTAACTTAGACGAAGTGCTCTTAAAACCTCTTTTATTCTTGGATAGCCCAACTAGGGGGATTAGAAACAACAACAGTTCAATTAATGCAGTACTATAACTACATTAAAATGGTGTACACAAGAGTGGGGATTCAAACCTCCATAGAGCAACAGATTTTTAATTTTTACCATAGGGGTTATCCTTAGGTGCTTACGTCTACTTGTTTCTTAAATTGTTACCCGTCCCCCTCTAAAGAGAGGTCTATGTACACCAGTGTAAACACAGTAATAAACGTAGAGCAGTGATACCATTAATATAATAATTTTATTTTTGAAACTCTTATTAGAATTTTGTGAGATTATTGAATATTCTGTGGAACATGCCACTAAATTTCACGAGACGGTTATCGATGAAATTTGAATTCTACTCTTTCTAGTTTCCAACTCAACATTATTTCCCATTATCATTAGAGTAATAAGACACTTTGAGTCATAGTTGCCAAAGACAGCACTTGGCTCTTAACACTACCACATTAGTTAACGTGAAGACATCGAAATAAAATTAAATGCAATGTGGAACAGTGTGTGCGATTACATAAATATGATTTTCGTTTAAATCATATCGCTTACGTGCAATAAAAATCATTTTTTAACAAAAAATTCTCCAATCTACCAATGAAACAGCTTTTTCTCGTCTACAGCTGGAAAAAAAAAAACCATTTATATAACTACTTCTTTTGAAATTCGAATTTTGTATACTGATTGCACGAGAAACAAAAAACTTCCGCTACGGTTACATATAAATGGTTTTCAAACGCACATTAACCATCGGCAGACCCTTAAAAAAAACTCTCCAGACTTGTAAAATATCGTTTGCGTCTGATGGATCTCCTTCTCGCGGGGTACGTGCCAGACGAAAGAACCATTCCTTTCGCCCTTGATGATCTCCTCATCGTGGATTAGTAACTGTACCCCCTGATTCCCGGAAGAAAAACGACTTGCAACACCCAACACCCAGTGATTAGGGAGCGCCATTGCTCACTTTTATTTCTTCTCATTGATCGAGTGCGTGTACGAGTTTTAATCTTTAATCATAGGCATTAACGCGCCTTGATGAATTCAGGTGAACCTGCTCTCAAGAAAGTGTTTGGCTAAACTGAGGAAAATAATGCACTTGAGATAATGAACCAACTGTTGAGGTTTCACCGGGAGCTTTCAACCGGAATAGCACAGAGTGTCCTGTTTTTCTAACCAATTTTCTAAGTTCGTGTTTGGATCTTAGCAATGAAGATGAGAGTAGCATACTAACTTATAAAGAAGAAGTGGTACCTGTCTCAAGAGGAGAGTTTCTGGCGGTAAAACAAAATGAAGAAAACAGTAATAACATGTGCCTGTGCACATAGTTTTTCGATGAATTACGAAATAGAATTTCTCAAATCAAAGCTTTTCTTGTACAGTAAGCCCACAACGATGAATATAATTTAATTTAACGATTGCAAGGCACATTGATTAGCAAATCAGGTGCAAATAATTAACACATAGACATCTATCGCATAACTATTCATTAATAAGAAAACAATAAGCTAATTAATTAACTAAATTTTCCTCTATAAAATACCCATTAAGCACAAATCAGAAAACTAATGAATCTATATCTATCTCAGTAACACGTTCCTCAGCTACAATAGGTGTGGGCAATTGTTTTGGCTCCAGGGCTAGATTGTGGAAGTGGAGGATACGAGAGGCATGCACATATTTTTAAAATGATTACATACATTAGTTAACTTGCATCTCAGAAAAGGTTTAAGTTGTACCATATACAAATCAATAATTATAAGATGAATAAAACGAACACTTTTTATTTAATTTTTTTAAAGTGCTAATTTCATATCTATAGCTGCAAGCATATTTAATTTTAATATAGGTGTTTAATGAGACAAATGTACTATAACACACTTGTTTACAATTTCTTTTGAAATCAAAATGCATGTTGAAGTTCTCACCACAGCCTGCAAGTTAGCGTCAACCAACTTGTACCTTTATTTATTCTTGTTGATCATCATGCAAGAAGCACTTTGCTGCGAAATATATAAGGTGTGACGCAAAAAACGAGTCCAAGTGTGTAGCTGGAAAAAAGAGTGGAGTTGGCAACAACTGTTTTGGTGACGTCATCGCACGCACCCTCTCTGACCATAGGACCAGTTTCGCCAAAATCGATCACGCCAGTTGGGAGTACTGCGTCATTTGGTGAACACATGCAACTGCATTCTGCCAGAAAAATGTCGAATCAACATTAATTTTGTAGTGAAACTTAAGAAATCGACCACGAAAACATTTCAAATATTAGCCGAGGCTTATGGAGATGAAACTTTGTCTCGTGCACATATGTTTGAATGGGGTTTACAGAGGAAAGGGTCAGCGTGGAAAATGAAACTGCTGGGCACCCAAGGTCAGTGATTAGTGACCAAAAAATTGCCCAAATTCGCGGTATGAGAGGGTTCTCACTCACATCAATAATCAGACTGTTAATCAACACTACTCCAATGAACTACTAAAAAGGACTTCGCAAAACAATTAGGAAAATAAGGTTAGAATCGGGGAGTAATGGATGGCTGTTGCACCAAGACAATGCATCCGCTCACGTGGCCCTCCCTATCTGTCAAGCAGTTTTGACCAGCAAAAACATTACTATGATGGGGTATCCTCCTTATTCCCCTAATTTGGCCCCATGCGATTTTTTTTTATTTCCTACAGTTAAATCTTGCTTAAAGGGAACCCATTTTACTTCAGTTGAAGAGTTTTAGGCAAAAACGGAGATTTTCCAGAAGGACTTTTCAAAAACCTCGTTCCAGAACTGTTACCAGCAATGACAGAGTCGAATGCATAAGTGTGTGAATGCTGAAGAGAACTACTTTGAAGGTGATACTTTCACGGAGAATTGATTCTGTAAGTACAGTCATTTATTGGACCAATCTCTTTTTTTTTTGTGTCACACCTCGTATATCGACCCAAATATAGTGAAAATTTTATCTATTTGGTTCCGTCATTGTGGGACGCAATGTGGCATACAAGCGGCTATATGCCAACTTCTAACCTATAAGCTCCTAGTACCGCAATAATAGAGCATAAATTTATTACATAAAACTTATTAAAATTTAATTTTAGCTAATACGTTAAGCTTATCAATTTCTTTAATTTAGAAACGCAAAGGATTATCAGACACAAAACTTTCAAAAATAAATACGTTTTAGTTTCCCAGAAATATACGAGAGAAAACAAAATTAAATTTTTAAAATCCTAATAATTACGAAATTTTATCTTTCTATTTATAACCTAACCTTTCAAGATTAACCACACATTTACCAAGTTTAGAATAATGGAGTTAAGTGCCATTATTTTCTTTCTAGCGAAGCACAGATAATTAGAAAATGGTGCAGCAGTATAATACATGTACATAAAATACAGGGATATAAACATGGCATTCGGAAATATAAATAAAAGTTCACCTAACACAGTAAAAAGCCGAAATAGGGAAAGTAAAATAAAAATTAAATAAAGATATGCCAGGGATGCCTGGATTTTTGTTCCTTTAAACATCGCTGTGTTAAGAGAAAAGTAGTTTTTTTATATATAATACTCATTTTTATAACTCATAAAGAAAGTGTTGGAATTTCTAATAAGTTTTATAAAAAAAATTGGCTGGCTAAAAAAAAGCAAGATTACTAGAAGAATAAATTTATTTGAGGAGCAAAATATGTGAAAACTCGATGAGGAAAAAGAAAATTAAGTAATTTAGCATTTTGCTTGAATTAAAAATATCCTATGCAACAGAGGTTCGAGAGTAGTTTTTCCTTTAAGAAAACTTACTTAACAAAACAGAATAAAATATTCGTTTTTTTAACTGAATGGATTTTTTAAAGAAATAATATAATTTTTCATTTCAACGAAAGCAAATTTATTTATCTTTTTTTTTGTCCCAATTTCTTGAACATTACTTTGAAAATAAATTTTAATATTTGAATACCGGAACACCTTACAAAAGATTTTTATGTGTTTTGTGTCTGTGCCATTTATTAAATAATACTTTTTTTTCAAAACCTAAGATCCCAATATTTGTTAAAAAATTCTGTTTTACTCAATATGAGCATAAATTTTAAGGGGGGGGGGGGGAGATAGAGAAAGAAACTCCTGTAAAACATAAAACCTTAATGTTAAAAGAAGTAAAAAAAAATTGCTTGGATAAGGATAATACCTCCGCTATAATAATTACTTTTTACAGTTTTTCCTTTCTCTCTCTCTCTTTCATAGTGTGCATACGGCTTCAATAAATACACAATAATATTTATAACACAGCAATTGTGCTATTTTGGTATGTCTTTAACTAAATATTAAATTTTTAAAAAAATGCTGTAAGAGAGAAATGAATTTTTATTAAATAAAAAAATTATCTCTTTTTCCCTATTATACAAATAATACATATGTGTGCGTACAAGTTAAGAGTATAGGTTCGATTTTGAGGAAAATTTTTTTGTCGTTTTTGCACTTGTGTACTTTTATTCATTGTTGATTCTCTTAGCAAGAATTCGGATCCGACTGAAACCGCTTTAAACATTTAGAATAGTATACAATTGATGATTCATACACATTTCTTTGCATCTTATAGTTAGTTTTTTTAAACTCGTAAAACTGTCGACATGAGTGAAGAAAAATTGCACTTAATACATTGTATGTTGTTTGAGTTCCAAAAAGGGATTAACGCGATGGAGGCAAAAAGATACTTGTGTGACTGACGTGTTTGGAGAGGAAGCAGTAACAGCTCGAACATGCCAAAGATGGCTTGAGAAATTTCGCTTGGGTGAATTTTCTTTGAAAGATGAATCCAGATAAGGAAGGCCTTTAGATGTCAGTGACGAAGAGCTACGCAGTATGACCAGGACAAATCCCCAGTTAACTTCCACAAAAGGGAGCTTCAAGCTAGGAATTTCTCAGTTCACTGATTTGGATTACATTAAAAGGCTTGGTTTTGTGTCCAAACTCTCTGTTTGGGTGCCATACGAATTAAGCGAAAAAAATTTAAAGGACAGAATTTCGATATGTTCTTCAAATTTGGATCGTCGTAAAAGGGTAAAAGGGAATCGTTTTTGGACGACATGTGATTGGAGGTGAAAAATGAATAGTGTATAAACACGTGGTTAGAAACAAGTTTACGAAAGGGAGTCGCCATCATCCACATTCTAAGTTGGCGTGCATCAGAAGAAGGTTATATTGAGTTATTGGTGTGACAGCAAGGGCATAGTGCATGCATTATGAGTTTCTGAAACAAAATGAAACGGTCGTTTCTGTTTCCAACTTTTTGCTTTGAATAAAGAAATTCAGCATAAATATCCATCTTTGACCAACAGAAAAGGCGTGATACTTCATCATGACAACGCTTGGCAAGAAATTCCGTAAAAAAAAAATTGCAGATTTATGTTCGGAAACTTTACCTCGTCCAGTCGCACATCCGGTATAGTGGTTATTGACGCTGACTGCTATGCCTTAGGGCCTGGGATCGAATCCCGGAGAAGGCATAGATGTTTGCAAATGTATAGTGCCTTCACAGCACGGGGGTATTCTAAATAGCCGTCGAGCAGCAAGTCCTCTTGTGAGGTTGGTGGAAGGGGAAGAGAGGTGGGAGGCCCTTGACTACTCCCAAAGTCTTCCCCCTCAAAATAGGAGTGGGACAGAGCAAAATCATACTGTCACCTGCATTGTGCTCAAAGCTACAGCTAACGACAGACGTACAATATAGCCCGATGCCATGATGAATTTCATGGGTCTCGATCTGACTACGTCAGACAGGTGGCATTAGCAGCAACAACATCACTTCGGCCAGCATATTTTCCTGATATTGCACCATTTGACTATCATTTATTCAGATCGCTGCCAAGCTTTCTTGATGGAAATTAATGTATAAATTATAAGGGTGTTCAAATGGCAGGGGAAGAATACTTTGTCTCCAAAACAGGGGACTTCTTTCCAGGGGGATATATTAAGCTGCCAGAAAGTTAGCCGACAGTACATTATATTTTAAGTTAAACTTTAAATATAAAATGAAAAAAAAATTGTTTTTTCTTTGGGGAAAAAACGACAGAACTTTCCCTTACACCCATTAGAATCAAAATTGAAGGTGACTGGAAGAGCTTCTATTAGTTCACGTGACACATTTTAAATGGGAGTAATACTTTAACATTTTACATATGAGAAATAACGAAGAATTTTTCATAGCAGAGATAGATGAATTAATTTAATAAACACATTTTTTCTCCTCATCATTCTTCTAGGGAGCTTGTAAAACTTGTCTAGGGTTAAAAACTGTTCAATCACATACATTCAAAACTATATTAAGTCTTGCATACTTTTAATTTCTATTTTCTTCATAAAGGGGTTACATATACACACAAACAAAAAAAGAAAGAAATTTTCAATCATTAATCTACATGGAAAAATTCAATAGTTCTGGAAACTTTGATTCATGGGCAGACGAAGTCTGGTTTATTGTTATAGTTATAAAAAATGAATTCTTTTACAAAGATGTCAATGAAAGCCGGTCACATCTGAAACACACCCTTTAAATGCTTTTTTATTGGTTGTTATTCCCTTAGCCTGAAGGGAATGAACAAATAATAAAGCGATAGGGCGAACTTCACTTTCCCCCGTGGGGAGAGCGTTATCTCGTAAACTATACCAACATAAGAAACAAAATATACTGAATTCATCGACCCGAAAATGAAATTAAAAAAAGGAAAAAAAAAGTAGAAGAACCTGGAGCATCACCAAGGGCCTTTCCCAGATACTGATTTTTCGATTTTTTCCCCCTCAAAACTTTTCATTCCTTCCGATACTCTGGCAGTCGTTTCACGCTTTTTCCCGACTGACGCCAAAAGTCAGCACTTTTGTTCAAACTACCCCCTTCTATACTTCCACTCTCCATTCTATATAAACTTACTTTCTTTTCACAAGGTTCAAAAAATGCGGCCAAATTTCCCGCGGCCCTTCGGCCATTTTCTTTTAGTTAGGTAGAAAGGGCTTTTACTTAAAATAAAAATTTCAAACTGAAGTGGCATGAGTCAGTTTTTGTAAAAATATACTTTGGCATGACCAGACAGACAAGCACCACAAATATGTTTTACCTCTGGTTTTAATCACTTACGTCTTTTAACATTTTCGTGGATTCCGTGGTTTTTGAAAAAAATATTATCTCTTCCCAGAAAAAATAGACTTATTTAAAATGTTGAAGGCTAATTTTGAATGAAATGGTTTATCATAATTAGTTTCTTCTTTTGGATTTTCTATTCCAGGTTATTTCATCCATAGTTCCCACAGCAGAAGCTTGCTACTGCAATTACTTTTCTGTTATAATTTTTATTTGTTTTCATTCAATCATTTCTATTCATCTTTTCAGCATGTTTCCCCCCCTTACATTCAAATATATGTTTTTGTTGCATCATTCTTTACTGTGAGGCCGAATTGCCGTTCGTTTAAAATGATTTATAATGTGAACACTCAATAAATTTTTTTTTGTTTTAAATTTTTGGATGCATTAATTTTTTTAAAAAAATATCATGATTGCTAAAATATAGCTGAATTTCATTTTATTTTTAAAATTTAACCCGTGTGAAGAACATGTACCTTATTTAGTTTAAAATGTATTTAATAATGTCTAAATCTTGATATTAATCTAAAAAAAGTCGAGTATAGTATTGATTATGTCAGAAAAATAATCGGAACAATAAATTCATATCTTTTGGGGAAAAAAGTATTCCAAAAATGCTTTTTTGAGGTGAGTTGTGTGTGTGTGTGTTTAATTAAATTAAACGGGGCAAATTGTAATTTTTAAACTTTCTAATAAAATTTGAAAATCATATAAAAATAACCAAAAATGAAGAACATTACAATCATAATGAAGAAAATATTTCTGTAAATTACAATAATGAAATTTTTAAAAATATATTACGTCGATTTTTCATTCTAATAAAGAAATGTTTTATCTCTGGAAACAACCCTTTCAGATTTTGTAAAATTATATAATAAACTTGAAAAAAAATTATTAGTCTATTATTACCCATTGAAATTGCATTGTTATTACTTTGTGAGAGATAAAAATTTCTAATTAAAATACAAAGCAGAAACAAGTTGAATTTTTAAAAGCTATTCAAGAATTTTCGAGAGAATTAAAATTAACCAGAATTCTACCGGGACTTAGTAAAAGAAACTTCATTAGGATCCTATTGTATTCTAGATAAATAAAATTAACAGTTATTATTACTTTAACAAAGCTTCAGCGAACTTTAAAATTTTTATTTTCATTCATGAAAATCATATTAAATTTGATTACGAAATAATTCGATGCACATAACATCCTAACAATAAAATTATTTGAATCGAAGGAAGTTTTTTTTTGTTTTTGTTTATAAAAACAAAACTCAGGAGACTTCATTTTCAGAAAGCTCAATATTAATAATCGTAAATAGAGTTTTAATACATAAGCATTCTTTTTCCTAGAAAACAGCTCGTTTTAATTGCCCATCTCCATAATTATTATAATAGAAATGATAAAATATTTATTTCAAAAACTAGTTAAAATATAATGGGTAGTCTGTGATCCTATTATAGTATTATCATTTTTTTTTTTACAAAAAAATGTTATTTACAAGTAATTACTTTTATGTATAATAGTACCTATAATTGCTCGAATTCACATTATAAAACTGCTATCATTTATTAAATTAGTTTTATTGTTTATCATGTTATAACTATTAAATCAGACGCTATCACTTACGTAATTGATTTTCTTTAATTTTAAAACATAATTATTATTTACTCATACTACGTTGTCATCATCAGCAGTATCTTTATTTTTAATGCCTTACAATTAAGGAGGAAAAAAATTCTTAAAGCTTTTTTTAAATTTATTTTCCATTATATTTAAGTTTTGAATAATCCGCACTGTGCTGACACTACATTAATTTATTGTTTTCCCCTATCACACACTTTATAGTAATGCGTAAAATCCATATATTGCGCGTACAATTCAGGTGATATTTATAATTTAGAAATAAGAACTTATGTTTGACATATGTGTTTCGAGTATTTATAATAAAAATCAAATTCTCAAAAAAAAAAAACTTATTGTATGACAGAATTATAGTAATGCAATCAGGGACGTCTTAAGACTTCTTGAGGCCTTGGGCCTCTACCCAAAAGTAGGCCCTAGACCCCTACACAAATGTAGGCCGCTCCCTCCCCCCATGACCCATAAAAGTATACAGTTCATAATATATCTTTTCAAATACTCACACAAACAATAACCCAAAGCAAACAAATGTGTATGACTTACAATCTCACAGACCGGCTCGAAATACTACCGCTTTTTGACTGAATGAGTAATGAGGGTTTAGGATGGTAGATCAAAGCCTATACATGGACCACGGTCATCACTTGTAGCCAGTTAAAAAATCATTCGAAATTCTCAGTTCTTTGGATAATTCAACCGAAAATAGCATTTAATCGTTGAAGTTATTCGAATCATGATCTTATTAAGGTTGAATCGAAAATGAGAGGAGGCCTCCATTGAGGCGAAGTCCATGCCCATGCCTTAAGACATTTCTGAATGTAATCCAATACATGGAACTTTTGAAATAAATTTATATACGAATAAAGGAATAATTTTAAATTTTTTTGGATGAAAAGATTTTTTGTTTATTTTAAATGCTTGTTATTTAAACGGAATTAAAAGTCACCTTGGCAGTAAAGCTATAGCTAAATGACCCAAGAAATCGGATGATAAATTAAGAGTTATATTAAGGTCGCACTGCAAAGCAACACGAGGGCAATTGGCGACTTACCTCGTAATTTTGAAACGCGGTCAAGTGACCAGGACGACACCTGAGCTGGCAGCCACTCATTTAACATGCATCAGCCCCTGTACACGGTAGATCTTCAGTGGCACTAGGATACGAACCCGTGACATGTCGGCACGAGATCGTGATCATAACATCTAGGGTAGCACAGTCACCCAGGAAATCGGGTGTTTGAATCTTAATTCCGTTGATGATTGCATGGAATTATAAAGACATGAAAACGTTAAACCTCACAATGTGAAGTGAAGGATAGGTGAGAGGGTGGTATTAATTCAAAAGTAATTCTCATTATTTAAAAAGCTGTCACCAAAAGGTTGTTGTGTGGTTTGAATGGCTTTGATTGAAAGAAACAGAGAAAAAACAATTATATTCATACAGTGCGGATAATTGCCTTTTTTGCTCCACATCCCACAAAACATATAACTAACTATTCATACAGTCAGGGTTGGATTTCCCATGGGGCCAATCTTGGCCTTGACGTTAGGGACGAACTAACGGGGAAAAAAACTAAATATTTATAATTATAATGCTTTTCAATTTCAGTATTTAGTTTTGTATTGCACGATTTCATAAAAAAAATAATTATAAATAGTTTTTGTTTAAAATTGCACATATTATTTTAACTCTTTTAATAAACTGACTCTTCCACTCTCTGTCGTCTCGGTTTAGAAGTAGCACGTTCGCCTCGTGAGCCCAGGTTGCATGTTTGATCCCGGCTGAAGTCGATAGATTTTCGGTGAAAAATGCGAAAATAGTAGCCCCGGATGTCAGTTGATTATGTGGACTTGTAAAAAATTCCTTGAGTATCAATTTACACATTTGGCCGTGGGTAGCCTAGTGGTTAGAGCATCGGACGCCAGACCGGAAGGCCTGGGTTCGATGCCCGATGCCACCAAATACTCACCGAGTACAAACGGAAAACGTGCTCGTTAAATCTGTGGGTATGAATGGTGTCGCCATCTATCGTGAACAAAATCGTGCTGTCACCTTCATGGGCTCAAAGCTTAGGCTAATGACAGAAGTATCTCTAGCCCGTTGCCATGATGAATTTCGTGGGCTTCGATCTGACTACGTCAGACAGGTGGCATAAGCAACAACAACATTTGGAACTCTTGGCAAAATTAAATCGCGGCAATATTTAACATTCGACAAAAGCTTGAATTAAAATAATTCAAGTAACAAAATTCCGTAGAGAGGGCCACCACATGATGGTGCCTTCACTTAAATGATTCTCACACTTGAGGGACTTGTGCCTTTAAAAGTTTGGGTGTAAAAATGCAGCCCATATAGGAGGGGGGTTGAACAATTTTTTTTAATAGGTTAACGACACGCAAAATTATTCCATTGGCCTAGAAAGCAGAAATATGTAAAGTATGCAACGTTTCGCGATATTCATAAGAAATTACATTCCCATAAGTGATTTTCTATGAATTTTCCATTGGTGCAAAGCAACGACCGATTCTTTCAAAATTAATGAAGTCTTTTTATAACAACCCAGTAGGATATCTGCTTGGATAAATGTGCATGAGCGATCTTTTTCTCTCTCTTTTGTCCAGATGAGCCTTATCTCACTGCTGCGCTCAGCCTAACAAGGAGAATGAGAAACTGATCTTCCCATTCCATTGACTTACATTACTCTTCGGCGCGAGTGGTTTCTGCCACAATAAGGAGGCATTCTTTTCATCGATATCCAAAAGGGAGAAAAATATAAATAAGAACTCTCTCGAAGCACCTGTGAGGATGGAAGAGGTAACAATGCAAGACTCAATAACAAGGAACAGGCGAAGGACTTGGAAGGGTGCTGCAGAAAGTCACGCAAGGCCGTTTTTCAGAAAATCTCGATGTTACAATAATAATAATATTTATAACAATGTGGAATGATTTGTGTAAGATAATTTGTGCGTGTGTTGAAATATGTAAAAGTTGTGAGATGGAGTATCCAATTTCATATTGTACCTGTATACAACTGAAAGCAATTTGAGGAATGAAGTTGATTAAAATAAAGTTCATTAAGCTAAAACGGAAATTTTAAGCCTACTAGAACATAAAAATTGTATTAATGTGTGAAATAAAAGTTTTAATAATATTGACATAATAGTTTTAATTTAGCTTCCCACTATAAAACCACACGAGAGCTATTGGCAATGTACCTTGTAATTCTAAATCTCGGCCAAGTGACGAGGACGACACGCGAGCTGGCACCCTTTCTCCATCACGCCAAAAGGAGAAAGGGTGCCAGCTTTGAGCCTCGGCAGTTTAAACGTGCATCAGCCCCCTCTACACGGCGGGCCTTCAGTGGCACCGGGATTCGACCCGCGACATGCTGGCCATCTTGACCATAACCAATAAGCTATCGCGGTCACAATAATATCGACATTAAGCAAACAGAGTAGAATTAATTCGATAATATGCCATATTATAAAACGCAGTTTTTATATATTCATATATCTTATTCATAGTCATTTTTAGTTAGTTTTTCGCAGCGACTTCAATAACTCGTACATTTCGGAATGCATATTTTGACACTTTGGGGAAAGAATCTCTAGTTCATATATATCTATAGACTTTCATTATCATTTAAATGACAATGTATTCATTATGCAACGTTTACGAAAATTAGAGAAAGCATTCACTGCAGTTTTCCTTTCTTTTTATTTCTTTATCTTACTAATTAATTTAATGTAAAATGTATGCTTCAAGTAAAGGATGTAAATATTAAAAAGTTCACCAATTGCTTATTTTTTCCCTTAGCATCTTCGTAAGATTTTTCTTGTTTCAAAACTAGGTAGAAAAATAATGTACAGAATTTAGCACAATAATTGAAAATATTAGCTGAGGTGCAACGAAATACGTCTAATATTCGCCTTAGAACATATTTCAATAAGTTCAATTTAACCTTCTTAGAATTGTAATTCCAACAATTGGGAAAAAATTAATTCTACATTTTTAGAAATATAAATACCTATTTCAAAATTCTGTGATTAAAAATATTTAAATATTTTTTCCTAGTTCAATATATAAAGTATTATTTACGAAGACGAGATCAATATATAAAGTATTATTTACGATTACGAGATCGCATCCCGGTACAAATATTACATAATCAAATCAAATATTATAATCTTATTACTTTTCTACACGCAAACGGATTTTAAAAATTTTCTCTACCACAAACAAGTATCTCAAAATCTGCAGATTCAATCAATAAAAGTCGATGCCAGATAAACGCGAACCCTAAATAAGTTACATCTTCATCATCCTCCATAACATCTTCTGCCCCAAGTAAAGGATATAAATAATAAAATCTTCCTTATTCATCTAAATCAGAATGGCAACGGAAGTTTTGTGCTCAATGGGGCGAGTCGGAGAACATGTAAGCTATTTTTCTGGAGAGGGAAGAGAGTGTTTCCCAGTCCATTGCAGATGATCAATACCAGAGAAACAAAATCTGTTGAAAATCTTTTACGAAGATTACGATGCCAATAATTTCTTCCTCACATCGGCCTACATCCCTACTCATCTCTTTGCCAAATGAAGATTCATCGATGAAAGAGAAGTAGAAACGGCCTGTTCGCGATAATAATAATAAAAAAGAATCCGCAGTCTCTTTTCTCTTGCTAGAAATGTTTTTTCATTACTTAATGGAGTTGCGTTTTTTAAGAGCGCTTTTTTTTCTTTCGGTAGTTGGCTTTTTGGATGATTTTATTAGTTTACATACAGATGATGGGGTTTTACTTTCTGGTTATTGCCGTTAGTGAAAAGAGAAACTACGCGAAATGTATCTTTTCATCAGTTTATGGAAGCGCTTTGTCATTTGTAAAGCATAAAGGAACTCGTGTTTTTGGCTACATGAAATATTGTCTGAAATGAGCTTGACATTTATATGGGATGTAAATAATAGGCTTATAGTAATTGAAAAAAATGTATCTATTTTTGGTTATGATTAAATTACGAATTTGAAGATGAAATAATTTAAACTCCGGAATTTTTTAAAAGCGTTTCTTTAGCAGTAACCACTAAAACCGCATTGATTTTCTATTAAAATAAAAGTTGTGAAATATTTTTCAGAGAGTTAGTGAATATTAACGTAGCACTGTTCAGCTACTCGAGGGCTTTTGGCAACAGACCTCGTATTTTTGAACCGTGGTTGAGTGACGAAGACGACACTTGAGCTTACAACCCCCTCTCCTAACCTTCACGCCACACCAACGGAGGAAGTTTGAACCCTCGTGCATAGCCACTCTACACGGCGGGTCTTCAGCTGTACAAAGCTCAAACTCATGACGAGTCAGCAAAGAGATCATTACCTTAACCACTAAGCTACCGAGGCTATGAAATACTTTTCAGAGCACTAACGTAAAAAGATACATTGCACTATGATGTTTTAATTTTAAATTGACTCAAAATCATGTAATCTGTTGCAATCATTAAAGTTTAAAACTTACATTTCAGAATATCGAAGTTTTTTTTTTTTTTTGTATTTAGGGCCATATTACAGTGGCATACACAAGGTTGGGGGCTCCAAACACCTTTCACAGACCAACAAATTTTTAATTTTTTTCCCGGTGTTTTCGTCTATATTTTTTAAATATAACCTCTTACATGAAAGTACTCTGTGTACAACACTGGCAAATCATGTAGCTAAAATCAAACGAAATTAGCAGAAACACGCGCAGTCGCACAGCACCTTTTCAGTTCAGGGGGCAACACAATTTTTCAGGGGGTGGGGGAGGGTTTCCGAGGTTGAAAGTCCACCATTCTCGTATCATACCCAAAGATGTCTTAAGGCATGGGCCAACTGGGCCGGCCAGGGCCTCGGCCGTAATGGGAGGGGGGGGGCTCGTCTCGTTCTAGACTTAGGCTTAATAAGATCTTAATACGAATAATTTCAACAGTTAAACGATATTTCCTGTTGTATTCACAACAAAATAGGAATTTCGGACGATATGTCAACATGTGATGACCATTGTCCATTACAAGCCTAGGCCCTACCACCATACATCATTGTTCATTCAGTTAAAAGGCGGTAGTCGGTCGAGTCAGTTTATGCGGTTGTAAGTCATGCGCATTTGTTTGTTTTGGGTTATTGTTCGAACAAGTATTTTACAACGTATGCTACCTAATGTCTACTTTTGAAGGGCATAGGTGGGGCCTACATTTGTGTTGGGGCCCAGGGCTTCAAGAAGTCTTAAGACGTCCCTGATCATACCCCAATACGCCGCGAAACATATTCTTATTTTGTCGCTTGTCGGGAACAAAAAACAGTAAAAAAGAAATTATTAATAACAAATATTTAATTAAATTATACACACTATATACACATAAGATTATAATTAATCGAAAAAAAAATTAAAAGCTGTGGGAGGGGGCCCCCGGACTTGTTAATCCCTCTTATTGTGTGTGCCACAGTTTTAGTTTATACATTCTACGTTAAATCAAGAAAATTATATTACAGAACACAATCAAAAACAATTATTGTTCGAATAAGTTTCTCCTCACCGGTGAAAGTTGAAAGTGCGTAGGGAAAGTTCGACGGAAGATTCTGTGAATTCAATCAACCAAATCTCCCGTCAGTGCACCCCACCTAACAGGTTTGTGCCTGAAAGTAGGCTGCTGCCCTTTGTGACGTCATACCGACAAATTCCCACCCGTCGAAGATTAAAGGCCGCCTTTGATGTTTCCACAAAGGACCTCTCCTCCTGAGCTGGGTGTTAGAATCAGGAATTAGAATCTAATATTATCAACGGTAACTGTGGGGTTCCGGGTGGTAAAAGACAATTAGGATCGGAATAATTGATTACAAATTGCTACACTTGAAGTGTATGAATAAAATAATAATATTCTGCAACCATGAATTCACAAGTATATTTGAGAACTCGTTTCGTTTAGTAGTTTAAGAAGAGTATCAGTCATCCATTGTTTTTTTTTTGGAATAAAATGCTGCTCTCATAATAAGCCAGTATCAGCGCTAATTATCATTCTAAAAACCTCACATAGGGTTAAAAACGGGATATATGTAACAATTTACTTTCATTTCTCTCAAAGGATTTTAACTCACAATGATTTTGAGCCTTACAAGACTTGCGTGATAATTTCTAGTTAATCCGCCTAACGGGAAATAGTCACAACTTTATCTCCTCAAAACTTTAAAAAAAACCCAGGATGATGCAATCTTGCATCTGTAAGTTTGACCAAATAGAAAAGCTTTTACCTGGAAATCACATGATTCCAACAACTTCCGGTTGAGCGCAAGAAGAATGCTTCTGTTAGCATCCTGTAAACCACCCGCGTGATGTTTATCGTGCTACTGCTTGTTTTATGTTTGTGCTGTATTTTTAGGCGACTAGATAAATGAGGACTAATTAACAAGATGTTTCCTCCTTACAGTGGCGTAACGGAGAATATTAACCCCCCTCCCTGCAAACTCAGGCTTTGGGAACCAGGCCCAAATATATACTTAGCGTCAGTCAAGCTATTGGCCCCAGTAGCGTAACGGAGAACATTAGGGGCCCCTACAAAGTCAGGTTTTGGGCCCCCTAGAATCCTTGAGTCCCTCCCGCAATGGGGGGGTACGTTACACCACTATCTCCTTAACTATGACACGACAATAATCGGAAAAAAATACTCTCTTAATAATTAAATGTCTTAAATCAAGTTCCAAATATTTCAAATGCCGCTCATCCGGTATAGTGGTCAGTGAAGCTGACTGCGGTGCCGTAGGGACTGGGTTCGAATCCCGGAGAAGGCATGGATGTTTGTGTTGTAATCCTTTCTCTTCTGTCTGTGTTGTATGCCCCCGTGTTATACATTGCGTGGTGCACGGGGTTTATAAATGTTAAACAAAAAAATATATATATATTTCAAATACATATATACTATTATATTTACGTCGCTTACTGCGTGTGTTATGAATTGATATGTATGTAAAACGGTGGCAGGGAGAGATTATCGATATAGCACTGTTAAAACTTTGAAAAATAAAATTCAAAATTTTCAAAGGGATATGCATTAACTGTGTGTGAGCAAAGATCATTTCATTAAATTTATTCAGAAGAATTGAAAGAACCTAATGTAAGTCATGATCGAAGCAACAGAGAGAACGCCTTCTCTTAATTCCTTCGGTAGTTCAATAATAGCTCTATTTGACCAGATTCAACAGAGATAGAAACACAGCACTAAAAGGCTCCAAGAAACGATGCAGACTTCGAACGAACCATTTTAACTAAATGCTGCTTTCTACTCACTAGTCCCGAGCAGTTCTCGCATCCGAAATGGGTTCTTTTCGTAGGACATAATCCTCCGACCATCTTTTGACAGACCCAATGTTTAATCCTATCGCATTCTTTCATCTCTCTCTGCATTAAGTTTCCAAACAGAAGGGCCGTTTCCGCTTTCCATCGATGCGAAGGGGGTCGATCATCGGGCCCGGGCGATAAAAGGGCGCGCCTAACGAGTTTTCGAAAAGAGAGAACATAATCGTCAGGAATAACGAATCGCTTCGCTCAATTTCCGTGTGGGAGAAATACTTGATGCGTTCATCTTGTGCGAATCCCAGAGAGATATAACGGGCATCTTTAACTGGACTATCAACACGTCACAGTCTGATGAGATTGGTGTATTTCCAGAAAGGAAAGCACTGATTCGCTCCGATAAGTGTTTAATTAAATCTAACAGGGATGATCGAAATCGGAATTGAAGAATCGGGAATTAGTTTGTGAATCGCCAGCAGCTATGTAACTGATTCTATTTTTTTTAAACGCTCTAATTAGTTTGGGAAATAAGAGTATTTTCGAAATATATTAAGAAATTATGAGTCTTTTTATGAAAAAACAATTTGATTAAATTGTATCTTCAAAAGTAAACACTTTTCATTGTTCATCTGCAAAAGTAAGAAATACTTTTCCTTCACAGATCCTTTAAATCACTTGCAAAATGTGCATTACGAGGAATTACAATAATTAAAATACGATACATTTTCTTTTTTTTTAAAAAATTAAATACTTATTCATTTAGCAGCTCCTCCCAAGCATTAATTAAAACACACGACGGAATATTAATTAATGCAAGTGTTGAAGAAATATAAAATAAGAATACACTATTTAATTATTAAGAAACTTCACAACCCAATCGCAATGAGAATCCAATACTTAGCATTACTTGTAATAAGAATTAAAAGAACAAATAATTTTTCGAACATGAATTCCCCCGAATTATAAATGAAAAAAAAAAAAAAGAACCATTATTATTTGCTTTGATTACCACACATCTAAATGAATGCTCTTCATAAGCGAACGGAAAAAGAGAAGTTCTTATTTTAATTAGAATCTCATGAGATTTTCGAATCGAACATGATACATCTCAATCTCTGAAAATCGATGAAAACAGGAGGGAAAAAAAATCTTGTGACGACCATCCCCCAGGAGATTGTGGAGGTGAATCCACAACTTTAGCACTCAGTATTTATTAGCTTCTCTTCTGGCTGAAATCTTCTCTTCTTCCCAATTAAGGAAAAGAAGGTAGAGTCCGACGAGACGAAGGAATAAGAAGAAAAAAATACAACAAATCGCCAGAAGACGATTCCCGGAGAAAAAAAAATCGATCCTCATTTGAAAACCGAACTCTTCCACAATTGCTTCTAATTGAAGGCAAATATTTAAACAATGAATGGGGATAAAAAAGAAAAAAATGCGCGCCTTCGAGGCGAATGCTGGCCTTTTTCCACTTCGGGAGGATTTCTGTGGGGTTATCTTTTTCCTTCTTTCGAAAAAAACCGGAACATAATTGGAAGAGAAGAAGAAATCGAATGAAAATTCAGTTCCGTGCATCGATTGAATGGTGGTGGAAGATCCCCTGAGATATAGAAAACAAGGAGGGAGACACGAAGTCACTTATCCCTTATTTTTCCTCTCGCGTTGGATATGCAATTCCCTGAGGATCAAGCGTATCATTAGTTTACTACGCGGCGACATCAATAAACCAATATCAAGGAAATCTACTCATATAGAGATTGCTAAAAATATATTATTGCGCCATAGTGAGTGGGAGTATTGTATTAGCAAAGCTGTAGATGAAACAGAAAAAGTGTTGATCTATGAGAACTTATATTGTACTGAAATTATATTTTTCAATTAGCCTATGAAAATCAATTTTCGAAAACAAACATTCAGTTTTTATGCTTCTTGATACATGAATGCGGCACTTGTATTTTCATTGATGGAATTGTAAAATCAGCTTGCAGTAGATCCATTAAGAGTTATTTGAGAATTAGTGGAATTAGATTCTAAATTTAGAATAATTGAAACAGGATCAAGAGATGAGAAAAACACCTTACTCTAGTAAAAAGAGTTTTCACTTCGCTCATTTAAGTGCAAATTGTGTATTTCTAAATTATTTCTGATTTTTTTACAGAGTAATAAACATATATACGAGTTAACCGATCACAAATTAAATGAAGTGGTATCCTAATATGTTTCTAAATTCGAAAACATAGTTGTAGAAAAATGTTCTTCCAAATTCATGATATTAAAAGTAATTGATTAAAATTCTAAGATACAATATCAGGCATTTTTTAGTTAACTAAAAACAATTAAAAAATAAAACTAATATATAATGCCTATTTTAAAAAATAAAAAGAAATATTATTAAACTTTCTTGTGCACATACATTTAAAAATTTTCTTACTACAGACCATCATTCAGCTATTACCAAAAGAATGCGTCTACAAAACCACAACAAAAAATTATCTTTTTCAAAATTAATTTAAGGAACAATATGCTTAGTAATATATCGTCATACATTCCACTAAAAAGAACCTTGCATTCTTAGAACTTCTAGTTACATTTCCTAAAATGGCAAGTTGTTATTTATAGATAAGAAACAATTTTGAAAATGAACTGTGGCTGCCTTCGCGTAATGATAAAGAATAGGATCCTTTTTTCTGACAAAAAAAACAACAACTTTTGGAGCATTAACATTACATTTTGACTTCACTACCCATTAGAGAAAACAGAGCATTATACTTATTACTTATTTTTATCCGAGTTCACCAATCTTTTCAGTCATAAAATTTGTTTCCGATACAGTAGTGCTAAGTGAGTTTTCGACTTTCAAAAGAACAGCTGTTTTCAAAAAGTAGGTAAGAATTAAAAAACCCTAAAATTGCATGAAACTTCCCTAGAAATAGGTTGAGAGCTGTTAGGGATCTTTTGCAACCGGCGAAGACAACCTTAAGCTAACTGCCCCAAGCCTTCTAAATTATTTTCTCACATTACTTTCAGAATACGACCCCCTCCTCATTTATTATTCCGGAGGGTCAGTCCTCTTGTAGCTCCCCTCCCTAAGGTCACTGGAGCAATCTCTCCTAGCCATTCGAGAGTTCACTTAGTGACAACCCCCCCTCTTCAGCAAGTTCCCCCAACACAAACTCGAATCTTATTGGAAAATGGAAGTACCCAATAATATAATAACAGGAGAACTCATATTAAATTGAAAGATGACGCAAAGTAAATTAAATTAATATTGTAGAGAGATGAATACAGAATTAATATGGTACATGAATGCCAAAAAAGAGAAAATGACCAGCATTTTACCGATTCTAAACGCGTAATTTAATTACATCACATATTTTTGCATACGAAATGGAATGACGGTGGGTAGCATTCAACTCACGTTCCTATGCAATTGCATTAAATTAATCAAAATGAGTTGAAAGACGAGGATTTTTAAATAAATTTATCACGCAAATGCAAATAATGTAAAGTTTAGAAATGAGTTAGAAATTTATCAAATTTTATAATCATCGGCTTTTTTTTATGAAAAAGCCCCCAAAGACAGAAGGAAACATAAAGTTGGATAAGAAATTAAATTCAAACTTGGAAAAATGTGGGGAAGAGAAAACATTTTTTCATATTCACAAGGAAAAGCTTAGACACTTGGACAACTGAATCTTTTTAAAACTTAGCGTATTGATAAATGATTACAGGTGTAATAAAAGCTTAAAGTGAAACTCTTCCCAGCATTTTTGAGAAAATTGCCCATTACGTTTTCCATAACTCTTTCAATATTTTAGTTTCGTACTAACCCAGCTATGACAGTTAATGGATATCGCTGCGAACTATTTTCACATCTTGGTTCTATCTTTAAGTTATATTATTTTTCTTATATTGTTTCATCAAAACACCATCATTTTTAAATCGTAAGTAACATTTTACATCAAAACCAAAAAAAAAAAAAAAAAGAAATTATACAATTTGAACTCGATTTTCCTGCGTATTCATTCATTAAATCAATTTAACTTTTTAAACATTCATCATAATCTTTCCCGAACAAAAATTATTATAAATCATAGTCTTTTAAAAATGTATAATTATTGAAATCCCTCATGCTTTCTCATACACAAAACACTGTAAAAATATATATGTGTGTGTTAAAAAATACACGGATAGATTTAAACACTATTAATGACCATATAAAATATGTGCTGCTTTCGAAATTTGTATTAAATGCGTTTATATATAATGTTCGTCATCTAACAAGATGTGTATCAAAAAAATATATATATATGGAATCAATCAGTCGCTTGATGTATTCATAATTAGGTTATCCAGACCAGTTTTTAAAAAATCGTGAACCATTAAACGTATAATTTTATATTTGGTGAACCATTAGTATAATTGACTACTATATGGTGGACCACTAATACGATTGACCACTATATGGGTGACCATCATAACTATATAGTCATTTATTTTTTACGATTCCATTTCCATATTACTGAAAAAGGAACTTCACGAAAAACAAGAATAAGTCGTCAACGCAAAGTTACATTAACAAACTGAAGTGTCATGCCGCCATTTTACTACGGCTGCCAGCTATAGCTTTCAAATATCGATAGAAACACCTGCTAAAATAGCTAAAAAGTCACTAAACTCGGAAAGAATTTCTCTAAAAGTAGTAGCTAATATTTAAAAAAATATGTATAATCCATATCCCATAATGTGTTTTATTACTCCAACTTGAGGACTTTGAGCCATGACAGATTTAAAGTGCATCCTCCCTCTACACGGAGGTTTTCAGTGGCACCAGGACTCAAACTTATGACACGGCAGCCACGAGTTCGCGACCTTAATCACTAGGCTACCGCGGCCGAAATGATCGGTAACTTACTAACGCTGATCGAAAACGCATATTTATCGATTTCCCGATACATTTTGAATAATGAGTGTACATTATTGAATAGTGTAATTTCTGGGGGGTTAGACTATTTAAGTATATGATAAATTAGTCCTTTTTTCTTAACTCAAAGAACGTATTTCCAGTTTTTTCTAATACCGATTTTGCCTTGCCGGAAAACGAAAATGTTATATAAATAAGAAACCAAGATACGCATAATTTAAGATGCACGAATTTAATTTCCTCGAATTGTTTAATTTTTTAGAAAAACAATAGAAATCACATTTAAAGAGCGCACAATTCGCGTCCATTACGAATCGCTCTTCAAATGGGAAATTAATGATAAAACTCCAGGACACAGCAGCCCGAGCAATAATTGATATCCATTTGCTCGTTTTACAAAAATGCATCGTTAATTGTTCGTGCGCACCGAGAAATCATTTATGGAAATCCAAAAGGGATAAAAACAAAAAACCGCTAAAAATTAATTTAATATTAATGATTGCGTGGAGACGATTCTGATTTCGATGCATTTGTCGAAAGGTAAACAATATATTACAATCTGCTCCGAAATAAAATAAATAAACAAATAAAAAAAAAAAGAACGCCCCTCCTCTTTTGGAAATTCAATTATTTTCCGGGATGAATCGTAGAAATGCGATCTGATGGGGGAAAGTTTAAAGGAATCTCCATCGCAATTACCGGGGCAACGCAATTACTAGAATAATCGGAGGAGGATAAAGAGGGGAGCTTGATGGATAGGCCGCCCCTATCGCAGAGCCCCGACGGACACTCGATTACGAAACTATCCACCACTTTATCTTGTGGGGCGCCTCCCCAGATAAGCCCCAGGAACGAGGCCACTGGAGAAAAAGATCCTTTACTAGCTATTAATTGATCAGTGGATTTGCTAGGGCAATATCGTTCACTTACTCTGGAGAGAAGGTATATGTGTTACTAAGAGAACAAATTATGAAATATACATTTTAAGCCCGAAATCCCGGAATTTATTTGGTTTCCGAAATCTTGAAATAGTTTGGGAAATATTCAGAATTCAAGCTTTAAAGAATTATGCCCTGAGTAGTAAGTTTAATCGCTACATTTTAAGGTGAATTTGGTAATTAAATAATATAAAGCATAAGAAAAATTAAAAGAGCGCATAAAATTTAAATAATTCATCGTAGTTAGACAGGTATTAAGGTGTCCTATACCTTTTAAAATTTCGGAAAATCGATTTTTTTGTATAATTATTTTATTTTACAGAAGAAACCTTTCTGAATGTTTTAAAAGAAACCGCATGAAGATATTCCCAATAGAACGGAAGTTATTAAGAAAATAAAAATGTCAGAAAAGGTGATTTAAACCTTATATTATATTTAACCTTATATTTTTTTAAAACCTTTTTAGTTTACTAAAAAATTTAAAACAGTGTTTCATGCTTCGTCATTTTAAAGATAACACAATTTCCAACACTGAGCAAAAATATCATCAAAAAATATCGGAAACTTTTTTTATAAAGCTGCGCGCAATGCATATCACTTGCGAAAAGAAATCCAAAAGTTACTTTTGTAATTAGACAATTAAAAATTTATCTTAATTAAAAATGTGTTCATTGGATATGTTTTAAGTAAAGTAATATCTATTTGTTTATTCCTCCAAAATTTACATTCCAGGAAACAGTAATAAAAAAATTATAGAGCTTTAAAGTTGTATTACATTTTTAACCATTTTTGACTTTTTAAAAGGTATGAGACCCCTTAAAGTATTTTGTTATAAAATAATTGAAAAAATTTGCGTTTTTACAATAGGAATTTTTTTTATTAATTATTATTTGGAATTTTTGATTGTAAGCGCTTATAACAACTGAAGATTCATGTGTCTTACGTTCAGAATTAGATACTCAAATCAGAGAGAAAGATTTAAAATAAAAGCAAGCAATAATACATAAGAAGCAATTCACAAACAATAACAACCACACAATTTTTAATCCCAACTTTTTCAGGTAAGTTTTTAAGTAAGCAAAAAATGTCCTCCTTCCTCAATATTTTAAGCAAACTAATATACCATATGTTTAAGATAACACAACCATTTTTATACACTTAACAAAAATATATAGAAATTTTATTTAAAACTAGCCGTTACCCACCCACTTTCCAGGGTTTTTTCATGATGTTGCATGACTATAAATTGTTTTTAAAGTTTTTGATGCAATAGACATTCGATTGTTTTCAAAAGCATTCTTATAGCACCTCGTCTCTTGATTTAAAACGGACAGGATTTAAATTTCTAGACGGAAGTATATTTATCTTGACGCATCCGTAAGCGGGATTCAATTTTTGCAAAACCCATTTTAGCGGATCACTACACAATAAAATAAACATGTTTGCAATATTTAAAGTATGCAGGCATACTTGTTCAAAAACGGAATTTTTTTTATATCTAAAAATAACGCCTGTGTAAAACCCTTTATGAGTCTGTTCCCGCAAAACCCTTTCTTAGCAGATTTCTATTCAACAACAGAAGCAAGTTTCCCTAATTTAAAGTCTGTATGTCTACAAATTTTGGGAGATTTTGTGATGAGTGTGTGGATCTCTTTTTTTAAGCACACCATAATTGATAGATTATGTGTGTGCTATATTTAATTACGTGTGTGCTAATGTTTAATATTACACTGTAATTTGTTCAACAAAACAATAATTTATTTGCCAATCAGCATAGTTGTATATAATCAAAACATACAAATACAAATAATTACACTTGTAAGATACTCAGATATAAAGTTATTTTACTTAAAATAATATTTAAGCCTTTTTTAAATTTAGCTCACAGTGAGTTAAGAGAAATATTTCAAGCTTATTCAAAGTACTTGAATATTATTCGGAAAATCATTTAATGTTTGAAGCACTTCAAATGAAAATGATTAAAACTTATTGGTAAAATCACCGTATTTGAACCAAATATTGAAGTTCAAATAGAGAAAGCAGTGCGCATCAGTCATAAAAAAGGTATGGCATGCAAATGAAGAAAAACGGGATAAAATCCTACAACTTTGACAACTATAAAGTATGAGGATAACTGATCCAATTATTAAAATTCTCTCTTTGAACACTTCCAAAGTTTCCAAAACGGAACGAAATCCAAAAGCAATGGATGCCAAGATACACGTTTTACTTCACATTAGAACGAAGTGATTGGCTCCACAAGAGAAGAAATCACTAGAAAATAAATAACTCTTTTAATAACTTCCCCCGGCGCAAGTAATTGGAGACAGGCCGCGCAGAAAAGAGCCATGCACCCTCAAAAATTATTTACGAAAGAAGTTTTCACGCTCCCCCCTCAGTTAATTAAAAGGACAACGTGTGACTTGTGTTATGAGCAATGAGCACCAGGAGTCGAGATCGATACGAAATTAGTAGAAATGTATCCGATTTCGTGGGAGAAAAAAATCGCGTAACTGCAAACATATTTCTCATTAATGAAAATTTCAGTATTTGGTACCGAAAATGAATAAATGATGCTATTTATTCCACTCGGATACGCATTGGGATATCGAATGAACTTTTTAGTTACTCGAAAAATAATTATATTTGCCTTTCGTTAATGTTACATTGTATTAAGGAAGATAAATATAAGTTGGACTTCCGTTTACTACTTCAGATGATAATTTTAATTTTTAGAGAAAGAAAAAAAAAACTACGGATTATTTGCTTCCGTTTTAAGAAGCTAATAAAATAAATGAAATGACTTCTCGGTTATGATCTTTTAACAAAAAAAAAAAAAAAAACTTTACCTGGCTCTTTTGACCTTATTTATTTATTTATTCAGGATTGTTTACGTTTTGAAATAGGATCCCTGACATACCAAGTTAATACAGAAACATTAAAATTTTATCGAGTTGAAGTTCAAAAGGTTTACAGAAATGCAGTTTAAAAAGAAACTAAACAATATTATGATACACACATCTGTATTGATCGCCGTAATCCAGTGACCTCGTGGACGGCGAGCCGCAGGTTCGAGTTCTGCTGCTACTGAACACCCGCAGTGTAGAAACCTCATGCAAGTTAAATCGGTTAAGGCTTAAAGTCCTCCCATTAGCGTACCTCTTCGGGTGAGCTCGGTTCCTCTGGGCATTCTTCATCATCCCATTAGCGTAGTGTGGAAATAAGGAGGAGGTGGGATGCTAGCAGAGGTTCAAAATTAGGAAGTCCGTAAGCCATTTCCCCGTGTTGCTTTGAAGCGAGATGCTAATATATAACTCTTACTCTCTGACTTACTTTCCCCTTTAACGTAGAAAATCGAAAAGAAAATTCCTCCTTAGGTACAAAACTTTATTAGAATGGACATTGAGTTGCTTTAAGGTGCTACATTTATAAACACCTTTTTTTGATCAACTACAGCACATATTAATCCCTTTTCATTTAGTATTTCATAGTAATATTTACTACACGAAAATTATTATTATTATATAAAAAATATTTATATTATGATTTGTTATGTCATTATACGTCTGAATTAATTTTCCGCCGATGCTTAGAAAATATGCTCTCATACCAAGCAAGTAGTTAATAATATGATGAAAATACTTCGCAAAGAATTTTTTTGCGGAAAAATGCAATTTGTAAATGCTTTGTATATCTTTCTTACCATCTGAAAAATTCTACAAAAGTAATACAATGTTTCTGTTTTGCGAGAACTTAATTAATTTAGCAAGTTTTCGAAAATAAACAAACTCCACATGCCCTCATTTATAATAACCATCATTAAACTCGTATGTTCACGCATAATTTAGTGCATGTTCTCAATTCAAACAAAACATTTCTTTGATTGCAGAAAAGTTTTTTTAAAAATAAAATTGCCTTTTAACAAAAAAAATGAACTTAATCATAACTTAACATTACTATATTCTTGATTTCTTTGATGAAGCTTTTGCCATGTAGACTGACTAATGATCGTTAAATATTTCGAGGTTCATAGTCCTTCTTAAGACATGGTGTATAAATTTGGAAATATGGATGCCAGCTCAGATGTCTTCGTCACTTGACTGTGGTTCAGATTTACGGAGACCACCACCAAAAGCACTCCTTTTGCTTTTTGTGAGTGAATATTAATGTCACCCTATTCAGTCATTCAAGGCTTTTAGTGACGGACCTCGTAATGTAATTTTGAACCACAGTCAAGTGAGCTGGCACCCTCCTCACAATTTCCACACCACACCAAAGGGAGGACATTTGAACCTTGACATATTTAACGTGTTTTGATCCCCTCTGCACGGCGAGTTTCAGCCACGGGTCCGTTACCTTGACCACGGCCCTTTATTTCCCTTCAAAGGGCGGCGTAAATTTTTATCCAATCAAATCGATAAAGCTTTTAATAGACAATGATGAAAAGAATGGAAGAACTTAAGAGTTTATCATCATATAAATAGAGATATTCGATTGATTGCTTGAATCCCTGATTTTTTGGTAAAGATATATATCAAAGAATAATATTAGTACATACATTTCTCACTCATACATCAAATAGAGCCTCCTTCATTTGAACTATACTTTTTTTTATATATTTTATACTTTACTTTTATTTAAAAAAAATATTTCAGACAGGATGAAATTTGCCAAAATAAATGCCGCTCATTTAAAATTGTTTTTCAAAATTTATTCCAAATTTCGGAATGGAATGGCCTATGTGCGATTTGCACAATATTTATTTCATTTACCTGCACGTATATAGAATTTATTATTTTGCCCTCATACAGAGACAGATATCACGCAAATCTTTTGTTGTGTGTGTGTGTGTGGGGGGGAATCAAATGCACCACTTTCGACTATAAATATCGACCCCTAAACGGTTCTTTTGGTTCCACAATAAGCGAAATGCGTGCGCTCATTGATTAAAGAGAACCCCAAAAGCAGGACACATCTATTTCCCGTGATTTGAAAGTAAAACCCTGTAAATATGCAAAAGTAATTTCTACACGACCCTAGGCGTGTCGGTAGCCCGGGAAAAAACCACCACACCCAAAGTAGCCCCATCACGTATATAGGTCGGTGCTATTTTACACACGAATAAGCATATGCATACACATACAATACTTCGTACATATTTTCTCTAACGATGGGGTGGAGAGTCCGTATACATATAAATTACAGAAATATAAAATTATTATTTCTCCAAATGATTCGCTTAATTTTCGTCCCCCCCTCCACCGTGAATAGGAAAAAAAAATAATGTAATTACTTTTGCAACGTAGGGGGTGGGTGAGGGGTTGAATAAAAAAAATAAACAAGCCTTAAGAGTGTAATGTAAAAGAATATATCTTTATTCAATTCATAAGCTTTGCGGCAGGTTAAACTAGAACAGAATCCTCTTTTCTCACGATTTATGTTAGTAAAATTTATTGAAAAATTAAATATAATTAATTTTTTAAAAAAAATATTGCAGATGGGAGACAGCATGTGTGTGTGATAGTTATTTTCTTTCTAAGCCAACTTTTTAAAAATATGAAGAAATCATATTTGATATTAGATTTTTCTGATAATTAGAATATTTGTTTGTTTTCGAAAGTGACATCAATCTGAAATTTAATGCATCAAAGGTTTTTTTTCATTAATTAATTGAATGCCAGTGCAAACACATAGCAAATCTGAGATGTCTATTAAAACATTCATTACATAACGTTTACTACTCTATAGGCATTAATGATCCGAATGTATAAACATTAAGATCCCGATTGTTCAAAATCTAAACTTGTTTCAAATAAAAATACTTTTAAACAACGGAATGTTTATTAAGCCTCATACTACAAAGTAGCACGATGGCTATTGGCAACGGACCTTGTAATTTTGAACCATAGCCAAGTGACGAAGATGGCACCTGTGCTGGCTCCCCTTGTTCAGCTACTATACCACTACAACGGGAGGATTTTCAGCCACGACGGATTTAACGTAATCAGCTCCTCTACACCGCAGATCTTTAGTAGAATTAGGGTTCGAACTCACATAACACGCCAGCCACGAGCACGAGAATATGATCACTAGGTTATCAAGGCGACATTTATCATTCAAAGATTTACGAATAGGAATGAAGAATTGTAAAGTGGTTTCGTTCGCTAAAGCTACCTAAATGATTTTTGATGACGAATTTCTAAAATAATTTCAGATTAATTAACGAAGGTGACAACATAAGCAGAAGTCGTCTTTGGACTTCCACTATTCATGTTACTTTATTTGAGAATAATAAGATTGACTGTACTAAAATTCTCACGTTTCATTAAAATGGAAAAGAATAATAATTAGTTGTTAATGGAAACGAAATTTAACACCGAGATGTTTTCACGATGTCAGAGATTCAGCCACAAACCTACGGTGAGGTCATTTAACATTTTTGCTACCTAAAATATCAAGAAAACATATTTATCATCTTTTAATCGATTAAAAGATCAGGATTAAAAAAAAGATAGATCATTCGATCATTTTTATTATTTTTTTTATAAAAGGAGAGGGTTATTCAGAGGGGGTAATATAGAAATATCATTAACTGTATTTCAAATGATCACAAATACATTGAAATGTTAAACAGCTAAAACATTTGTTTGTTAGTTAGATCTTCAATCATTTATCTTAACTATATTTATTTCCTGAGAAATTCATATAAAGGAAATATTTCCGATCTAAAAACTGTTGAGAAGAATTAGTCCTTTTTATACAAGAATAAAACTCAGAAAATAGGAAATAAAGAATAAGTGTGTGTGATGGAACCTTCAGAACTCCCCGAAGACTTCGTACCTCATCAGTAACGAACTAACTTCCTATTTGCATATTTCTTCGACTCTCTCCTTCGCCATTACGAAATGCTATTCGAATTCAGTTTGTGTAGTTTCCCTATTGAAAAAACCAGGCATTGGAATCTCGCAAGGAAAAGAAAGAGACAAGGGAAAAAATACTTCTTAGGGAAAAGATAGGAAAGGGAAGAGAGAAGGAGAAAACTTGAAAGTCGCGCGAAATGCTTGTTTTGTTTGTCAACATCTGTGTTTCTCATCTAAAAGAAAAAGAAAAAAAAGCTCGCAGCAAAACAGAGGGGAAAAGGAAGGGAGAAAAAGAAAAAAGGCACTCCGCCAAACGAAGCCGACGTTTTTTTCTCCTTCCTTTTTTAGGGATTTTTTTATGTCGATTTTTACAAGTGCTTCCACAAACAAGAACAGAGACCTTATCATTCCTTGAATCCGTTTTGCGTGCTCATAAGGCCAAGGAGAAGCCCTTCCACCTTTTTCCTTTTTAATAACAAGGTACTCGCGGAAGTGTGTTTGTTTATTGTGTCTGCCTAAGTGCCTTCTCTTACGCGAAAGGGAAAGTTCTTTTCTTTTTTCTGTGGGGTGAATTATTGAAGCCCCTTACGGAAAGAAATAGAAAGAGAAAAAAGGGAGGTGAATTCGGGCTGAAAATGGTGTTTAAAAGAGTGAATTCCGCAAAGTTCTGAAGATGGTATGTTTATCTGACGAAACACTCCTACTCCTAAACAAGGGGAAAAACATAAAAAAAGGAAAACAAATAACAGTCGTCGCGTAATATAAAGTATAAAATTTTTATAAGAGTATTTGTAACGATAAAATGATTACATCAGAAAGATTTTACTTAGGAGCTTATTCAACCGATCCACTTCCTTAATTGTAATAATGACAATGTTTTCTGTGATGCTCGATATTAATTAAGGAAGTTATTAAATAAAAACTAATTTTTATTAAAGCATTGTTATTTTATTTGTATATGGGCACATGAAAATTTCTTATGATTTCCTGATTACTTTTTTTTTTTATTGTTTATTAACTGCAAATACGCTATTAACTGCAACTTGATATGTTTATCAATTTCGAAGCAATAAGAAGATCATCTGCGAAGAGCTTCGTAATTTTGAACTGTAGTCAAGTAACGATCATGACACACTGTACAAAAGACAACATTTTTTTGTCACATAATACATTTTAGAATCGGAAGGGGGGGGGGGAAGGAAATTCCTTTTAACATATTTATTGTGCAACATTGTCCCTCAAAATAAAGCATCCCTTATCCTATAATTGTAAGACAACTTAGCTGCAAATTAATAATATTACGGTAAGTTCTACAGTATTCGAAGATCGTAGAGCGCAATAGCTTAAGTCTCAAACTTCAAAACAGCTTGATACGCTTCCCACCACACAGCTGTGAATATGGTCACCACACAAGCCTTGACATCTGCACCCTTAAAATATTGCGTGGCTTGTATTGGACATCACTCCGGCAACCTTTGACAGCAAGAGGAATCCCTCTCCGCCCACGAACTGCATGTAACGCGAAGCTAAAGATGTCCGCCACTGTCACCCCCAAAGCCTAGAGAGGGCAGAGAGAGAGAAGGGGAGATGGTCTGGAAACTTCCCTGGGCACGGAAGCCCAAAACTCTTATCTCGCAAAACAACAGAATTTAGACTCTAATAATCCAATTACTAAGTTAATAACTTCAATCTAAATTTGTAAATAATAGCAGTGACGTAATTAAACTTAACATTTAAATTAACCAACATTACGCTACCTTCATATGTCTCAAACGTCACAAGCTGAAGCCGTATTGATACATATATGTATGCGCCCTGATTTTTCAAAAGTCGTCATAATCATGCAGAAAATGAATGGGGGCTGGTGAAGATAAAATTGCACCGGATGTCGAAAATGTGATGTCTCGTAGTGGGGAAATTTGCAGAAATAAGCGTCATTTTCAATGCCATCTTCGTCCTTTGATTATGGTTAAGAATTATAAATTTTCACTGCAACAACATATACATCAAGAAAGACAATAACACGAATCCAACGAAGTAATTAACTTATAAAATACATGATATAGTAATTAACTGAAGTGTAAGGAAAAAGCAATTCTTTTTAAAAGGCTTATAAAGCGAGTTCTAAGTGTTAAACGCATTTTTCTCGAGGAGAGAGTAGGAGTGATGGAAAAGATATGTTAACGTTGGACTATAAACAATACGAGGGCTACTGGCAACCGACCTCATAATTTTGAACCTCGGTGAAGTGACGAAGACGACACGGAGCTGGCACACTACTCCTCGGCAGATTTAACATGCATCTATACGGGGTCTTCAGTGGCACCTAGACTCGATCTGCAATATTCCGGCTACGAGTCCGTGACTATAACCACTAGGTTATTGCGGCCTTCATTTTGTTCCGTCCAAAACCCCAGAAGCTCACAAGATATAATCATCAATTTCTTAAAGAAAAGATCCCAATTCAATCCGATTGTTAATTAGTAATTCGTGCTAGAAAAAATAGCCATTTCTCTCACTTTGTTTTACAAATAAACTTTTCTATAAATCTTAAAAGTATAGGAATTCTATCAAATAACAGGCTTTTTAGTTGTCTTTTCCTGAAGTCTAACATTTGCAAGCATAACAGCCCCATAAAGGTAAATTTTTACTTTTTCTTTTTCTATACATCTATTTCTTCTTTTATACCAGTATGACATCTTTCAACCACGGTTAACTTTATACCTTTTCTAACCACCTCTCCGGTAAATGTACTTTTTCAATCCCTTCTCCGTAATACAAAGCATCTCATTCAAATCCGAAACGATGGTCATTTCGGAGAGACGTTTAAGAACATAAAAATAAAGGACGCCATCGTACAAAGAGGTTCTCATGCAAAACAACCAGCTCCACGCTATCGCCTGTCAAAGAACAGACCGAAGGAGAAACAAATAAAAACCATTTGCTGCGTGCTCCGTTCGGAGAACGATGGTGATTTTAGAAATTGTCGTTCAAAAGTGTAGGGATCGGGTGTAAAGGGATTAGAAATAGATATTCCTATATAGTCAGAAGCTTCTTTCTCTCGTAGATACGGAACTGATTCTTTTTTGTAGAATATCTAAACAGGGCGGGGATGTAACGTTTAAGATATATGCAACGATAAAAGTAAAAGGTAAATATATTTTCATTGACCATATTCTTTTAACTTTTATGATGCAATGAATGTAATTATATTGATCATGGTTTGTGTCTATCACTTACCAAACTGCAAAGGTGTTACTGCAAATCAGATTTTGTCTCAGTTACTAAAAAATATATTCAATAATTAGAGAATTTTCTTAAAAAATGTGTGGATGACTTTAACACTCTTTAAAAAGTTGCGTTAGATATTTATTAGTTATTATTACTAGTAAATGTAAAGCAAACGATGGAACAAATTATATAACTTTTATACATTTGTAACATTTCGATAGTTCATTTATGCCGTACACAGATAAACGATAGTTGAAACTTGCGAACTGATTTCATAAAATAAAATCTCTTGTTCGCGAAAAATTTAAAACTAGAAAGTTTACTGAAATTAATTTTACTATACGATATTTTTATGTTAAGATAAAATTATGCTTGTTGTATGCGATAAATTTATTTCTTGAAATGAAAATAAGTGAGTTTCATACAAATAGACTTTAAAGAACCAAAGGGTTTTTTTATCCACATGATTAAACTGTCATCGAACTCTTTATAGTGTTATATATATAATCAATTTAACCTTTTTTGTTTAAAAAAAACTTCATAGCTAGGGTGAAACAAAATTTGAAATTTTGTTACAGATTCTATTTTCTAATAAAATGATTAAATTCTTTTTTTCTTAAGTTCTTCAGCAAACAAGATTAACATATTTTATTAGATGTACGCTTCATTCATGTAAACAAAGAAAATACATATAATATTTTTATAAAATTATATTTTTCTTTCTCTCGTTTATTCCCGATGAAATATATCCAATGCATCAAAACATTTTCTTACAGACAAGTTCGTTAAAGATTGTACTTGTGTTGTTGGAGACCAAACTTTAATCTGTTCAGAAATACAATCTAGATAATTCTTAAGCAATTCCCCCCACCAAAAAGAATTTTATTTACAAAAAAAAAAGGTTAATTCTGCAGCTTTACAATTGCATCAAAGTCACGTTTCGCAATCAAAATCAGGAAACATGTGGCAAAAATATTAGATAAGGAATACAATGTTCAGAGCACTACACAGTCACATCAATTGGCGTTCAGGCAGACACCGGATGGTTCAATCCGTTTTCTCAGACCACACGTACGTCAGAAACAGGAACCACGGACGAGCGAGCCAATCTATCGGAAACGAGAGGAGCATAAATCCCGGAGAAAATAAAAACATCTGCGAGACAGATATACAAACTGTTACTTCCATCCTCCGCTAGATAAGACGAAGCAATTCACCCCGCCAGGAACTTATCGAAAACGAGAAAATTTACAACAACGCAAAGCCGGCTATCGAGAATCAGGAGAAAGCATGGAGGAATCGATCCCAAATACGGAAACGGAATAATATATAAATAACTCCCGGATTGCGCGCGGATACAAACAATAAGCAAACAGACACAACGAGATAAAAATAAAACGGGAAAAAAAGGAAGAGCCACCATAAAGGAAGAAATTTATCCGCTTCTAGCTCTCTTTTTACTCGTTTATTTATTTTTATGGAGGGACTTTGTTTAGACTAACTTATTTACTTCCCACGGAACTTGTTTCCTTATTGGCTGACGTGAAATGGAAGGGGAGAGAGAAAAGAGGGAAGTGAGACGAAACGAACAATCGGATGCTGTGATCCGGAGATTCATTTTTTAGGCACCAGGACAAAAGCGATATTCCTTTTTTTCTCTTTTGGTGGTGTCGCTTGGAATTCATTTCGGTCTGTGTTATTAAGACAAATGACGACGGGAGAGAAGCGAGATTTAGGTTATCAAAGTTTACATTTGAGTTCTTTGTAACGAAGAAAAATGTTCTTTCACTTTCGATTAACTCTAACAGCTTACGTGAATGCCACAAAAAAGGAATATACAAATGTAGAATCATAAATTTTTTTTTATGGTTTTTCTAGAGGTTATCTTAGATTAGAGGTCATCAAAGTTAAGGATATATAGATCTACGCTGGCAAAACAAAAAGTTTTAAATTCTGAAAATAAACGTATATAGCATTCGAAGTAGCTCCTTTACCAAATTAAAGATAATTAATTGTAAAACATTTAATAAATGTAGAAATATTAATACATTACATTTGAAAATAATACTGTAACAAGATAAATGTTTTCTTATTATGTAAATATATATTTCAACAAATATCTAAAGTAAAAATAATAATTTTTTCCAGTATTATTTTTAAATTTGAATTCAAAAGAAGAAAAAAAATTGTGTAAAATATAACATTATAAAAAATTTCCCTTCAATAAGTAGGCATACACTTTTTTTAGTAAGTACAATTCAGGATAGATATAAAACGTTTACAGGTTATCCCAACACATTTAAATCAAATGCCGAAAAATTATTAAGTTTCTCCATCGTGAAATTCAGAATAACTTTTAAAAATGTAATCTGATAAGAAAGAAACTTTAACAAGTGTTTAAAATAAAATCTATACTTACACACATTAAAAAAAATTGAAAAAAGCGTAGCAAATTAGAAGGAATACTAGAAGTTACATTTAGAGGGAAAAAAAACTTTAGATCATACACATAAGAAACTGTTCTTGCTCAGTCAAAATTTTTTGATTCTTCTATCTTTTAATACATTGCATTTCGAGTCACTTAAGTTAATTAAAAAGAAGAAAAAAACACTTTAAACCAGTTTCTAGCAACTCGATTTAAATATTATTAAATTCATCATAAGTTGCCACATTGCATTTAATTAAAAAAAGATATGAAAGACACAGCACCTTTTCTCTAAAATAAAAAAGAGAGATAAAAACATTTAAGTTAATGTTTTTCTATTTCTTTTACTCTTATTTTTATTTCACCACAACGCTTACCTTAAATCTTAGTTTATAATCAAGTGATTCAGAGAAATTTTCATAATACTTATTATAAAGAAAAACACACAAGAGAGGAAATATTATTTATTTATTTCTATACATAAATTATTCATTGTAAAATATACACGTACAAGTATAACATACCTATTTAAGAATGAAAATGTTTGATTACAAATTCTAAACACAACTAAAGACAGATTTCTGTTAAGTAATAAAATAAACCCCACCAAACAATTATTTTTATAAAATCTTTTGGCAGCACCATCTCTTAAAATGGTAAGAAACACAACCTTCTACATAATTTACTCTTAGTGACCCTACATTTCCTGTCAATAATATATTCAAAACATAATACAAATGTTCTACCTAAATAAAATCTTTTACTAGTTTAATAGTTTTCCATAAAACTAGTTTATGTATTAAAAAAAAAATCCTTAAAATGAATTTTATCGAGCCATTTTTTTTAAGAGGGAATCCATGCTACGATATATTTCATCCATTTCATAAAACCCTAAATACTTCTACGATACCAGGCTTTCAGACTATTTAGCATATGCCATATTTAAGAAAAAAGGGCAGCAGCAGTTCTTTCCCATTTTTTACCTTCGGTAAATCATCGTGGCCTCGTTTAATTTATATTTGCTGTACGAGCAGCGTTTCGAGCAAAGCCCTGGCCATTTCGAAAGATTTATCGAAATCATTTGCAATTCTCCAGAGATAAGGGGTCCGTACGAGGCCATTCCAAAAGAATATACGAGACAAGGAGACCATTTTAAGGATTTCCATTTCTTTTGGCTCCAGAATTTCCAGAAACAAGAGTACCATCACGGACTGGGGAAGTTAAATACATTAGTTAAATAGGTTCACTACACATGCACTGGACTTTGAAATATTAACAAGTTTCAATCACAATGATCCAATTAATTTTGAAACGTAATCATAAACTTTTGTTTTTAGTTCAAGAATATAACCTTTACATTTGTGACTAATTTATTAGATAGGTTGAGGATTTTAAATTAATATTTTGAAGTTAACTTCGTATAAATGAAAAGATTGTAATAACAAAGAATTTTATTTTTAGATGTTTTAGATCAAGAAATGTAATACAGTAGAGAGAAAATTATATAACATGTATCACACTCTTTACTTGGCATTATTTAAAGTAGTGTGCAAGTGTTCAAAAACATTTAGTCGAATGGAAAATAGTATAATTTCATATAAAAGTATTATCTCATGCTATTTTTAGAACTGTTAACTCTTAAATGCATATTGTTTCTAATTATCTACATTCCTGTTCCACTTAATTTTATTCAAAACCGCCAGTGCGTGCGTTTCCGAATCATAGACAATAAATCATGCGTGAAAGAAAAAAAAAGACATTACTTTTGGCTTGCAAGTTACATATATTTTACATTTGAATGTGGTGGGTGATTAAGTTCAGTGTGTTATTTGGAGAGATATCTCCTATTTTCGGAGTTACCTATAAAGGAGTGATGCATGTAATGGAGAAAAAAAATTACTCTTCATCTGTTGTCAGTAATCAAGGTTTGATTTTGTATTCGAAATTTTTTTTGGGTATATGCCAGATTTTTGAGAAATACTGAGAATTTGCAAATGCCTACGTACGACTTTTTTCGAAATTAATTTTTAGGTAATGTATGGCTACATTACTCTAAAAAACAATTTCCAAAATTCAAAACAAAAAAAGTCATGTATTTAAGGGTTAACATTATTATTATTATTTTATGCAGTTCATTAAGTAGAGCTACTATTTTTTTATTAATTAAATTCTTTTAGAACCCTTAACATTATCATTTTATGCAACTTATTAACAATAACTTTTTTATTCAGTAAAAAATTATAAAAATAACAGTATTTGTTTCCTGTACTAATTTGATTATTATATGTGTTATTTTTCCAATTCGTAATCTTTTTTATTCTATGAAAACATTTCTCGTAAATTTTATTCCAATTTCCTATTTTTGTTCCATTTATAATCAACAGGAAACTATATACTATGTTTTATTTAAAAATACAAACAACACTACTCGGCTCTACTTTATTTTTATCCGACATCTGCAATAAACTCGGATACAACTGCTTACGAAGAATTTAAGAGACCGAAGAATCAACTTATGTGTGTGTGTGTGTGATTGCATTTCTCTTTATTTCACAAACAAATTCCTCCCTTGGAATTTCCATTGAGAATAACCATGCGCGTGAACAATTTTTTAAGCAGAACATCAAACACAAGTGCTCCAACCTAAAATAAAAGAACTATATTTTGAATGTCCTTTTCCATTTATTTCCTTTATTCATAATTGCCACTCCATTCATTAAGACCCCTGAAATGGTAACCAATCTACATGTGTTGATATGGAAACCTTTATTTTTCCTCTCCAAACAAAGCAACATTATTAACTATGACCAACATCATGCCAGTTGCAATACCTTTTCGATTTCGGCCCTCACGTACGTTACGTGAAGGGAAGGGGGGGGGGATTGGGATTGAGTTGTTTAGGAAAATAAAAATCGATGTGCATCTCAATCCCGTGATAAAAAGAAGAAAGGAACAAGCGACGAGAGGGCTTGCGGAAGAAAAAGAGGGGGAAAGAGGAAAGGCGTAATTTCGAATTACGGATGCAAATTGGAACGGGAAGAATACCTTTCCGTATTCGCAACAACGCTTTCACTCTTACTTTTTAAGAAAACCCACCCTCTCTTTTGGGTTGGGAAGAATTAGTGGCGCGGTACATGTAAAGCTAATTTAAATCGCCTTCTTCAAAGAGAGGCCGCCACGCAGAACGGAGCCATCCCTGCTTATGGACCTGTCACGTTTCATCATCGCAGCATTGCTGCATCGCCACAGAAACACAAACTAGATTAATACCGCGAAATGAACGACGCACACCGCATTTAAAACTAGAATGATCTTATTTTACTGACATTATGCAATTAGTAAAATTAGATTAATAAAACGTCATGATTCACTATCACTTCAAATTGATCACCATTGCGTTCAAGGCTAAAAATAAAGCATCTTCAATGAAGGAGTAAAAATGAACAATACATTCTCAAAATACATTCACTCAAGTTGAATTATGTTACTAGAACCATAAAATTTATGGAAATTCTTTTTTTTATTTGAAACTATTATTCAAAAATTACCGTCCCACCGTTCTCTTTATTAAAATAATTTTTACCCAATGCTAGGGTTAAAAAGATTGCAGTGAGTTCACAAGGGTTGGGTTAGAGCAGTGATTCCCAAAGTGGTCTATATAGACCCCCAGGGGTCTATGACGACATCCAAGGGGTCTACGTCAGCCAAAAATTAATTTGGGGGTCCATGAGGTGTAAGTGGGGGCTCTCATTAATAGTGGCTCTCATTAAACTAGACCGTGACTTTATTTTTAAAAAAATGAAAAATCTAGTGGAAACCAAATTTTACCTATTTAACAGATTTATTTACAAAATTTAATGAGGTTAATTTGCATTTACAAGGTGACAGCATAAATTTTATTAAATCAAGAATCATTTCAGCCTTTCTTTCTTGAGTTAAGCTTAAGAAGTATAATACTGGAGGTCCCGAATTTTCTAAATTTGTCACAGACAATCTGTCAGAACGTTTAAACCCAAGTTCAACATTTGAATGCCTTTTATTCAGATTTTGATACCAGGTTTGAGAATGATTTGACCACGGCAATACCACAGTAGGTAATGAATTCATATGGTCATATTGAAGAAAAATATATTACAATAGGAACTGATCGTAATAAGTACTAACGAAGACCTTAAAATTTAAAAATGGATGCCAGGTATTTTGGTTTTAAAAAGTCAAACCTGTTATTTGTCCCAACTTATGGAATATCGCGAGGAAGTTTTTCATTGTTTTTCCTAGTTTGAAGGAGTTTCAGCGCGGTTGCCAATCTCAAACAAAAGTGGTCATTAACAGAGGAAATTTAAGGTTAAACCAGACAAGATTGATACCAAATGTTGAAAATTTGATATTGTAATGCTGGAGATTCATCCCTCCCATTAAAATAATTTATTCGTTGTTTAGTTAGTTTGACAGTTTTATTTATTAACTTTTAATTTAATTAATTAACATAAGCTTTTTAAATTTTAAACACTATACTTCATTACAGATAGAAATTTAATTCTTTTAAAGTAGGAGTAGTAGTACCAGCTGCCAAAAAGACATTTAAGTTGATAAATTTGCATAAATTCAATATTAATTAAGCAGGGGGTCTACCCAAAACCGAAAAACATGGCAAGGGGTCTATGAGACAAAAAGTTTGGAAAATTTTGGGTTAGAGGGTTCAAACCCTCTTATTTACCAGCAGATTTTTAATTTTTAGCATAAAGGTTACGCTTTAGCTCTCTGCAGGCGCGCTAAGTCCTTCCCCTCCCATAAAAGTAATCTGTGTACGTCACTGATTGGTAGTAGAGTCATAAACTTCTTGCTTGACTTGACATTTTACAAAATAGCTTTTTCCCTCTCATTTAAGATTTATTCTTCAACAATAAGTGAAAAACGTCTTTAATTGTAATAAAATTATATTAATTCAAATTCAACAAGTGTTACACTTACCGACGCTTATATTTGCATTAATAATAATTGATCAAAATAAATATACAATGTTGATGATATACAACATAAATCTAAAAGATAAAATTACGGTTCACACTCAGTATTGTTTTTAATTTTTGTGTGCAGATTTTATGAATTTATTTCACAAACAGTACTATTTTAACAACTAAATTGGAATAAAAAATTTTTTGTACAGTACACACATGTTCTTCGTAATTGTTCCCTAAACATAAACTCGCGTGATATGTATATATATTATTAAAACGTTTAGATTTGCACAAATAAATCTACAGTACCTTTTTCCCAAGACAAAAGAGATTTAGTCAAAAATGCAATATTCGAGTAGCAGAAAAATTTTAAAACAAAGAGTCGATTTTTGGCATAAAGGATTTCTATTGAATAGTAAACTACACTATTTTAACTATTACACAGTGAAAGGAACTTCAAAAGAAGAAAATATAGGGTATTTGTAATTTGATGATTTAAACATATAACTATAACTTATTTATGCAACTCCTTTTGAAATAACAAAATATTATTTTTTTGTATTGCATAATACAATCTAGAGAATTTAATGTACATATAGAGAGACGAGAGTAATAATAAAACAAACAAATGCCTTCATTTAACAGATTCGATTTTAGTACATTAAATTAGTGCTCATAACTATTGGATTAAAATAAAAAGAAATATAAAATTAGTTTAAATAATTTTAAAACTTAAAGAGTGACGGAAATAGATGAGCTTTTAGAATTAAAAATGTTACGTTTGTCAAATTACATTTTCTTTATAATCAACTGTGAATCGTATAAGTTAAGTGTACATCGGAAAACGCATTTAAGAATGTATAAATTGTAATAAAAATCTATAACTGCGAAGTACAAAAATTACACAATTTTTTTCCTAATTAACGCACTTTTTTTCCTTCTTTTTTTAAAGATTTGCTGATGTATTACACCAACTTTCAGTAAACTGATTCAAAATCACTACTGATTTTATTGTTCAAAAAATTCTGTTGCTAAAACATAGCAAAAATCAGTTAATAATAACAGTCAAAATTTTAACCAATAACATAATATAGTGAGAGAATTCATAAATAATAGATGGAGAGAACGGTTGTGCAGTACATAACTAAAACACGTAATACAACTAATTACACACAATGCACTTATATTTAAATAAACATAAATTGCATAATTTGCGTGTTTTGTTTTCTAAGGAGCAATATTTTATAAAATACACATGAAAATTATTTTGAAAAACAACATTTAATGCAGATATTTCAATAAATTTATTTTTTATAAATGAAATAACATTTTGATTTAGTTTGCAGAAGCTCAATGTCACGTCTAGGCAAGCGACGCATGAATCGGATAAAGGATCGAAGAATTTGTTTAGACCATCATACAAATTAATGAGACAGCTGCACAATAACTTCAAGTGGGCCTCAATGTCTTCATGTAGCTCGATGTGGGAGTTAGAAGTCTAAGATTCCTGGGCTTAAGTATTAGTTAATTGTAGTACAGCCAACGACCATATTTCATGATACCCATAAAATTAAATCAAATCTCTTGATAAATATTCATGCATATCTTTGGAATATATATATATATATATATATACAGTGAAAATAGTTTAGTACGAAACAGAAGGGATTGAAATATTTTTGTGTGTTAAAGAAATTTCGTGTTAAAGGATAATTAAAAAAAAAACATATTTGACAATATGAAGTTTATTACAGTACTTTCATTTACCTAGATATGTATAGATGCATTTATCCGATAAAAATCAATGAAACAAAATTATTCAAAAGAACTTGATGAAATTTGATACACAATTTTCAAGTTTTCTTGGAAAATAAAACATTTATTGAGATTTTGGAAAATTATCTGATATTTTTCTTTCTACTGTCTTTTTTAGCTTCATATTGTCAATAAATTGTTCGATGTCGTCCATTTGTTATTAGGGAACAGGGACTGCGTTATTCATTTCAATTTCGTCGTCGAAATCTGCATCAATGATATTTTTTGAGCTTTGAACAAACTCCAAAATGTTTTTTCTCTCACTATCATAAAATCATCATCATCTATCATTATCATCTACGGTAACGAATTCTTCCGATGATACAGTAGGACAGTCCAACAATACAGGAACTTTCTCAAACATTTCATTAAGTGTCGGCTCCAAAAAAAAAATCTTTTCGTGTTAAGCGATTTTTGTTTCGTGTTAAGAAAAAAATGCATGAAAATACATAGTAGTTTGTCGGGACTGATGTATTATTTCGGGTTGATCGATATTTCGTCTTAAGCGATTTCGCGTTAAACGTATTTTACTGTATAACATTATAATCAAAGAATGGTGGTATAACTGTAAATAAATCCTACAAATCAGAAGGCGGTAATATTCTGAAAATTAGAAAGCTAGATCCATAAAAAGAATATCAATAAGTCAATAAATCAAAAATGCATATAGCTATTATGTTTTCAAACGTTGTCTCAGATATAGGGTTGTGATGTAGGGTTAAGCGTGCTGCTCAGAATTCAGACTTTCCTCTTATCAGCTGAAAATTTATACTTTAAAGTACAAGAAAAATAATAAACCAAAATATTAAATAACAGATAAGCCTAAAATTTACACGTGTATTCGAACAGAACACAAAAAGATAAATATGAAAAATTAGATAAAGCATTATTTATACATGGATAAAAGTAACACAGAAGTCAATTTAAAAAAAAAAGAAGTAGTAAACAAATTCCAGAACATATCTAAACTATCTAAAAAGTAAAATTAATTAAAAAAAAATTTTTCTAGTCAACTCCTACTTTGAATGGATGAATAGAAAGTATTTTAATAACGATTAAAAATTTGAGCAAGATATATATATATTATATATAGGGAGAGAGTGAACTAACAGTAGGAATTGAAAAAATGGCATGATTTGTCTGCATTGTTGCAACAATGCACACCCAGTTTTGTTTGAAAAACCGGTTTTCGAAGCCAACTTTTGTCACTGTTTTAACAGTTACATTGTTACAACAATGGAGACGAATCTAAGTTGGTGTCGAAAACAGGTAATTAATTTAATTTAATTAATGAATTAATATTTAAAGAAAACTGTATTAACATTAAGTGTCAGCCACAAGTTATAAAAGATTATTTGAACTTGATTGTGTGTGTGTGTGGATGAATAAAAAGTATTTTATAAACGACTGAAAATTTGAACAAGATATATATATATATAGAGAGAGAGTGCTAATAATAGGAATTGAATAAACTAAATGGAGAATGTACGTGAAATAGGTTGCGTGGCAGGAGCGGACACATAACATTTCGTGGCCTGAGCGGACACTTTCAAACTCATCGTGGTTTGAGCGGACGCATTTTCCCCCCATCTTAGAACAGATTCGATTACCGAATTACAAGGATAAATACATTTTTGCCAATCAAATTTAATTGCTTGTATTAAATTGTTAAGATGTTATAGTGCGAATACATTTTAAACATAGCGAAATGTAATAGAATTAAAAACTTTAAGAGAAATAATTAAAAATTAATAGTAAGTAACAATATAATAAAAGGTATGAACAAATTTCAGGAATTTTGTGGAAAACTGTATTTTAGAGTCAAATAAATATTAGAACAGGTGCAATAGCCATACAATTAATTAGTTTCATGAAAGGAAGTAAAAATAAATACAAGAAGTAAAATACGCAAGATGCAATGTTAGTTAGTATTTATTTACTTGTATTTGTCTTTTATCTACTTGCATCTTGCGTATTTTACTTTTAGTATTTATTTTTACTTCCTTTCATAAAACTAATTAATTGTATGGCTATTGCACCTGTTCTAATATTTATTTGGCTCTAAAATACAATTTTCCACAAAATTCCTGAAATTCGTTCATACCTTTCATTATATTGTTATTTGCTATTATTTTTTAAATATTTCACTGAAGGTTTTTATTTCTATTACATTTCGCTATGTTTAAAATGTATTCGCACTATAACATCTTAACAATTTAATACAAGTAATTAAATTTGATTGGCAAAAATGTATTTATCCTTGTAATTCGGTAATCGAATCTGTTCTAAGATGGGGGGGGGATGCGTCCGCTCAGGCCACGAAATGTTGTGTCCGCTCCTGCCACGCCACCGTGAGATAGAAACCGAAATGACAAATGAAAAAATTAATTGGTCATTATCTATAGGAATGGTGCTATCTGAATAAAACGTCGGCTCCTATAATCAAATAATTTGATAAAATACTTCGAGCTTCACCTAAAAACTCTTCAAAAGACAAGCTAACACTACCTTTTCAGTACAGTAAAAAAAGAAAGGATGGAAAGAAATGTATAAAAAAAACAGAAAGCCTAACATAATGACCCACTTCGCTAGATAAGGCGACTGACCAAAAGAAAAGAAACACATTCCCGCGAAGAGACGCACACAAAAAAAAATAGGCAGAAAACAGGAAAGGAGTTGCACTGGTTCTTTTCCGGATACCGTCTGCCTCACAATTGGAAACTGCAAAATACCACACGGACGCTTGTTGCCCGGAGCTACCCCTATCCACTCCGCCGGAATCCGGCAAAAGGGAGAATGAGGGTGGGGGAACAGGAGAAGTTGCACAGGAAATGCACCCCTCAAAAGCGTTCGTTTCAAAAGTTTTCTGAAAAGGAAGGGAGGGGGAAGAGGCGGCTTTTGTAGCGTCTTGAAAGACGCGTGATAACTGCTGAAAAGATTCTGTGCCCCCAAATGTTTTAATTAAAAGCGCTTCCCTCTGATCAGCCCCTTTAATTAGGAAATGAAGGGTGTGCGCCTCAAATGGAGGTGTTGCGTGCGATCGCGCGATTACGGCTCTTTAAAATAGTTTGGGGTAGTTAGGGAAGAAAGTTCGTGCAAAAATAGTCGCCACGACGCACTTTAATGGCGAATTAAGTGGACGATCTACTGCTATAGTTAGTTGCAAGATACTATTTATATACATAATTTTCACATTAAAGTAGTTAGTACAGAAAGTTGAATGACTTCTTTTCATAACTATTTACGAACTGCTGGTCCATTTATGTACATTAAATTATAATTAGTAAATAAAATGTAACCAGTTATTTTTCTGTTGACGGCTTTTGAAGGCCACATAATAAACTCTATTGGCCACTTTATTCTATTTTACACCCCCGATGGGGCTGTATTTTAGCAGCTAAGCCTTTGCAGGTACGGCAAGTCCCCTTGTACGAAAGCCATTTCATTGATGGCATCCTCTAGTGGCTTCTATCGCAATAATTTTTTTTAATTATTACACCCAGTAAATTTGCTAAATTTTTATTTTCATTTAACTTTATTTTTTATTCCTCTACTTTGTCCCACTGGACAAGCTAATTTTTCAATCTATTTTTACACCCCTTATGGACAGCCAATATGAGTCTCTATTCTCACCCATCCCCGACCAATCAGAGAGCAGTGTCTCAGCTCTCAACCAAGTCAAATATTCCAAGGAAAGGATCTGAATTTCAAGTCAAGACGCAACTCATAGTCACGCCCCGGATCGCCTCCAATCAACCAATAGCCAACATGCCTCTCCACAGAAAGTAAAACTCCACAATCGTCGTTCCCACATCTAAGACTCTCACGATATGGGATTGAGGACTGATTTACAGTCCAGATGCCCACAGATACACCGTCATCATCCTCTAGTGGCGGCTCCCACTACCAAGTTTTTGATGCTTGAAGTTATTAAATTTAAGTTTTCCTCGGATGCTAAATATTACCGTAATTTAATTTTGTCTAGATTACTAGAGCCATAATGATACTCAAGGGGTTTCTTACGTGCCACATAATGACATGCATGCCTAAATATTTTCGCATCCACAAAATTTATCGACTCCAGCCGGGGTCGAACCCTCAACCTTGGGCTTAAGAAGCGGCACGCTATCTCTAAGCCACCGGAGCCGGTTTAAGAGAGATGAGTACAGTATGTTTTAATTTTGATAAAAACACTTAATAACTTTGTGCCTCTTTTTCAGTATAATGAGAAGTCCACACTTAGGCGATGTACCACAATATCCAGTTCCGTAATACGAAATTCAAGGGGTTTTAGGAACAATTATATTTTATGAATAGTAGCTCACATTCCTCTGAATAGTGGTACATAGCATTAAGTTGCTGATTCTCAAACCTATGCCTACTTAGGTACGACATTAGCTGCCTGATATTCATCTTCTAATGTATAATGGATGGAAGTAATCTTAATGACGAAGAAAGGAAAATGAAAAATATTCTTGATTTCACCTAAACTTCATACAAAAAAATCATTTTGGATTTTTTTAGTATATGATTGGAATATGATATTAAGAACAATACATGAAAACTAAAACCAAAATCAAGCATTCTTCAGAAGATTAATAAAGAGCAAAAAAGATAAAAGTCACCATTTTTATTTCCATATTATTAATAAGTATAATTTAGTCACCAAATTAAATCAACAAAAATAACTTTTACTATTTTCAGTGAAGCTGGACAAAATTCATATTATTTTACTGGCTCAAAAGGAACTAAATAGGATTTTAATGGATTTATAAATTAACTTACTTAACTCTAACTTCAAAACAATTTGTTTCCCCACATAGAATCAATTTTTTTTACAGAATTAAGCAGGGAAATGACAAAACTGTTCATGTTTTTCTGAATTTCATTTTAACCTGATTATTAGTTCCAAGGATATTCGGGAGAAATTATTATGGGGCTACATACCAGATTACTCTGTGAAAAGGATCTATATTTTCCTTGTTTTTAATAACGCTTGATAACTGGTTCTATGATTACTAATCGTGCACTAGTATACGGCCCCTTAAAACTGCGTGATTTCCCATCATAATTTTAAAATTCCTTACATTTTAAAAACCTTGGGACGGATTTTCATCAAACCGAGCGACGTGAGAAATTAAAATATTTAAAAATCTATGTATGTTACAACACATTTTTTCATAATTATATTTAATAATTAATTTTTTCTAATAATATAACTTTTTCTATATGTTTATGTGTTGTCAGTTTTGATAAAAAAATTATCCCTCGTGTAGTCAAAAGATCTTTGAAAAGTGTTGAGCATAAAATTTTGTATCAAATGTTTGAAACATTTATTTAACATTAGGCATCACAAAAATTGACAACGCTGATCAGAAAATTATTTTTAGAAGTTAAATATTTCATTAAAAATATCATTTAGTTCTCTTTAAGCTAATGAAATAGATATTAATATTATTCAACTGCAATAAATCTGAAAGTTATTAAGAATTTCTAATTTTTTTTAACGCGACTACTCTAATATTTTATTAATAATTGTACATAAATATAACTAAAGTTAATGTAGAGTATTAATTAAAAAAAACTTTTAGAACGTAAATAACTTTGAAAGATCCATTATAACGTATTCTATTAATTAATTATTATATGATTCATATTAAAAATTTTATGACAGCATTGTGTTTTTAGCAAAGGAATATAAAAGTGAAACGCAAATCAAAATAATGTTTATATAAAATGTAAAACTAGGCTAGAGAGATCACATTAATAAAGATAAATATTTTTTTGCAAAATTATAATATAGATAATCGTAATATATTCACTTAAATGTATACATACATTTTAGTCTAAATTAGTGTAATTAATTAAAGAGTAAATTACTTAATATATTTGGAAGGGTATTACAGGAAAAGAAATAACTACATTTAATAGCAAGCTAAAGAATAATACCTTTTTATGGTTGACTCATGGATCCTAAGACCTAACTTAACTACAATCTATTCATCGAGATTGGATTTCTACAGAATTGAAAAAAAAAGAAGGGAGATTTCTAAAAGTCACAGCAGAGAGTAAAGCGGAAATTCAAACGTGTTTTACGATCTTAAAGAATTCACCACCGACATCAAAGAGTTTTACCCAAATCCTTTCATTTGGCGAAAGCAGAAAAAGAGTTGGCGAGCTCAGGGAAGAAGGATGAGGGGAAAAAAGAAATAAAAGAAGACAACATCTCGGCTGTAGCAAAACTTTAACAATCCCTGGCACTAATTACAAGTTCATTTTCCACGGCACAGTTGGCCTCTTGTCTTTTCTTCTTCCTCGTTTAATGCAACTTCTTCAAAATCATCACCATTAAAACTTCATGCCATCCCTCCTCTTCCTTGTGGGGGGAAAGAAGGGGGTGGCGTGCCGTTTAGTTGTTGTCATGGTAACGACAGAACCAGAGAATTCCGCCAAACTGAGGAATGGGTTGACAGCGGGAAGATAAGGATTTGAAGCTTAACCAAAGGATATTTCCCGTACTGAGTTGGGATGGCCACGCAGAGGAAAAAGCCAGAGAATAGAAGAAAGTAAAACGCTAACATCTGTATTGTGTTAGATATATAAAGGTAATAAAAAGGGCAATTGGAAAAGTTTAAGCTTGTACATATATCTCTGTAATTTATACATCAAGATAAATCTTGATACATATGAAATACATTGTTTAAACATTAGTTAATTTTAACTTTTATTTTCAATTTATATTTTTTAAAAGATAAAATTTATATTTTTAAACCAGAAATGGCGTCAGTGCTAAAGAGTGAATAAATTATTAGTTAATAAATTTTTAAAAGAAAAACAAAATTAATGACGTCTTTTTTTAAATAAAATTTATATAGAAGAAGCAATTACTAAATCGTGAATATATGTATATTTATTTCGATACCATTTATGAAGAAATGGTAATAAAAACAAGCCGTTTTTTAAAATGAAATTCTAAGGGGAATTATATAAAAAAGATGCCGATGTAAGGAAAAGTAATTGCTAATTAAATTAAAATTTAACTAAATTTTTTCTTTACTTTTTTTAAATTGATATTTTCCATCAAGAACACGTAATTGTTCTTTAAACAACAAATAAATTAAAAATACTTAAAGTATTTAATTTTACATGGAATAATTTTTGCATTCAAAATTCAAAACTTATTTTACCTTTTAAATAAATTATAGTTTCAAAAAACTTAAAAAAAACACCCTTTCATAGTAAATCGAACTAAGTTATAACTTAATCTTTTAATCGCCAAATCTGGAATTAGTCATCAAATCTGGAAATAGGATCTGAAATTCATCGTCAGATGCGGGATGGGATCTGAAAATGGGAAATCATTAATTCTGATGATCCTGATCAGGGCAATGGAACAAAATTATTAAATTGTATTGTCATCGGTCCTGGACGAGCGAGCAAAATTTTGAATTAATCTGACCTTATAAAGAGGGTAAAAATTGAGTTCAAAGATTCCATTACAAACAAGTGAAGCTTATAAAAGGGTGTTAAAAAATTACAAGTCTAGAAATGACGTACGGAAGGGAGCATTAGAAAAGACAAAAAAAATTTTGCTATAGGGAAAAAAAACCATTTATGTTGCTGGGTTAGAAGACTTTGTATTATGAATCATGAGAAAATATCCATAGTAAAAAAATTGGAATTTATGGATGGGTATACATTTTTACAGCATTTTCTTTTATTCGGAATTTCAATAGCTTCAGATTTCGCTAGGAAAATATAATGAGTTAAATGATTTGAATTTTTAGCATTTACGGATTAAACTGTCGTCAAATCCAAAGTCACCAAATGCTGCGATATGCAGCCAAAAGTGGAAATCGTTCATGCACATATTTAAACACAGTAATAATAACAATAATATTATTTTACGACATTTTTTTTTGAATTGGCGATGTCTTTTCGCTTGACGAAACTAGTCGACCATATGCTATTACGCAAGCACGGAATTTTTATACATCCCCATTTAGCAATAAAAATTATAAATATTATACAAATGACAGCTTGACAGCTTAGTATCTATCAATTAAACTTCATAACCAGGTAATTTAGAATAAAATTGAATGAAAAGACTGTTTTCTGCATGCAATAAAAAAGTACTTTGAATTTTTAATCTAGTTTTATGCATAACAGATTTAAACATAGAAGAGCTCGTCAACTTGAAACAGAGCTAGGATAAAAAATATTTCAAGAAATGTTTCTCAAGCCATGTGGAAAAAGGGGACACAGGTATTTCGAATGGAATCTATGACCCCTAAAGTACGTGCACAGGAAGAGTAGAGTTTAGCATGTCGCGTACCATTTGTCTTTCGGGGAGCAGATATCAGAAGAGTGGGGAGTCTCCTGACACGACCGATCCATCACGGGCTCTAATGCTGTCTTTTTCGCGCGCCTCACCCCCCACCAGCCTCGTGGCCCGGGATGAGGGTTAAAAATAGAACACGAAACATTTTTTTCATCTCAGAATATATGCGAAAATATTTGACGGACAATTCTAAGAAATTCACAATAAGAAAGAAATAATCGGTATCGACCTTGAGTTGAATTTATTTGCATTGGTTTTTCTATGTTCCAAGCGGACTTAAAACAGAATTGAACATTTCAAAATGCTATATTTTTGTTTTTCGCTAAAGGAAAACCACCATTCTCAAGGAAAATAGTAAGCTAGCATTTCGTGCAATAAGCAAATGAAAGTTGGATGAGAAGAGTCTAAAATATTTTTTCCAACAAATTTCGACAAATCCCTCAGATGACTCAATCACAAAAAATCATTTTAGAAAAACATTAATAAATGATTTTGAGTCTTTGCATCATGGAGTAAACGGGTGTATATTAATGTCGAACTATAAAGCAACAAGAGGGCTATTGGCGTTGGATTTCGCAATTTAGAATCGAGAATACATGACGAGGAGGGCACCTGTGATGTCATCCCCCCCTCTTCCAACAACTCCTCCACACCAGCGTGAGGACTTTAACCCACGACAGATTTAGCGTGCATGAACTCAGCTACATGGCGGGTCTTTAGTGACACTTAGGCTTGAAAACATGACACGCCAGCAATGAGCTCGTAACAGAGAAATTTGGAAATCAGTTTTACACTATATATCTGTTTATTTATCAATTGGTCATTACCATATACTTAAATATATGTTTCCTACACTTCTCACCAACTTAACTGTAACTGAGGGTGTCCTTTTTTCCCGCCCTTCCTACCCTATCTGTAACTTAACACCCCCGCTCCAGGTCGTTCCTGGCTGTAAACAGGAAACGCATCGAACGGACGCAAGGTCTTTGTCTTTATAAAAAGACTACCGCAATTTAGACTCTAAGTTCTAAATATCCGCAGCACCTATTTCTAATTAAGTGTAAATTAACTGTAAATATTTCTGTAAAATAAAAATCTGTATTTTTTCCATCTATGACTGTTACTCAAAAACAAGCTACCATCATACAAGAATATATAATTTTAGCGATTACAAAAAATCACATAATATTACAAACCTATATTAATTAAATTCATCAGGTTTGTTTTTATATACAGTTGTAAATTTAAATCTTTTGTTTAGCAAGTATATTGCATAAAATAAATCAATTCTAAGCATTCCTGTGGTCGATCACCCCAATAGAATACGATCGATTAAAAACTGAGTATCGGATAACTGGGAACAAGATAATCGGGGGTGAGCTCTAATCCGTGCCATCCATCTGGGCAAATGATTCCTCTACGGTCCATCAGAAAAGTTGTCTCGGGTTTAACTCCTCGGGTTTCGTTATCGGGATCTCCCGAGGGGGCGTATGCTATCTATTCGAAATCCGCTTCCCTCTTTATCGGGCTCCACATAACTCATCTGCCTTATCTTTTCCACTGAAAAACTGGCCATTAGTAACTTTTTCCTCCAAAAAAATGGCAACGATAAAGAATGGCCCGGTTATGGAGGTCGGTGGATGATGATTTCGATCGGGAGTTCAGACTTTTACTTACACTTGTGATGAATCTTTGTAGAATTTAGGCTAGAGTTAGAATTTCTTTGTCGTCTATTAGGTTATTGAAGACATTTACTAGTGTACAGAGCAGGGAGCAGAGAGTGTTGAGGTTATGAAGGATTACAAATATTTACAACGAATTCACAGAACTTTTTAACAGCACTTGTGGTCGACATAAGTTACTGGAGATTCGGAGGCCAAATTATATTAAGTCCCTTTCGTTCTCTTTCAAACTTGGAACACAGAAGGAGCTCATTTTCCTCGTACCAATATCAGAATCACAGAAAGATGACGGAACTGAATTAAATTTATTCAAGTATTTTTTAAAGTTACCACGACCAATTAGAAATGGGGTTATTTTGTAATTAAGTATAAAAAGGATAAGGCAGTCTCTTATGTATGTTTGGAAAAAATTTCTTTGTTAAGCTCTCTTTATTTGAAGTGAGATATATTCTTGGTTCCAAAACTTCACCATTCTTTCTTTCATATTCTTCGTGTAAAAAATTTTAAGAATATTTACGGCAATGTTAATTTCGCGCTTGTTTGCAGCCTTCACGAGCCAATCGACTCACTCATTTTCAAGAACGCCCGTGTGTCTGTAACAAATGTAAAACTTAGAGATATTTTTATTATTTAGGTTTTTAAGTCGCTTTTGGATCTCGACGATTATGCTGTTTGACCAAAAAATACACCTCAGAGAATCCAAGGAGGAAAGGGAATCGGTGCAAATGAGATACTCTGAGATGACTATTTTATTCAGTGATACATTTAATGGCAAAGTTTAAACATACAATTTCAGGTACAAAAACTATGCATTCATCAAGTATTCTAAATTGAAAGTGCTCGGTTTAAACACCACTCTTGAAGACAACCAAAAGGAAAACCAACTCTGCCACCAATTTTACTGCCATCAGTATAGCAAATAACAGGAAAATCATCCGTGCTTTTGTCACTAAGTTAAATAACATTGATAGCATTCCTTTCTGGAGGATGAGGAAGGTTTATTAGTAACGCCTATTTATATATGCACTATTAATAAATGCATAGGGCAAATATATTAGAATCGAAAATTAGATTTTAGAATTTTAAGTTTAGTGTCCTCTTAAAGTAAAGAATAAAATTTTGTTGTTTAAAAAATACTTTTCCAAATAGTTTCAATGGGAACATTCAACATAAATCTGAGAAAAACTAACAAATATATAATATAAACATGACGGAAAAATTTGGAGTAGATGCTTCAAATCTCAAATACTGACAAAAATCAAAGACGAACGAGTAGCAGCGGGTTAAATGATTCTCGGACCTATCATAAATTCTCAGCTTAAACTTTTCAAAGATGACAAGGCTTAGGAAAGAAAAAGTAAAACTGAAATAAAAAACACGGAAACGGACCGCAACATTTTTCCAACTGATCAAATCCCCGAAGAGACTCATTGAGTTTGGAACTGCTTCAGGAAAAATTCCTCTCTCCTCTTCACCTTTAACTCAACCTCTCCAAAGAGTTCCCCTTTCCTATTGTCGAAATAACAAATAGATTTATTTCTTCTCTAGTTAAAAAATTCCAACAGGAAAAAAAAGGAAAGTTTTTTTTCACTCTTCTCCCCTGTGCGCGGTGTTTTATTTTAGTCGTTCTTTTGTAAGTTCACTCGTCGATTCACAAAACTCAAACTCCTCCGTTCCACTCGAACCGATAAATCGATACATCGGAAACAAATAGTCATCTTTCATCGTCATCGTATCGGTGCTTTCGATCGGAGAGGGGGCGAAAACAAAAGACGAGGCGGTGGCTTTATCTCCCCGACAGACTGACACATCCGCGGGAAGCCCCGGTGACAATTAGCCGTTATTAATTCCTCATCGATCCACCAGCACGATTCCTGACACTCTTTTCATGGAGAAAATATTTTACCCTTATCGGTCGGGGATTTTTCCCGTTTTAAGAGGATTTTAATCCACCTCTTATAATACTAAGGAATGACATTAGATAACGTTTTTTGAAGGGAAGCATTACTTAATACTTTAGCATGAAAAATGCTTATCGGCATCTGCATGGATTACCTTCAAAGTTATAAGCGTCTTCATTACCGAGTTTGTTAGTTTATATATATGCTTGTTAAAATTGGGTTTGTTCTTTTTTTTATGTGTTTTATCTTTTTCTCTGTGTAGTTGATAAGAAGATGACAATAAAAGAATTATTTTTTTCTTTACATATTAGTTTGAATATTTTATTGGATAGTTAACAGTTGTTGAGTATAAATAAAAACTTTCATTGTAAAGCATAGTAAATTGGTGATGAATGCAACATTTAAAGTAATGGTTTTTTCATTATATAAACGTAAAACATGAAATCTTACCTCACATCTTGTTCGGTTTATATTGGCCAAATTCAATCGAAATACTTTGTCCCTAAAAATGAGAGAGAATATACATAAGTAACTTCATCATACATATAAATCAATGATTAGAAAAAAGACATTTTATTTTTAGAATGCAAGTTAAGTAAATAAATATAAAGACGTATTATCATTCGTAAAACTCAATACTGAAAGTAAAAATCAGATATAAAATTATTTCCCTAACAATTATATTAATGGCACAAGACATTTTTTGAATCTCAACTGCATGGTTCGGTGTTCTCTGTAAATTACTCTTCACTGCTATAAGACTATTACCGAGGAGAAAAAAGCAACAGTTGATGTTCCGTAGGATTGAAGGTTGGTGGAAAGGGAATAATAGCATCACGAAATAGTTGATATTTGTAATTTTTTTCAATTTCCTCATATCTATCGTGTGAAATTATTAATGGCGTAAATTTATATAGGCAACGAAATTTTAATAAAATTCCAGTCAATAGAAATTTTTAATTTTGTTTTGTTTGATGTCGTACTAGCTTCAAAGGAATTATTATCAATCCCATACTTAAAAAAGAAAATTCCCATTATCAGTCAACTGGATAATTTGAAGAGTAGTTAAATTTAACTGGCATCAATCCAATAACACTTGTTGATATTTGTTGAAATCAAGGGGGAAGAGAAAGATTTATGATCTACAAAGATACAATTTAAAAAAAGCTCCTTATTTTAATAATTCTTAGTTTAAGACAGAACAATTTTAAAAAAAAATTTAGTGATATTTATGAACTTTTAAGCAGTTAATATTAACTCCATATCAAATTAATTCGACGCGGTTTTTACAGAGCATGATTGATTATTCCATTTTTTTAGAATTCACGACATAAAAAAAATAAATAGATTTTAGAGAAAAAAATACTTATTAAAATTTTATTTCAACTATTAATATAATTATAGCCGCATAAACAACTAAACAATCGTAAGAGTATTAGATAATAAAAACATGTACATATTTTGTTGATTCTCGCAATCATTTTGTAACACATTTTATTTCAGCAGAAAACTCATTCATTAAAAACATCAAGTTATTAAAAAGAAAAAAAAAGTCGAAAACTCTCTTCTACATGATATGGAGGATTACTAATTGATTTACATTGAAATCACTGTTAATTGGTTGACAAATTGGTAATTAATATCACACTTAAGAGTAGTACGAAGGTTATTGTGGACAAATATGATTTTGAAATACGGTATTGACAAGGATGACGCATGAGAAGAAGCTATATTCTTCAAGTTTCCACACCATGCCAACGTTAACACTTTAATCCTCTAGAGATTGAATTAACATTAGCCAAGTTTATGTGGCATCATCAGAAGCGCCCACAAATTTTTTCAAGGGGTGTCCATGGTCAAAAGTCCCCCAACTCGTATCATACCTGAAGACAACACCAATTAATTCTTCTGATTTTGCCTATTTTGTTAACAAAAAACAGTAAAAGTAAATTATTGAATTAATAATTATTAATTCAATATTATAATAAGCATTAATTAATAAAATAAATTGTTAATTGCAAGTACTCAATTAAATGTTACATTATCATCAATCGAAAAAAATTCAAGGGCTTTGGGGGATGGCCGGACACCTAGGCCCCCCCTTGTGTGCGCCACTGGGTATCAATACTAGAGCTCCCGACGCCCCAGAAATAATATGGCCACAGGTAGCCTAGTGGTTATGGTCAGAATGTCATGATTTCTAGCCCTAGTGCCACGGAATACACACTGTGAAATCTGTTGAGGCTCAATGTCCTCACGTTGGTGTGGTGTGGAAGTTAGAAAAGGGGGTGCATAATCAGGTGCCGTCCTCGTAACCTGACCGAGGCTCAGAGTTATGAGGTCCGTTTCCTATAGCCCTCGTGTTGCTTTTTTGAGTGACGTTTATAAACACTCACTCACTCGCCAAAGAAATAGTAAAAAGTAATTGCAGCCTCGAGTTCACAAACACAACCCTCAGCTTACGCAGTCTTTCCTATAATGATTGAAAAAAAATTATCTTTAATGAATTATATAATTTTTCAGGCTTTAAATTCTTATGTTATATACTATATGTAAATAAGAGCTCAAATGACAGTGTTTTAAGACTCTTTCTCTCTAGGAAACATGCTGAGATATATTCATCTTTGTAGAATATTTCTCCATCTTCGTCTCTGAAAATAGACCACTTTCCTATACATCGAAAAACAGAAAAGAACCCCCCTCCCCCTTTTTCAAATTTATTTTGTTAGCAATGTTGCAGTTTCGAAAAGAATAGTTATTTCGGTTACTAAGTAATTCTTCTCAGAAAACTATATCCATATCGGAAACAACCAACGCGCGAAGAAAATTATGCGCATACAAATAGGGATTTAACTCACGTTTGAGATACATGAAGGTACAAACATTCTAATTTATTGATATTCATCGGAGGGTCTTCTATCGCGAGATTTTAGACACTGACTTGAATATTTTATACACAGATCGGAAATGCATCGTTAAATTCAAATTGATGTAGTTATAGATCTATTACAAAAAGAAACATCCTAACAAATCGCTTACTTCGGGGAACTCAATTCAGAAGAGGATAGAAAATATATATTGAAAGAGATACATATATTAAACTGAACAAATTACTTCGAAAAATATGTTTTGTTATTTTACAATAGTTGCATTTTAAACGCGTGCACTTTCTTGATAATGGGAAGAGAATTATAAAAAACGATGCATTTTTCCTATAATGGAACTCTAAAGAATTGTTTTGCACGAATTTTTATTGCCTTATTACACTCATAAAAGAATCACGTCTGATAGTGCATTGGCAAGGAAATGTGTTAGAACAGCAACAGATTTTTAAACACAGGCAGATGAATCAATTTATTGAGATACCTTTTTTTCTTCAAATGACTGCATTCTAGCACACAAGCCATTCCAAATGTCTCATCGGATGCTAAATATTGGCGTGATTTAATTTTGCCGAGAGTACCAGAGCTAAATTGATAATCAAGGGATCTTTTACATGCCACATAATCATATGACACGCGTACCTACGATTTTCACATCCAGAAAATCTATCGATTCCAGCCGGGGTCGAACCCTCAACCTTGGGGTTATGAAGCGACACGCTACTTCTAAGCCACCGGAGCCGGTTTAAGAATGATGAATATATTATGTTTTAATTTTTATAAAAATACTTTATAACTTTGTGCCTCTTTTTTAGTGCAATGAGAAGTCCACACTTAGGCGATGTACCCCATTCTCCATTTCCGTAATACGAAATTCAAGGGGGTTGAGGAACCATTATATATTATGAATAGAAGCTCACATTCCTCTCAACCTTGGGTTTACGAGACGGGCTCGCTACCTCTCCGCCACCGAGCCGACATTTATTGGAATATTGACTAGGGAATTATTTAATGTTAAACTGTAATGTTAAACAAACATTATGATGCACTTTAAAAATGAAACTTTGAATGTTTTCCAAAAATAGGGTAATATCACAGCATAAGATCAATTTTATGGTTAGATTTACAAATTTTCCACGACAATAAAATCAACGAATAGAATTTAAAAATCAAAATAATGTATTAAAAAAATAAAGTAAAAGTGATATATTTCGAGCTTAATGTAGCAATGCAAAAGGTGAAAAAAAAGCAGCCTAACCAATAGGAAATAAACAATACTCTAGAGACCTATAATTCAAAATAAAAGTTAAGTGGTACAAATACATACATAAAGAAATCAGACAAGCTATCATAAATATTTATGAAAAGCGTGTTTTATTTTTATTACCGAATAAATAGCCAAGAAGAGTTACATTCTTAAATTTAAAAATATATATAACGATGTAATAAATTTTATAGTATCGCATTATAAAAACATACTTTAAAATTAATATAAATTGTGTGTGTGTGCACTTATTCTTACTACGAATATATTTTTCTATGAAGCACAAATGCTCACGTTTTTTTACAATTACAGACCTTTTTGAAGTTTCTTTAGAATAGAATAGAATTTTTGAAAAATGGACTGTCGTGGTACCTCTTCCTCAGGTTAGTTGAGTTTAAGATCACGCTCATTAGTTTAACCCCGGGGGAAGGAGGCATTTGAACGCAGCAGGGGTGGAGAAACCATTGAATTGAGCTCGAAGTGATCATCAGAAGATTTGTTGCAATAAATTTCTTTTGTTGGGTTAAACCAGTGCTTCTCAATCTTTCATTATTTGCGACCCAATATACAACCATAATTTTCATTGCGCCTCCTGCCCTCTATAAAAATAACAATGTATTAAATTCAATGATACTATACTTTGGCCATAAAGCTAGAATACGACTTTTTCTTAAGTGCCACCGGCATATATAAACGTTTCACTCACCCAAAGCGTTAATTGCCCCGGACGTTATATATACATCTTTTCGAAGTACGATCTTTTCTGTGCACTGCTATCCATCGAATTATCCCGAAGGCTTTGGAATGCCATAAATGGACCTAGACAGTGATTGCGAAGGATTTACTTATTTTAGAGGATTTCCTTATTTATCCCCCCCCCCCCAAATGCATAACATACACTCGCCTACTTGGAAAACGGTGGCATTGGGGAGCGAATGCGTAACTTTTAAACGGCAGTCAAGAAAATAATTATAAACCATACAAATTAACAAGTGTTAATTTTTGTATATAATTTTATATAAGACAAGCCCATGGATTCATTGGTAATTATTGAACTTGTTCTTAACTTAGAATTGTTAAATTAATCATAAAATACATTGTGCAGTACTGATGCATTTATAAGTGTATTATATCAGTGTAAATGGTGCATTTTATTTTTTATTATGTCAAAATGTATTCTCTTTTTGTTTACTTTCAGTAAATTAATAATAACTAAAAATATTCTTTTCTTTGCGATTTTTCAATATGCACGCACCCCCCTCGTAGAGTTATCACGTCCCTTTGGGGGGGGCATCCCAAAGTTTGAGAAATACTGGGTGAAACACGAGAAAGTGAGTATGCGTGAGTGAGTGATTTTGGGGTTTATTGGCGCAAGAGCCGATTTCGGCTATACTGCGCCAAACATTTGTTTTAATATCTGTGGTCTAGACGGGAAGAGAAAGAAAGAATGAATTGAATGACAAGAAAGAGGGTTGAAAATAGAGAGGGATCACTAGGGTACCCCGGGTTCGTGTTTACCAAAGACAGTAAACCCCGTGGGAAAAGGAAAAGATCACTAGGGCACCTCGGGATTGTGACACCCGTACTCACCTAAAGAAGGTGAGCCCCCTGAGGAGAAGTGAGTATGCGATATGCAGACAAGACAAGCTAAAGGGTAAAAACTATTTGTGCTTATTTGAATGAGACTCAACCCCCGGGATTTGAAAAAAATGTAAATCTTTCTTAATCTTGAGCTAATTGTAAATGCAGCTACGACAATACGGTTCTGGCACGAATCAATGCGGCAATTAAGTTCACAAGCATTTACCATTATCTACAAGCTCTCTAAACTATTCGGTAGTTATATTCTTTTATGGTGAGGTATTGTTCTAGAATTACGTGCCAATTTGGCTGGAAGGAAAACAATGTAAGTTGGAGAGAATAGACTTCATGGAGAGCCCGTTGTTACAGGACTTCAGGAAAAATAAAGAAGAATATGTATAGATATTTATTTAGTTAAATAAAAATTAACACAAAAAGGTTTCTGAGCACCTACAAAAAAAATCAAAATAATCTCCATAGATCATGACTTATAACAATGGGCTATACGCAAGGTTTGTGCTCTTTAACTTGGGGTTTTTTACACCCAGTCAAATTGGCACTTTGAGATGGAACAGCTCCACTCCGCAAACAAATGTCACTACTAAACAGAACATAAATAGCCAGCGAGAGAGTGAATATATTTCATGTCGACAGTATAGTCACGCTAGTTTTGCCTGAATTATAGACGCTTATTCCTGAGAAATATTCCTTCCATTCAAAGGTATTGGAAGATTTCTCGCTGACGAGTTTCAGAAGTTGTATGTCAGTTCAAATAAGAGCTCGTTATCTATAATTTATTGACTTGTTTACATATCTAATGCTTAGTCCTAGCGCTTGAAAGAATAAAACGGAATTATTGTGCAGATCTATTGGTCAGTATTTCTTGTGCGACTAAATGACATCTCAATCGCTGCTACGTTCAGATCCACCGGGAACCTCAACGATCAAAGTGATCTTCACTTCAACTCACCCGAGGAGGAGGTACCGTGACACACTTTCAGCATTAGCACTATCAGATTCAAGAAAAACTGTAAATAAGTACTGACAGTTAAAACGAATTTTGCATGGGTTTGTAGAGTTTCCTGCATTAATCGTGGGAAATACGTAACTGTTCGTGCTCCAGTGAAGTCAAAGTTCTAATCTCTTCCAGAATTTGCACTTAATAGGTGGAAAGAGCCTGAAATTCGCAGATTTGCATCTACTCGTAAGTAAAGGAGTAACATTAACTGAAATATATTTACTCTATTCCTTTAAATAAAAACTTAGACAAACATCACTTTCAATTTTAACTTATTCCACGCACAAATATTTATTTCTTTAATAAAAGTAAATCACTATGTAAAAGGCTTACAGGAAATTCGCGACGGTACTATAATTCTTGGTTTAGATGCTTCCTCAACGTGAATCATTCGAGAATAACGTCTACCTGTCTCGTACATTCTTTCTTTCCTTATCGGTTTAGGGCGTGAGTGCCATTATACGAAAAGAGGAATATCCTCCCTCGTGTTTGCCGGGGCGTCTCCAAACACTCGCCGTCCCGAAAAAGAAAAATTCCGCTTCATAGTCCTCGATATTTCGCGATTCCCCCTCCCCTTCGCAGTTCCCCAGTGCACATATGTACATCTTTTTCAGTGGCACCACCTGTGAATGATATTGCGTCCCCAGAATAATAAAAAGCGGACTATCGGCCGTATGCATTCCCAAAGGGCGTCTTAAGCAAATAGGATTTCTGCCGTGATAAGTAGATAGATGCAATAGAATACGTTTTCCAAAGGATTTCTAAGTTTTTTCGCTCCTCTCCCGTACAGAAGAAAACTATGCAAGCTCTTTCTGTTCCTCTCTATTTTTTTTTGTTCCTACACTTCTCTGGTACCTGTAACGGGATTCCATGTAAAAACTCTCGAAATGTTTCTCGCTCCTCTCGTGAAATATTGAATTTCGAATGAGTATTACTTTTTTATGCATTCCATTTTGTTCCAATGCGTCTTGCTGTGAGCAGTCATTCTCGCTATTTTGTCAAAGAACGAAGTTTACGGAATTGCTCGGGATATATTACACTTACAAAGAGAGAATGGGATCCTAACGGGGATTTTATGCACAGTGATAAACAATTTTATACAATTTAATACAACTTAAAACATGCGATAAAATTAGACATCATGCCATGTTTTAGCTCAGAATAATTGTTTTTCGCGTATCAAAGTCTATAAAAAACGATCGTTTCATAGTCTAGAAATATGACAAATTATAAAATAAGATGTTATAAATGAAATATTAAGTTTATACTAAAACCACTCTGTTTGCTAAATAGAAACAAATTAAATATTTTACATTTTCGAATTTTTTTTAGCATTGTTTATACCAAGGTGTTTTATAAACGTGTACATACAATAAAAAAAATTTGCTTTACAAAATAGAATTCTATAATGCATAGTTTGATCTGATTTTTGATTTGTAATTTAAGTTTCACTCTGTAGCGACACGGGGGCTCTGGTATCTTAGAGAAGATCACGAATTTGTGTCCGGCATGTCATGAGTTCAAGTCCTGAAGACCCGCCATGAAGAGGGATGAGTGAGTGAATATTAACATCCACTGTTCAGCTACACGAGGGCTTTTGGCAACAGACCGCGTAATTTTGAACCATGGTCAAATGACGCGGATGACACCTGAGCTGGCACCCCCCTCTCCTAACTACCACACCACACCAACGGGAGGACGTTTGAGCTCTCGACAGATTTAACGTACATCGCTCCCCTACACGGAGGGTCTTCAGTGATACTGGGCTCGAACTCATGACACGCTAGCCATGATCCAATACCTTGACCACTTGGCTACCTCGGCCACGCCATAAATAGGGGATGATGCACGTTAAATTTACAGAGGCCCCTGTTGGCGTTGAGTGGAAGTTTTGGGAGGATGGTGCTAACTTAGGAGGGTATCGTCTTCACTACGTTACTATGGTTCAAAATTGTGAGTTCCGTCACCAATAGCTGTCGTGTAGCTTTATGATGCCACGTTAATAAACACTCATTCACTGAGCTAGCTCCCTCTTTCCTAAACTTCCACACTACGCTATGTAACCTGAGCAGTTTATCACAATAAGTCAAATTTGTAGATTCTGTTTTAAAATTAAAATAAAAATTTCAATATGTTAATATTTTACTATGAATAAAATCTAAACCGTTTTTAAATTGATTCAATTGTAACTTTAATAAACTGGATGTTTTGTAGGACTTAGGATGTATTTTTCTTCAGGATTTCTGTTTAAATATAAATCGAGCATGGAAATGGAATTTTATAATTTAAATTGATATCCATTCAACAACAAATAATGTTTTCGTTGCAAAAATAAAAATACACACACAGCAGTAGTATAAATCGAAAACTACTTCAAAGATGTAAAACTCTTTTTGTGCGGTACACTCTGTTAATGTAAACTTTGACTAAGAATCACCATAGCTTAAGCCATGGCTTTTTCATTTATACTTTAGCAAAAAGAAGATGCTCGCTACTTTGCACTCGTTCGGCACGCATGCTCGCAGAAATCCCAGGCGAGTCGTTGCGGTCCCTCCTTAACGAGTTTTCGCGCTTCAAGGCGCCCCATTTCGGAAGGGCCCGGGCCCTAACTCTCTTGTTATGAGGCCCCAGCAACAAGTTCGTTGCTGAAACTACTCAAGGGGAAAATTGCTTTCTCGCGATTTCTCGCTCGCACTACGAGACCACCCCATCTTACTAATAAATAATGATCATAACTGTACGGAGCGAAGAAAAAAAGGGGAACCTTAAATTGCGGTTTTCCTTTTTTTGAAGACTTTGGGGTCGAAGGGAGGAAAATATTGAACGCTTCAAGAGATTCTACAAAATAAGGTGTTTCGGAAAGAGAGGCTTTGGGTGTTTTAAAAAGAAAAGCCTATTGAGTTCCGAATAAAAGTTTTTTTCTTTTCTTTTTGTTTTTTTTATGGTTTGCTTTATTTTTGCTTCATGGCCAAAAAAGAGGATCTTATTTTTGTTTTCTTTTAAAAGATAATTTTGAGAGAACTTTTTTTTTGTTTTTGAATTTTTCTTTCTCATAAAAGATGGTAAATGCAAATGCGTTTTAAAATTTCCTCCATTCTTTTCATAGGACGATGCGAATAAAATGAAGAACAATGCAATTTCTTTTTGAAGACCAGAAAGTACTTGAATTTAAAATGCAGTCCATAAAACAGGGCATTACTTTAGGACGAAGAATTTTTCTTATTGGAGCTAAAATTTCCGAAACTTATTTCAAATGCGAGGACCAAAGTAGTCTGCAGTAATGCGTCGCTTTAGTATCCTCTTACGCTATTATCATTGCTGAAATTCTGGCGTTATTGTATCCATTTTAATTTCAAAGAAAGCTTGACTCAAACCACCCCTATTATTTTCTCTAGAAGTAATTTTGAAGTAACGGCCAAAAAAATTTTAAATAATTTTTATAAATTTGAGAGAGGAAATAAAACAAAAGCTAAAGATGTAAAATATTTCAATAAAAAGAAAGCATTTATGGATATTAAGATGAACGATATTAACAATAGCTAAAAATATCTAAAATACTTAAGTATTTTCAGTTTTTTTAGGGATTGGTTTGTTTAAATTAATGTTAATTTAGAAGTACGTATATGTAAACCACTAACGACAGACACCATAATTTAGAGCTTCCATCTAATAGTGAGAATGAGAGACCTTAACTAATACTTAAGTCTATAAAATTCCTCTTTTAGTACAAATTACGAAGGCAACATATTCAAATTGAGAGAATGCTAATAATTGTAATTTATATTCGTGTCTTAATTTCACTGTATAGTATCTTAAATAGGGAATATTACGCATTAGATCTTCTCTCTCTCCGCGTGGCTTGATTTCATTACGTAGTATCGTAAAGGGAGGATGTTAAGCGTTTAGATCTTTCGGATCTGGATTTCACTGTATAGTATCGTAAATAGGGAAGGCTGGGAATGTTACAAGTTAGATCTTTTGTGTTTTGATTTCATCGTATAGTATCGTACACAGGAAATAATATGCATTAGATCTTTTGTGTCTTGATTTCCCTGTATAGTATGGTAAACAGGGAAAATTACGCGTCTTTAAATGTTTAAAGAAAAAAAGAGCGTGGTGTAAAAATATAACAAATAAAGAATCTTTAAATTGATTGAATATAAATATCTATGAATTAAGTATATGACAGTTACTGGCAACTGAATTTGCAACTCTTATAAAAAAACATTGAGAGGTCAACCGAACTCTGAAATATTTCTCTTTTAATTTTTACTTCATACCACAAGAGACCTTTGAGGGTCATTTAAAAAACATGCAGCTAAATTCACTATTCAGCAGAGAAGATCTTACGTAGAATCAGGAATGGAAATCGGGACCTAATTTTCAAACTGCTGACAGTTCGCGATATAAATTACTGAGCTACACGATCAAATAATACACAGGAATCGTGGAAACTAATACAAAAGAATGTGAATTTACTGAAATTACAATATGTAGAGAAGAAACTTGAAAATGTTTGTATACAACATATCTAGAAAATATCCATGTAAAAACCTTCGTAACCGCTAATCGGATCAATTCCACCCTAGAAGTTTATGGGAATATATCAGTGCTTCTCAAAAGTTTCAATATTCGCGACCCAATATTCAATCATTATTTTCATCACGCCTCCTTCATGAAACAACAATGTATTAAATTCAATAATACTATACTTTGACGCTAAAAACTACGGTATTACTTTAACCTCTTAAATGCCACCAGCTTATATAAACGTCTCGCCCAGCCAAAGCGTTGATTTCCCCGGACGTATATATGCGTCTTTCCGAAGTACAATCTTTATTGTGCACCGCTGTTCATAAAATAATTCCGAAGACTTTGGAATACTATAAAAGGACCTTGACATTGTTTGCAAAGGATTTACTAATAGTTAAGGGATTAATTAAAAACCGTACAAATTATAAAGAAAAGTGTTAATTTTTGTATATAACTTTATATATGACAATCCCATGGGGGGCACTGGTAATTATTTAACTTGTTCTTAACTTAGTACTGTTAAATTAATTATAAAATACATTATGTAGCACTGATACATTTAGAAATAATGTAACTGTGCATTTTATTTTTTCGTATGTCAGAATGTATTTTGTTTGTTTACTTTCAGTAAATTAATAATTTTTTGAAATAATCTTTTGTTTTCGATTTTTCAATATGCTCGCGCCCCCCAAAGGGGGCGCGCCTCACAGTTTGAGATACGCTGGAATATATGATAGACAACATGTGGGATGTGCAAAAAAAAAAACTATTTTGAAATTCTGACTCCAACAAATTAGTAGAGACTTGTGTTCCACAGCACATTTTTTTTATGATTCAAATAAGAATCAACTGAATGCGATTTGAATTTATGATATTGAAATATTTTTTGTAAGTTGCTTGTATTTAATTTAAGATTGATTGCTAATTAAAATCGCGCTTCCAAGCAAGATATGGGATATTGGCGATGTACTTCATAATTTTGAGCCATGGTCAAGAGAAGAGGACAACAGTCCAGCTGTGTGTGTGATATTCCTTTCCAAATTTCCACATCATGCCAACGTGAGAACATTAAAACAATTACTGATTTAATGTGCAACAACTCCTCTGCGCTGTGGTTCTTTAGTGACACTAGGACTTAAGCCGATGACTCAAAATAAACAACCCAATCAAGAATTTACGACCATGCCCTTCCGCATTTAGTGGTTATCAGAGTTTTGTTAGGTACTAAGTAACGATTATATAATAGATAGAATATTGTGGTTTAAATATATACTTATTTAAATATTTTGTATCCTAACTCTGCATAAATTAAAAAGTATAAATACCATTAACATTTTAAAACCTATTATAATACCAAAAATAATTATCGGTTTTATCTTGAATAATGGGTTTTCTTCTGTCGGTAATCATAATTTTATGAATTTTGATATTAGCGGAAATAGAAAAAAAAAATACAATGATGTAAAAAAACCAAACAAAAAATCAAGCATTTTAGAAATAATAGTTTTAAAGAAGTATTTGAATAACTTTGACTGGCAGAACCGAAACTTCCAACTGATTGGTAAAAAAATTAACTACAGCAATTCCTTCACAACATACTTACTTCTTTGCAATGTGTTTGAACCTTTAGAAAAGAGAATAAACGCAAAAGGAAATTTATGCACATCAATGTTGAATTCGCTTACATTAGTTTAAAATAAACTAATAGACAAATTCTTCAGATTCTTTTGTCCCACAAGAGAAAGTTTAGAAAATGCCTTTAACATTCCGATTAAATGATAAGACTTTCCGAGTACGCAAAGCACAACTCCGTAGCGTGAGTCATTCTTTTGATTGCGAATCTTTGCCAACACAGTATGACTCAGACCTCCTTCGTCGTTGTCTTTTGTAACAGCCTCTTTGTGTCCCTTATCAGATTATATAGCTTCACACTAATGATAATGAAGCTCTCTTCTTTGAAACGATCCAAGTAGAAGTGAAGGCTTTAGTAAGTGGTTTGAAATGGGAGTGCTTTTCGCAATTTCTAAGAAATGAATGCTCAGAATTTCAACTCAAAATATTTTCCGCACTCAGTTCATCCATTTAAGTAAAATATTTTCCCAGATAAATCATCAAAAAATCAATTATGGTTTATGTGTTCTACTGGTGGCATGGCTACAGCGGAACGTGGTTAGAGCGGAAACATAACATTTCGTGGTCTGAGCGGACACTTTGAAACTAATCGTGGTTAGAGTGGACACGTTTTCCCCCCATCTTAGAACAGATTCAATTATCGAATTACAAGAATAAATACTATGTCTAAAATCTTTAAGTTTTGTAACTAGGTTGGACTAAATCCAATGGTAAATGATATTTATGCTTTTATAATAAAGGTTAGTTAGTATTTACTTACTTACTTGTATGTTATATATTTTACTTCTAGTACTTATTTTTACTTACATTAATGAAACTAATTAATTTTATGGCAATTGCACCTTTTTTAATATTTATTTGACTCTAAAATACAGTTTTCCACAAAATTCCTGAAATTCGTTCATACCCTTCATTATATTGTTACTTACTATTAAATTTTAAATATTTCTCTAAAAGTTTTTATTTTATTACATTTCGCTATGTTTAAAATGTATTCGCACTATAATATCTTAAAAATTTAATACAAATAATTAAATTTGATTGGCAAAAATGTATTTATCCTTGTAATTCGGTAATCGAATCTGTTCCAAGATGGGGAAAAAATGTGACCACTCTAATCACGATGAGTTTCAAAGTGTCCGCTCACACCACAAAATGTTATGTGTCCGCTCTAATCGCGTCCGCTGTAGCCACGCAACCATTTTACTATACGATTTACACAATTAACGCATAATAGATTATATCGATCATAATTTGTTAGTCATTTTTTTTTCTTTTTAAAAGGAATGAGTGAGTGTATTAAAACGTCGCACTTTTCAGCAAAACAAAGATTATTGACAAGGAAACTCGCAATTTTGAATCTCGGTCAAATGACAAGGACAATATATAAGCTGGCACCCATCCTCCCCAAATTACCACACCGTACCTATGGAAGGGCTTTGAACTTATGATATGCCAGCCACGAGTTTGTGACTATGACCACTAGGCTACCATGGTTGACTTTTTTTTAAAATTGGAAAAAATAATTATTTGTTGAAGTTTGTATGCATATATGTTGAAATATAAATAGTACTCCCCACACTCTAGTAAAAAATAGTTACATTAAAAGTTAAGAAAATAATCAAACGTATGCAACAAATTTTTTCGTAAAAAAAGTCTTGTTTTTTTTGTTATGATTTGGAGAGTGAAGAGAGTTTGAGAAATCATACATGCGTATGAATAAAAGACAGTTTTCGAAAATATATTAAAAATCCGTATTTCACCATTCTAACAAAAAAAAAAAGAATGCTAATCTTGAAAAGAGTTGCAACTAAGTCTGTTTGCTATGAAGGTCACTTATTTTACTGTCACAGTAAAGGCATTTTAAGCCGTAAAGTTGGTTAAATGTCAACCGCATTAAGAAAAAAGCAGTTTGTTTTATATTAGAGCGCACCTGGAGTGTATCGAGATGAAAATAATAAACAAACAACAAACGTACACGAAACAAATCCTTTCTAATCTCATGCAAATGTACATGATGAGCATGTTGACTTTATTTTTCTACGCTTCAATTTTTCCATGTTTTTTTTTCTCTCTGCAGTATTTTCACAAGAAGAATTCGCACTTAATATTCTCGATGAATTATTCAGTGGGATGACTCTCCAACTACCCCCTCCCTCCTCATTCCACCCTCAGCCTTCCATCTGTTGGTTTTCGTTGAATTTTTCTTTTTCAAAATAAAGATATCAGCATATTTAAATTTCTCCAGTGAAAAGGAGAAATTTTCACCCCTCCCCCTTTCTTCAAAAAATTTTTTTTTGTCCCATCGTCGCATTGGTGCACAGAACAAAAAGGTAGAAGAAAAAGAAGAGGAGAAGAAGGTATCTAGGGATTAAGAACGGAAAAAAAATCGTTTGGCTCTTTTTCCATTGTTTTCTTTTCACTACACGATTTGAGATCGTGTCGTATTAAAATAATAACGTGAAATCTTGTAATCATTTCTCTTCTCATGTTTACGCAATTCTCACCCCCATTTCTACGCCCCCTTCCCTCCGTAATTTGATTCACAGTACAGAGGTTTATTTCTCCAACGCTATTGAATAAGATGTGTGAAATATTCTGCCTTTTTATTTTCTTTTAATTCGACTTATTCTAAAAACTGAAGAGAAAAAAAAATAATAAAAAAGGAGGAGAAAAGAAAGCTCCGTGTCGTTTAGTACTTGCTGTCGCGGAAGTGAAGTGAATTAGGCATTTTCTTCATCTAATTAAAAAAGTAATCCCGCTTATTAATTTAGAGAGAATGTATTTACTTTAATAAGGCTCAACTTTCTTTCTCGTTATGCATTTATTAATATATTTTTCCTCCTTTTTCATTTGACCGAACACCAAAGCTCCTCTTCATCAAAAACGTGTCGAAAAATAATAAACCCATCGGATGAGAATCGAAAAAACTCCATGCAGCTTAGTTTTTCATAAAAAAATTAATTATTAATATTAATTAATCTATCTTCTGATTGGATTATTTTTTTTGATCGATGCCCAAAAATACGAACTTTTAAAAAAAGAAAATGCAGCTAATAATCAAAGGAATATTGAAAGGAGAACTTCTTTTTGTGTGCGAGCAGAATCTTTTGAAAAAGACGCTTGTTTGGCAAAAATGAGCAAAAGTTTGCAATAATGCGAAATGAGTACATTTATACACACGGCCTTAATAGAACATATATCCTTACATTTCCTTCCTATTACTACACGTTTACTTATTGGACGAAAAATACAACTATACGAGTCTGCTTTTGACAGCAATTGGAAAGAAGCATTTCATTTTCCTTCCCATATTGAAAAGGAAGCCTTTATTGTTGATGGTTCTTTGAGATTTCATTTTTTGAAATACTCGGTAAACCTTGAGATTGGAATGATAGTTATATTTTGAGATATAATTGCGTTCTTTTTCAGAATATTTTTCAGCAGTATAAATAATCCTCGATCTCTTAATACTTATTAAAAATTGAAATTCATACGATAATAATTTTAAAAGTAAAAAATAAAAAAAACATAAAACAGATAACATTTTCCGGAGTTGCTAGCTTTAAGAAATATTAATTTAAACTGGATCCAATTAATTTAAAGCAGCAATTAAATATGTATTTTAATGAATCCGATTCTTTGTTTTAAACTCAAAATCATACGTGCTAGATATTCTTACAATCTGTACTTAAATAAATACGACATGACGATGACGACAAAAAAAGATAGAGAAAAAAAGCCACCACATCCTACAAATTTATGCTACAAAACTCATGTTTCAGAAAATGTTTCATTCGATAAGAACTAAAGTTATAAGGAATAAAATCACAAATCGATTAAATGAATCAATTAATTATTAAAGTAATAAAATTATTAATAATTTAATTATGATGATTATTTAATTAATAATTTAATTTCGGTTAATTAATAGTTTAATTATGTTGTAGAGTTAATTATTTTGAAGTGTTTTGTTGCTGATACAACATGATCGGCAAAGGCCAGATCGAGGCCTACGAAATTCATCATGGCAAAGGGCTAAGTGACGTCCATCGTTAACCGTAGCTTTGAACACCATACAGGTGATAGTACGATTTAGATCGTTTTCCACCCCAATTTTGAGGGAGAACTCGCTGGGGGGTGGTCAGGGGCCTCCCACCTCCCTACCAATCCCATCAACCTCACGAGAGGACTTGCGGTTCGACGGCTATTTAGAGCCTCAAATTTAAAACCAAGAGTTTATTAGTGTTTCAAGAACATAAGCACTAAAATTAAAAACGCATATATTTCTCAATCGTTTTTATGATTTATATTAATTTCCCCTTCAGCTTTCTTTTTAATTAACAAGCACGAAAAAGATTGAACCATAGTCAGTAAAAAGCTTTAGGAATTCTTAAAATTTATAGAGGATAATTTATTGTACAAAAGAAAACTAACTGCATAAATTATTAAAAAAATGGCAAGAATTTTTAAAATTTCTCAACCCTCCCCCCCTTATTTTAATAAAATGCTGCGTGAAGGAAGAAGTCTCAAAATTCCAATTTTATAACAGTTTTACTTCGGAGAAATTACTTACAAAAACCTATGCAAAATAAATTACTCTGCAAATGACTTCATCGATCAATGAATAATTAAGCAATAATTAAAATAAAGAGGATTTAATACCTTTTTCTTGTAAAGAGCAATGAATATTAATTTTAATTTCTATTCAATTGGTGGCACTACAACATCAATATTTAATTTATGTTTGAAAAAATTACTAATGTGTCCTCCATAGCGTTCCCAGACACAAAATAATTAAGAGTTCGTGGCATTAAAAAATACTACCGTAGCCATAGAAATACAATAAAAGTTTCCTTTTCTAAATTTCTTTTTAACGAAGCAAGCACATTTAGAAAATAGTACTTCTTGAATTTATTAAGGCACTGCTGCAATATATTTATTATAAGAAATAGATATAAAGTTATTATTTTTCATTAATAGGAATTAGATTAAATTATCATTAAATCTAAGTTGATACGCAGTGAGAGAATTATGATTCTATTTTTCAAGTTCCTTTCAAACTTCAGTTTTAAGTGTAGTTCAACAAAACTTTAATCAGTTTACATAAGAGATATATTTCATGATAGCAATTAATCTATACCCCCCCCCCACCAACACAGAATTATAAGTAGAAGAACTAATACACGTTAGTCGTACATGGAGTTGTTTAATTCGTTTGGTCAGTCCCCATTAAGACGTAAATATTCAATTCTTCCACCAATTCAACAATATCACCATTCCCAATTTCTTCCATAATTTCAACAAATTATTCTTTCACCGAAACAGCTTTTTTTTCTTTTATAAAAAAAAAAGAAAAGTAGAAAAAAAATCCAATGAATAAGGACATACAGCCAACATAAAGTTTAAATTGATCACAAAAAAATTACTAACGAAAAACAATTATGAATTCCGTAAATGACAGAAATTAAATTGATATGATGTCAGAAGATGACAAGAGAAAAACATCGAAGCCTTTTGTCCGAAATGCAAAATAATTTTTCCCCTTTTATACTCATCGCATATTGCGTCGAAAAAAAATATTTTGTATATTTCGTGTCACTTTCTGACTTCAATGTTTAATTTGGACCGTGGGTAGCCTAGTGGTTAGAGCATCGGACTCCAGACCGGAGGGCCTGGGTTCGATGCCCAATGCCACCAAATACCCATCATTGGGTACAAAAGTCTTGTGGGCGGTCGCAGCAGAAACCACGAGTGCAGGGGGCTGGAGAACATTTCCCTTCCATCCAGTACCATGCCTAAATTGTGGAGGTGGAGATAGGTGGTGTCGCCATCTATCGTTAAGAAGCCCAACCTATCTCACACAGGCACTGACAACTTTTAATTCTTCCCTTCGGGAAGGACACGACAACAACAACAATGTTCAATTGCAGTGAGTTGACGTGAAAGTGAATCTATATTATACATAAAGATAAACTTAATATACAATACAAAAATATTCTTTCGAACACATGTTAAATTTCCATCGAAATGCAAAATCAGACATTTCTTTGAACAAAATATGAACAAAGATTTCTCTTTTCCACTGAAAGTGCAATGTCTGGAGGAGGACAAGATTGAAATTTAGTTTATCTTAACTCTACACAGATTAACTCGATCCAAATTATCCAATTAACACTTTAAGACTATTTTCATATACGTGATTCACGACTATAAAACGGGGATATCAATATCAGTCTTGAAGCTACGTGGGAATTTAGAAATCTGCTTTAGTATAACACATAAAAGAACATCACTTTTCATGATGTTCTAAGGCATAATTACACGCTCCAGTCACGATCCCACAATTTTTTACTAACCATTCCTCTTAATCCCTTTTAGAAAAATAAAAAGTTTATCCCGCCAGTTTCTTTACAGAAAAACTTCTGTTTCTTTTCTTTCCCGGGCAAAACATCATTTTAGAAACAATCAGGGGCTCCGTTACGAGCTGCATATAAATTCTGCGGATTACTACCGTATCATCGGAGCAATACATATTTCAGAAGCTGGAAGAACTATCCCACTCTGAAAATGGTCCTCTTGATCCCATCCGGGTTCTGGGGGACGTCTCCAGTGAACGGAAACCGGGACCTTTTTCTCATTTTTTTTCGTGGCCGCATTCCCGGTCCATCCATCATTTTTCCTTCACGCATAAAAAGAAAAGAATTCTATTAAAACAGATCGGGGGCTGCAGCGCCACCCTGCGGATCTCACGGAAATCGAAACAGACCCGATTTCCTTCAGAAACACAAGTAGAAAAGAAGAAATTCGACTTTAAGTTATACCATTTGGCAACAAGAAATATTTTTCTATATCTGCTCGACCTTCTTTTTTCCAGAACGAACGATGGCAAATAGAGCACTCTGCAGTGTTTGCCATGTCCAAGGATAAAAGGTCCCTTTTTAGCTCTGAGACATAAATGTCGAGCCCGATAAGGTATAAATAGCTGACAGTTCCATGAGGTGAGCAAACAGCGGAGGTTCTTTTGTGCCGCTTCATTGCCATGATACTTCCATTTAACTGGATCCTTTAAGATTTATGATGCGGTGAATGGATACTTGGTAGATTCGATTTTGTGGAAATGGCACGGAGTCTTGGCCCTTTCAAAATCTAAGTACTTGTGGCTTTTAAGTAAGACATATAAATTTAATAAAACGAGAAATCTCTGTGATATAACGACACTATACATCTCCCGTGAACTTAAAAGGGGTATAATCGAGATTAAAAGCAAATGTACTTTTTTTTACTTCCTCCATAACATTTTAAAAATATGTCCTTACAAATTAAATGGTATAAAAAAGGGTAATATACATTTAACCCTTAAATGCATGACTTTTTTGTTTTGAGTTTTAAAAATTGTTTTTAACATGAATGTAGTCATAGATTACGTAAGCAACAGATAAAAAAAACCCAGGTAATAATATTTGAGTATTTATTTCGAAAAAAGTTGTATGTAGACATTTAGCAGTATACAGTATTTTCAAAGAATCTGGCATATATCCAGTAAAATTTTCATATACAATATCAAACCGTGATAGCTGACAACAGATGAGAAGCAATTTTTTTTCAATTAGATAAATCACTTTTTATAGGTAACTCGAAAATAGGAAATATCTCTCCAAGTAACATACTGAACTTAATCACCCACCCAATAAACTGTCAAAAAATATATATCTATGTAACTTACACGCCAAAAGTAATGTCTTTTCTTTCACACGTGATTTATTGTCTATGATTACAACATGTATTCGGAAACGCAAGCACTGGTGTTTTTGAATAAAATTAAGTGGAACTGGAATGTAGACAATTAGCAACAATACGCATTTAAAGGTTAAATGAATTTATTAATGAAACGGAAGGATGGACATTGAGAAATTATATGTTACTTTTAAATAACTGATTTTAAAACTGCGTATACCAGTTCAATTTTCTTCAACTATAAAATAGCAAACTAGTGCTTAAATGTTATATCTAGGAAATATTTTCAAAGGTGAAGGGGAGTTTTCAATTACTTTTAAAATGAGAGAGAGGTGAATTAAAAAAAAAATTTAAAAAGTGTGCATAGCAGGAATTATATGATAGCTTGTATAATAACAAGCAAACAAAAAACCCGATTTTAAAACTTAGTGTCTTTACATTACAATGTGTCGCTCATCCGGTATAGTGGTTAGCGACGCTGGCTGTTGTGCCGTAGAGCTTGGGTTCGAATCCCGGAGAAGGCATGGATGTTTGTAAATGTATAGTGCCTTCGCGGTGTGGGGGTACTCTAAATAGCCATCGAGTCGCAAGTCTTCTCGTGAGGTTGGTGGAAGGGGAAGAGAGGTGGGAGACCCCTAACCACTCCCAGGGTGTTCTCCCTCAAAATTGGGGTGAAACCGAGCCAAATCGTACTGTCACCTGCATGGTGCTCAAAGCTACGTCTAACGACAGGCGTACCATCTAGTCCAATGCCATGATGAATTTCGTGGGCCTCGATCTGACTAAGCCAGACAGGTGGCATTAGTAACAACAACAACATTACAATGTAAATGATTCCCAAACACTAAATGCAGATTTAAATCATTCCATTTCATTTGATCAGGATGTAGAAAAAAAAAAGTCAATATACATTACAGTAATAATAATAATAGAGCCAACAAAAAAGGTAAAAAAAAAAAAAATTGAATTATTTAAAACTTTCTTTTAGTTAATAATAATAAAAAAATATCTGCGATGAAACCAGTTCTTAGTGTGAATAACATATACATTCGTTGTACTTAATATATTTCCTTATTCCAAAGTTCGTGTTGTTGAATTCCAAACAGTCTCATTGCCAAATTTTTTAACAAAACAAATCATGTAACATATAGAACAACAACTATAACAGCAAACATGGAATCAGGCGATAACTTTATATACAGAATCGATTGAATTAAAATAAATCGGAACCAAAGTTACATATATATCGTTGACACAGTTCCAAACGAAAAAATTAACTATTTCTCTTTCAACTGATTGAATTTCCCCATCGGATAGGAACGATGCGTTTGAAATTCCCTTTCGTAGGGATCACCAAGAATCTGCGGCACGAGTTGCTACACACATCATAAAATACACGTTTATAAATTGAACTGTCTTTTTTAATATTTCTACATTACAAAACTGCACATTATTTTTAAATAACTGATTTTAAAACTGCATACATTTCACTTTTCTTTACCTTAAAGCAGTATTATGCGTAAGAGTTACATCCACGAAATATATTCATCATTGGCATAATGTATCATATATCACGAACAGAATACTTTTTTTACATAAATCTTAACTAAAATAAAAAAAGGAATTAAAACTATATTATTGCCAAGTATCTATCGACTGACTATCTGCGCATAAAAAAAATTATATGTTTTCAGTAAAAGTTATCTGAAATCAGTAGCTTTGCCAGGAAGTGCACTATCACCCATAAATTACTTGCAAATCCCCAAATTACATCACTTACAATGCATAACCACTCTAGCTTAAATATTCTCACAGGTTTTCCGGAAGCTACTGTTTTATTGTTACAAAAGCTATCTGTTTGTCGGTGCACATTCGGCAAGAAATGTGCGCGTGAGCTCGAAAACAGATATTTTTCTTTTATAATTCGAAAGACTGTAAAAAAAAGTGGCAAAAGGCACTCTCATCTCAACCGATAGCGAGTGGTGGAGGAAGAAGGAAAAGAAAGCTTCGCCGTCCGGTGGTTGAATGCATCTTTCATGCCGGCGGAGGAAAAAAAATACAAAATGAATGTATGTATATTGTAGTAGAGTGGAGGATAAAGCGGCCTCGTTTTAGATACAGCAGCGAGGAAAAGAAAACTTAGAGATTGGGTTTCGGGGATGGAAATCTCGGTAACTTTGCAGGAAAGGTGGAAAGGATTACAGGGGTAGAAAGCAGTTCTGGAATGAGAATTTTATTTTTGCTGTAGAAATATTCCCGGAGAAAGGAAAGAGCAAGTGTTATTTTTTTTAAAGAATTTTTTTTATGTGTGCATCGCTTTATTGCATATATGTTACATTATTTTCGCTGTCGAGTTTATTTTGCAATAACAGAGAAATGATGTTCTAAGACTAGCAAAATGCTGCAAAAAAAGTTTTCTCGTAATAAAACATCGGTACAATTTTTTTGTTAAAAAAAGAATTTTTAGTTTCCTGTATTCTGCTAGCGCTAGTCAGTAAACTGTTAATTGATAAAGCAACACATTTTGGTAATGTAAAGCTAATTCCGCTCCATGTTTTTTCACAAATATATTTCTTAGACCATAAGCTTTTTTTATAACTAAATGAGAAATAATTATTTGGTATTATGTACCAATTAAAAAAATATAACAAAATATGTTTTTCAGGTAAGTAAACGTTTATTAGCATCACAACATGTTTATTAATATGGGCCTCATAATTCTGAACCAAGGTCACGTGACGAGACGACACTTGAGCTGACACTCTCATCTCCAAACTACCACACCTTACCACGCCAGCGGGAGGACTTTAAGCCATCCAAGATTTAAAATGCATCAGTTCCTCTACACGGATGTTTTCAGTGGCAAAAGGGCTTGAATACCTTTCACTGTGGTTTAGATCACATGACCATGCCACAAGACTACCGCGAACACGTGCGTTTTTCAGAAGAAGACTATATACGATTTAATTTAAAACAAGAAATATCCATTTAAACATTTTGATTTTGTGAACTCATTTTTCACTTAAAATATAGTTACTTCATATAATCCGCTATTTGGGCTATTTTTTTAGATCTAACTTTGTAAAACGGGTAATAATTTAGTTTTATTTCATAGGTGTTTTTTATGCCACAGTATGAGCAACATCTTATCATCGTCCAGATTATTTAAATAAGTCAATAAATTCAAAGCACGCTTAAAAGTTTCGCTAATTACTTCAGTGTACGAATTTATTTCTTTAGTACACACAAAATAATTACTAAAAATCAACACCGTAAACTTTTGAAATAACGCTCTTTACAGTGAAAACTTTTTTTCTTCTAATTAACGATAGCCGGATGAAAAATCTGAGGATATGCAAAAGGAAAAACCTTTAACAAAGCAAGAGTATAAAAAACTAGCATAAATTTACGTAAGCAAATGCTCTACAAATTAAACTCTTTCAATGCCTATTCAAAATTACATCCCACTTAAAAGTTAAAACAAAATTTATACTTGAATAGGGAAGGGTAAAAAACACCTTCAAATATGTATTTCAAGAGCTTCCCACGTGAAATACGGGACATTTTAGCGTCCATTTTTACAGCAAGCATTTGCTTTGTGGGCAATTAATAGAGTGCGGGGGCATTTTTATGGTCGGCCTGTCTCTTAGGGCCGCCCCAAATTACAATATTTGTTCAGCGACGAAATATGGCTGCAAACAAATAACGTCAAATGATGAATGGCCACCCCTTTTTTTGCACCGGGGCGCCGTTTTAAAAGTTCTTGGCTTTTAAAATCTATAGCAGCCAGATCCTGCGTGCATCTACATAAGAGTGAATTCTTTTGTGCGTCTCAATTTTTACGACTGGCGAAGAAAAGAATTTCTTCTCGGGGCCATAAATATGAGATGTTGCACCGGGAAATTGCGTCGCGAGGAACGTGCTCGCGAAAGATGAGCTGCCAAAGCCCCTCCGTCTTACTTTATCACAGAGGAATAAAACCTGGAGAGCGTCTATTGCGCACTTCGTCTTCTAGTGCAGACGGAGAAGCGATTTGACATTCGATCCATTAAAGGTCTCGCACGGGCTCAAACGAAGTTAGCTTCGCCTCAAATGCTCGTGGGCTTTGCAATTCAGATGTGGTCTCAACTAATCGTATGCACATGAGATCAATTTTACCTCACTGGAATAAAATACAAATCATGAATTAAATATTAGGTTTAATTTCGAAAAACTCTGCATCCATTTTATTTTATTAATTCCATGTGAAAGTAAACTAAGGATAATTGACGACTAACGTGCCATTTTAAACAACGATCGAGTCTTGCAAAAGGCATGGAAATCATTGCTTCATTTTTTGAATGGCATGCTGAAAGTTAGCTAAGGACGATTGACGACATACGTGCAATTTTAAAGAAACGATCGAGTTTTGCAAAAAGCACATAAATTATTATTTTATTTTTAAATATCATGCTGAAAGTTAGCTAAGAACGATTGACGCCAAGCGTGTAATTTCAAACAACGATCGAGTCTTGCAAAAGGCATCACAATCATTGTTTTATTTCTTCAATTCCATGCTGAAAGTTAGCTAAAGACATTTCGCGAAAAACGAGCAATTTTAAAAAAATGATCGAGCCTTGTAAAAGGCATAGAAATCATTGTTTCATTTTTTGAATGGCATGCTGAAAGTTAGTTAAAGGTCTTAAGTTAGCAACAATCGAGTCTTGAAAAAGGCATAGAAATCATTGTTTTGTTTTCTCAATGCATGCCGAAAGTTAGCTAAGGACGATTGACGACAAACGTGCAATTTTAAGAAACAATCAAGTCATGCAAAAGACAAAGAAATCATTGCTTCATTTTCCGAATTGCATGGTGAAAGTAAACTAAGGACGATTGACGACAAATGTGTAATTCTTAATCAAGATCGAATCTTATAAAAGGCATAGAAATCATTGCTTTATTTTCTGAATTTTTATAATACTATCTAGTGATGATTTTTATAATCAGTTATACTATTGGTGAGCTGATTCGATTTAAAATCACTGTAGAACTAGCTGCAAAGAGCTTTTAATTTTTAAATTATGGTCAAATAACGAGATGGTACAATTCACTGGTGGTTGTACATTATTTAACGTAAAAACTGTGACGTCTCCTTAAATAGGAAGATGACCTCACATTATTTCTCACAATGAATGCTACAAAAAGGTGCATTCTCATTTAGTTTTCAAAATAAACTGCATTATCCAGATCTTTTTATTTCATAGAAGAAAAATACAAAAAGATTTATAAAAAAGATTTCACAAAAAAAAAAGGATAAAAAGTTATTTTAATTCAATAACGATTGCCTTTGTGTTTTTACAAACTGTTCATGTGCTACTTGGAAGAAAGGGCGTGTAAGATGTCAACACTGCGATTTTTCAAAGTAGAATGAGAAATCATTTTAATGCTTAAACAAATTAATCCAACAAGATCTGAAAAATATTCAGCTTAGAATGTGTAAGTTTCTCACACATTCTTTTATCTTGTATTTAGAATTGTTTGTACGAATAATCTGATTTCAAAACCTAAAGTAACAAATGAATGATTTTATAATTTAAGGCCTACCATCAAATATTTCAAGTGATAAATCTACAAATCACTTTAAAATTTTCAAAAAATAAATACCTTGCGAAACATGAATTGTAATCTAATTGAACATAGAGCTACAGAAAGTTTCAAATGAAAACCACGTTCGGGTTTCGAGAAAGTAGATAAATGATGGATTAATACATTATGTATCCTTTAAACGAACACAGATGATTTTACGCATAATTTATACTCTTTTGTATACTAATAATTAATTTTTCTGAACAAATTTACATCTACAATCATTGTATATAATTATGAGGGAGTATTGTAAGTACACCGATAATAATTCACTAAGATAATTTTCGGAAGCGCACACGCACGCAGACAATTATGAAGTTCTAATTAACTATAACAGTGATAAAGTGCAACCAAATATATGATTTATTAAGCAATTGTTTAAAACATATTACAATCTACTTCATTTAATATACATACTGTATTAGCCTAATAAGAGTAGACTAAGGTGGAGTCGCGGTCCACTTAGTGTCAGTGGCTCACACAAGGGCGGGGGAGGGGTCCGGACCCTTCCTCATAACCCTTCATGTTTTTCCGATTCATTATAGCCCCATGCATGTAAAATGTAATTAAGTACTTGATATTAGTAATTTTTTATTTATTAATGTTAATTATTTATTCAGTAATTTATTTTTTGCTGTTTTTTGTTCCCGACAATCGACAAATTAAAAAAAATATGTTTGATACGAGAATGATAGACCTTCAACCCCTTCCTTTAAACATTCTTGTGTACGCTACTGCCCAATGTCGTAGGTGTGGTGAGGTGAGGAAAAGGTTATTATTATAACTTAATAATAAAAAAAAGTGCGGAATATGTACTTATATATATACCTACAGAACTAAAATAAAAAAAAACACTTTTAAAACTACGTTTAAAGCAAAATGCAAGTTACAAACTGAATAATAGTAGCCCCAAATGTAGTTATATCAAATGATACATTTATTATGAAAAATTTCAAAATATATTAAAAAAAAATAAAACATTTTTATCTAAAGTTAGTTTTTGTTGTTATAGTCAGTAGAAGGCTCAGTCTGCGTACTGTCAGCCAATCTTGAATTTTCCGTGCATAATTACTAACTGCCAAATTTTTAGGCGGTCACCTTAAAGTGTCTTAACGGTGCACCGGTCGATCGCGATCGACGTAATGCCCACCCCAGACTTAGTACGTCCAATATCTTTACAAGCTGTACTAAGATAACATGAAGCTTTCCTTTTGCTCGTCTTACCCCAACTCTTCATTCGGGCCATAAGGAATTATTTTGATATGATCTAAAATATTTATCTCCACTGCCATCAAACCTTCATGGTTATAAATATTTGCAATTTCAATGCATGGATGAGATTGGATCCTTACTTTGACACATGGTAAACGAATACCTATTTCCTTGAGCACTTTCCTTTTCTGGGGTGTCTCCATTTGCATACATCGGTAGGCGTGAAACGACAGGAAGATAAGTAAGAAATTACTTCCATCAACTCGTGGGTTAGTTCTTTTGAAACAGTCTGCATTCAGCAAAGCCGTCTGATGCATGAGAAGGGTATCAATACCTCCTTTCCTTTTTCAACAATCAAAGGGGAGAGTAGGAAAAAAATGGATTTTTTTTCACAAAACGAGAAGGGGCTGCTCCCTGCAAGGGTTCTTTCCCTTACCCTTGGGCAAGGGCTGAAAGGGAAGAGTGTATTTCTATTCTGTCTTCTACCCTAAGCCCTATTTTTTTTTCTAAAAAAAGAGTATTTTCAGTAGTCTTTGATTTCCGTCGTTTTCTGACTTTTGCGTCCCGGAAATTACGTTTGTGAGACTTCTAGAAAAAGAGGGAGGGACTTAGATACCTGGAGGGCTTCATTCAAATGGGGGGTGGGGGTGGCACTCAAATATTTGCGGGAGGATGTAGAAGTGAAAGAATGAAGCGAAAGATATAAAGGAGAAGCTCCTTTTCTTTTTGAAGGGCAGAGGAACATTTTTTTTGAAGGAGTGAGGTAGAGAATTCTCAATATTTTATAGATATTATTCCTTTTGATAAGAGCATGATAATGCTATTTTAGTAGAATATACTCCCTCTCCGATCTCAATCAGGAAACATCATTTGATATAAAGAGTGTCTGAAAAGAAATCATCGACTTTGAGAAGCAAAATAAACATTTGACTGATAAGTACCTCATATGGGATATTCATAAAGTTTTGAAATGTATGGAAAAGCGGGAAATAGATTTTGTGTAAACATTATTTTTATACAGAACCGTATATTCATTAAAATAAAATGCACTTTTTTATTTCATGAACGGATATTTATACATCTGATATAAAATGCGATTTGGAAACTTTTATGAGTTTCTTCGGGAAAAAAAATTGTGCATGCGATAAGAATTTTTCAGAGATGAAAACATTATGCAGAACTATCCTTTAAAAATTTTCAACTATAAGCAAATCGCCTAAGGAAACTCTTTTACTAAATAACATAACAAACGTAAATGTCAAAAATCTCTGGGGGAGGAAATCAAAATTGATTAATTGATATAGGCGAATATAAATCATTTAAAAAACATCTCAAACTACTAGAATAATGCTTATTATAAAAAAACTATAAAAGAAATAATACTTTATACATTTAAATTATTAGTTTGAAATGATTATATGATGAGAGGAATCTCTTAACTCGTTTTAAAGTAACTTTAACCGCAATGTTTATTTACTACCGTATTTATTCGAATCTAAGCAACCATCGATTCTAAGATGCACTCCAAATTCTCAACGCGTTTTTGTGAAAAGCATTAAAAGTTGTGTAAAATGGTTATCAATAAATTCGATATTTACAAAATTCAAAAATGATTAAAATTAGAATTAATAAGAAGTGAATAATTTATTTATTTTACTCTAGTATTAAAAACTTTAAATACTACTGTACTATTACTGTCAGTATCACGTTCAAATCCCCCATCCGACAAATTTTTCCACCTTCGATTCTAAGCGGCAACCAATTTTTGGTAACATTAATATTGAGAAAAAAGTGCTTCTTACGGTACATTAAACGATATATTGAAATGTAAAGAACTTGGTATAGCATAAAAGGTACATATAATTTTAGAATATTTACAGATATAACACATCAAGGTCATTTCTTTTAAAAATATCTTTGAAAGCAAATTTAAATCATACAGAGAACTGAGAGAAATTTAAGAGAATGAATGTTTACTCAGTGGAAAAGAATAAACATTTCACATATGACTGGAAAAACCACAAAGAAAACTATTTTTCCGCTCATATTCTAATCAATTTAACAAATAAAATTTACAAATTTATTCGTAATCTTCATTTATTCCGATATTTACGACGATTGTGGGAAACTCTAGATTGTTCATGAGGAATTAATTCTTTCATAAATGTTTTTCTCCTACTGATTATAAAGACATGCAGTTTTACTAAAAGGTTCTATGTGTATTCTATGTTCTAATTAGTTTGAACATTAAGTTTCCTCTTACTAATTTTTTAATATATTCACTAGAATTTCCTTATAACTTACAAGGAGTAATGGCGTAACTTTTTGAAATATCTACAAGGAAATGTCCTCTAGTTAGATAATTATTACTATAACACAGAGAGAGAATAATGCTCAAAGGATCTTCATTAGAGGGAGCCACTGGTGCCATTCTACAAAGCCATAGGACGGAAGAGGGACTCTTTTGTTCAACGTTGACAAGGAGATTGGGTTCAGGGGAGAGGCAATAACTGTCACGGAAGAACAATTCGATTGCTAAATGGAGTGTGAAAATAGTTAAAACACGACGGGGAGTTGACGTTCTGATTGTTCTTGGGTGCCTTGTCGTGACGGAGACGTATGGTTCTTTTTAAAAAAGGGGAATCCGAGAGCCGATATGCTTGTAAATGGTTATCTTTTCGATGGTCCACTTACCATAAAAGAATGAAGATAACATACAAGTAAGTTTAGAGATTGGAACTTACACACACATTTCACTATCTAACAAAGAACGTGGTTCAAAAATGGGTAAATGAGACTCAATTTTCAATGAACAATTTCGAAGTAATTATACTGATAGGGAATAGATTTCTTATGTATTTCGTGACAAGCGAATGTAAAAAAACTGCATTTTAATTCAGTTTAAAGAAGAATTATGGTTAAAGAAAAAAATAAGATTAAAAAATGATATTCACAATAAAAATTGAGTATTTAATCTTTCATTACAAAGTTAATAATAAAAAAGCAAAGCAAAAAAATAATCTTTAATAGGGTCAATTTAAGAAAATTGGCGAAAAAAATTAATTTTCCATTCTTTTCTCCTTATTGGAAAATAAACCAATTCCTTCTTCGAATATAGTATACATTTTTACTCTAAATAAATTGGATTAATTTTAGCAATCTAAACTATGATAATGGTATACTTTACTTAAAAGTAAAAGTGTTTAATTTCAATTGTAATTTATCAAAACTGTTAATTACAACATAAAAAGGAACATTTTTCTAAATTAATAAAAATAAATATTTTAATGAGATTTTGTCAAAATTATTCAAAATGATTTTAAAGGTTAAAATATATTTGGATTTTTATCGTTTGTAAGCTTTTCCCAAGGGGGGTTACTCCACAAATAAACATGAAATTTATATCAGTTCAGTAAGCAATTTTTTTTATATTTAAAAATCATGACCAATGTGAAATATGGTAGGATGATTTATCGAACATTATTTATTAATCTTACATATTACCATAGTATTTATGCACAAGCATACGTTCATGCTATTAATGATATCTTCCATCTGAATTTTGAAGTTTCATCATATATAATTTCTTTTTTTTTAATACTATTGAACTACGTTAGTTCCCTTTTAAACTATGATAAGCTTATCCCACTCTTATTAAGATTGCAGCTTCTACAGCCTCATTTGATATTCCCCACTGAAACATCGTTAATTGTTCTAAAATAGCAATTATTAAGCTTCAACTGCATAATAAACTTTATTATGTTAAGTCGATTGGAATTCCGTACCAGGTAAGACAAGACATTGTCCCTATATTTCACCCTATCGAAAGTGTCTGATTCACACAAACATCGCTATTCCTTGGTGAAACCCTCCAATGAATTACCATTGTGTTTGAGGGACCGATCGTATCTAAAATCTGCCACTTCAGACATTTTAAATCATATCTTTAACTTGATAGATTACAATGGGTCTAGTGTCAGAAAATTTTCAGCATTATACATTGCGTGAGTGAGTGAGTGAGTATTAACGTCATACTCTTTTCAGCTACTCCAGGGATTTTGAAGACGGATCTCGTAATTTTGAACTATGGTCAAGTGACAATGACGACACCAGAGCTAGCATCCCCTCTCCTAACATCCACACATTTTTTAAACTTTTAGTGGATGACACTTAGTATAAATACAGTTTTTTCAAATATTAATTATTTAATTAAATTAAAAAATGAATACATAGTAGCAAACAAAAATAATAGTCCAACAATATATAAATGAAAGAAATTCGTTCGTTGTGTCCCTGGAGTGCAATGGATAGCGTGTTCGACTTTTAATCCAAAGGTAATGGGTTCGAATCCTACTTGGGATGACCTAATTTCTGAGAATGTGATTTCTTTTCTACTATATTATTTTATTAGAATAATTGAATTTAATTAATGAATAAATTCAAAAAATAGTGCAACACCAAATATATAAAAGAAAAATGGAAAATTACAAAGAAAATCACTTTCTATTTTGTCACTTAATATTGGAACTCAGTCAATTAATTGTAACTATTTAATAAAAAGTAACTAATATAAAAATTTTCTTTGTTGACCTAAGTAGTAATTGACTTTACACATTTTTTATATTACTTGTTTTGAGTTTAAAATCATCTAATCAAAATATTAAGCCTTTTTTTCCATTTTTTCGAAGATTTAATCCCTTTTTAGCAATATTAAATTTGAAACTATTTTTAAAAAATCATTCTTCTTCTATATATAGTCTCCATACTATAGAACATTCTTTCCATGGTAGGTTTCAATGAATAATATTTTTTGCCCACCATATCCGCCTTAATGGACGTACATATCTTTCAAAACTATAAACACAGTACTCATCTAAGGAGCTGTTGCACTACCACGGGATTAAAAAGCATATTTAGAGAGACGGAAAAATAGGAGGAAGTCCAAAGAGAAGAATGAAAAGAACAAAAGTTATGATCTTCTTTCCCTTCCGGGTGATGCGTGTTATCCATCAAGATTCCTCCGGCCCGAAATTGCACTTTAAACATGCCAAGGAGCGAATCCATCACGGCATTAGCTGCAAGACGAATGGCGGAGAGCCGAGATTGTTCGTGGAGCACGTCACTGCAGCCTTTAATTGAAGAATGGATCGCAGCGGTTTCTTGCCGGCAAATGAGAATTTAAATAGCACAGAGATTTGCTCGCTCGCAGACTCACGAATCCGAAAAACAAATGTACCGTAAATCAAACAGCCATTCTTAATACTTCTTGCGATCACTACTCTAAGCTTGTTTGATGATAGTTTATTCTTATAAAAATGCTTTTCCCTTTCCTTTAAAATAAAAAAAAGTTTCCTTTTAGTATGTGAAAGCTATTTTTCAAAAGGATCGGCATAAATGATAGAGTAAAGTAAAAATATGCGTGCAGAAAAATCAGAAATAGCTGTTGAAAATTAATTTTTTTTAAAAAAATATATTTTAATAGGTCTAGTGGAGCAATGAATTAATTTTAATGGTATAACAAGACATTACAAGCTCCAATTAAAAGAAACATTTAAGGTGACTGATTAAGTTCAGAACTATAATTTTGAAAAAAGTTTATAAAAAGAATTTTTTTTGTATATTTAGTATATTAGATGAATTACAATATACCTTATACAATTGCTTTAAAAATAACATCACAAGAAAAAAAAATTTAAAGTAATTTTTGGCAAAATGAAGAAATGACATATTTTCAAAACCTTCTTTTGTAAAAAAAAAAAGCTTCTGTATAACTAGGACTTCTATTCTGGGGCTGACCCAGGATTTTTGAAAAATTCACATTATTTTCAAAGTTACGATCAGTTGAAATAATAATAGGTGTGTTTTTTTAATTTCTCTACTCTAATATATCTTCTAAATTATATATTTAAAAAATACCTAATTATTAGTAGTAGTTATATATTATATAAAAATATTAATATAGGAGTATTTTCATTTTTCATAAAAGGAGAGATATTTGAAATATGTCGTTCTTCTTTCATTTTTTTTCCAAAAAGAAAATTGCAATTAAATAATGCTTTCTTGTAAACTATCCTTACGATCCTTTCGTATGTATATTCTATAACTCATATGACACTAAATATCAAAAAATAATCCACTATTACGTTTTTCTAAATCATAGTTCCGGACGTAGTGGGTCATCTTAACATTCTTGAAGATAGAATAGCATTACAGAAGTGCACGAAATTGCTGCTCTACTAAAATACACATGTTGGTGGATATATTTTCCAATTCAAAAACATGAGAAACAATTTAAAGATGTAAACCATTTATTGAAATAGTAATAATAATAAAAGTAAAATTCGAATTCTTTTCATGGCCTTTCTGTATAGTTTTATTGTTGCATAACACTCCAGTTGTATAATCTTAGCTAAGCAAATCATTTTTATTTTCAAAAGTACCGAACAGTTTCTGAATTCAATATTTGTTATATAAAAAGCATTTTGCTTCAGCACCCACTCAAATTATTCTATTATTTGATTCAATAAATTTGACCGCTTTCATAACATTTTTTTTTTTTACATCCATGAATTTTTTGATGAATCAAAACACGAATGTAAATCCATTTCTCACCGAGTCCAATCTAAATTTCAAAAAACAGGATGAATCAATGGAAACACGAACATTCAAGAAAATTCCTTCTGCATTCTAAGATGGAACAGTTCGTTTCATTTCTTAGACAGAGCTGCGTAAGTTTAAAAGCACAAAGATTCCAAAACCCCCCATCGAAGGAACCAAAGCCGATCTCTTCTTGTACTGCCAAGGAAATAGAGCCTTATTTGACGAATAATACAAAATAAATCAAACGCGAAGCAAAAAAAAGAAGTGCCTTTTCGAGGGAAAACAAACTAAAAAGAAGAAATAGAGAGAAAAAGGAAAGAAGTTGCATGCCAGGGGATCGAGGAAGGAAATAAATTCATCCTCGGAAGAAGAAAACGTTTGATTTTCTCCGACATCGGAGACCCCCCAACAAAACTAATAATGCCTTCTTTCCGGAATCACCTGGATTTCGGACTGATTTATTTAGAGAATTTCCTTCTCTATGTGCCGGATAATCCGGGAAGGATGAAAAGAAGAACGATTTAGACCCAATTTCGTGCTCGCGCGGCCGTGTCGCATTACCAGATACTTAGGAGGAAAGTGATTGAAAAACCCAGTACTGTAATCCAAGCGGAGAATCAAAGGATTGCGAGATCAAAGAGCGCGCGTCGGGTGATCGTGAATGATAAGATGGGTAAGGGAAGGAGATTACACTCTTTTCTTTCCCTTCGCCAACCAATAAACTCCACATTTGCTTTCAATACAACCCTTAAAATAGTGTATCACATCTTTTATCATTGAATGATTAGGAGTCAAACACATCGAGTGTAAAAGGTTCACGATATTTGTGAACCGAGTTTTTATTATCACATTAAAAACTGATAAAAAAGTGACAATAACACTCATTAAACAGATCAAGTGTCTAGGCATATAATACGATGCTGCTCCAACACACGCTTACGAGTCATGTGAAATCTATTGTGGGTTTTATTAACATTTTTAAATTCTTACTATTGTGTTCACTCTCTCCGTATATATAAATACATATATATATATATATTATTTTCTTTGTTACTATTTATTCATTTTTTAAATTTAATTAAGGAATTAATATTTGAAAAAACTATGCATTAACATCAAGTGTCATCCACTACAAGTTTTTTAACAAGGTATATATATATATATATATAATTATTAAAAAAATGAATAAATAGTAACAAAGAAAAATAATAGTCCAACACCATATATAGAAAATGGAAAATCGCTTTCTATTTTGCTACTTAATATTGTGATTCTGTCCTATGTATATACATATTTATATTAATTGTAACTGTTTAGTAAAAAGTGAAATTTTTCTTTGTTGACCTAAGTAGAAATTGACTTAAATTTTTTTTATATTACATATTACTCTTTGAATTTGAACTAGACACATTTAATACTCACATTGTAACGGGTTCTATACGCTCCTTTTATTAAGCCTCTGGGAAAAAATATTTCTTAACTGTTGTATGTTTATAAAGTAGCTTCCCGTAGAAGAATCCATATTTATGCTAATGAGAGTGGCTATTTAAACTCTAGCGAAGTGAGGGAAAGAGAGAGGAGGGTCGTTAGGCTGCTGTTCAATTTATATGATTAGAATTAAGAATCAAAACCTTGAGAGTTTCAGTAAGAGGATCCATCCTTCACCCTTCTGAACACGTTAATTCGTCTAGCCAGGACAAGTACTATTACATTGCATCGTGTCTAGAGATAAGTGATCTAATTATTCGATACAGATAATTAGATATTAGTAATTAAGTTGACCGCTTCCTATGTTTAAGAAATTTCTTGATAGTAAATTGAAAGATAAATAAAGATGTTGGTTTTAGTAAAATGTCAGTGTCACCAACTTCACCAGCGACCGTAGGGTCACGATAACATGAGAGATCGAAAAGGGAACCTGCATTCAAGCCTACTTTTACTAACAAATCGTCGGTCACGTTATCGCTACTATTGTCATTCGCTTACCGCGGTCCATTCACTAAAAGAGAAAGATATTCGAGCAGGCATTTTGTTTTGAATTTTCTAACTACAGCATATGGGTACGTTGAGCTTCACCAGATCTTGTTTATATTTTAGTACACTAAGAGAAGAGATAAATTATTTGGTGGAACCAATCTTTAACTTTCGATTCTCCATTCAAATCAGTAAAAATATAACACGATCAACGCCAGAATTAAAAAAAATAAAGAATTCAAAAGCTGAACGCAATTTAACCTGAAGTTTAGACAGCGCATAAGCAAATTCAATGGATTTCAAACGTACTGCTTAAGATTTATAACGCATTGGTTGATATACCCAACAGTTTTATATCTTAATGATCTCCTTCCACTGTTAAATAATTCAATTTACAGTACTCCTGCTTCTTTCTATTAATTAATCTAAAAGAATGGTTTGCGTACGTATTATTATCTTTTATATCTCGGTTATAACGTTAGATTGTCTGTGTACAGTGCAATTGTTCAAAAGTATGAAATAAGTTTTGCAGTTGAACTGTTTAAAAAGTGTAAGTTACCCAGTCATGGATCATCGAGAAGATATTATTAAACGTATGCATTAAAGTCAATGATTGTAAGTGTAATTGATCCCTGTGGAATTTAATTTGAACGCAGGTTTAATAATTTGAGAGAATGTAAAGATATAACTTCTATAATTAAGTAAAATATTTTTGAACATATACAATGGATAAATTTTTTAAATGCACGTATATGGTAAGATAACGATATTTGTTCAGCTATAAACTGAGGTAAAATTCACAGTATTCATGAAAAGTAATAAAAGAAGCAATTAAAGCAGTGCTTCTCAAAGTTTCAACATTCGCGACCCAATATTCCATCATAATTTTCTTCGAGACCCTCTTATACAATAACAATATATTAAATTCAATAATACTAAACTTTGACATAAAAATACTACATGACTTTAGTCTGTTAAGTGCCCCACCGGCGTATATAAACGTCTCGCTCAGCCAAAGCGTTAATTTCCGGGACGTATATATACGTCTTTCCAAAGTACGATCTTTTCTGTGCACTGTTATCCATAAACTTATTCCGAAGACTTTGGAATGCAATAAAAGGACCTTGACAATGTTTGTGAAGGATTTACTTATTTCAGATTATTTGTTTCTATATTTCTCCCCTCACCCCCAATACAACACATGCGTGCGCCTTCGTGGAAAATGGTTGGCATTGGAAAGCGAATCGCGTAACTTTAATCGGCAGTTAAGGATTAATTATAAACCGTACAAATTAACAATATAAGTGTTAATTTTTGTATATAACTTTATATATGACAATCCATCGGGGAACTGGTAATTATTAAACTTGTTTTTAACTTAGTATTGTTAAATTAATTATAAGATAAATTGTATAGCACTGATGCATTTATAAATGTAATATATCAGTTTAAATGTGTGTTTTAATTTTTTATTATGTCAGAATGTATTTTGTTTGTTTACTTTCAGTAAATTAATCTTTTTTAAATAACATTTTTTTCTACTTTTCAACATGCTCGCACCCCCCCCCCCTCAAAGAGTTGTCACGCCCACCGAGGGGGGCACGTCCCACAGTTTGAGAAACGCTGAATTAAAGGATTTTACAAAGTTAAAGGATTTTTAAAATCAAAGAAATTACGGCAATTTATTCAAATATTGTATGTAATATTTTATTTATTTGTGAGTTTAGCATGATAAAACATATTAGTATAGTAAAAATTTCAACCACTGCTTGATATTTGACTGGCGAATATAGAAATAAGTAGCAAAATATAATTGATTAAAAATTAAATAATTAATATTACACAGGCGAATAACTTGCCTCAAAGGGAATTTTTTAAAAAATCATACATTTTATAAATCAACAAAAAAATGTTTGTAAATGTGTAAGCTTCGTAAACCGATAGGGTGGTGATCAGATAAATTTTTACAAAAATAAAAAAATCGATAAGAAATAAGCTTTTACGTAAAATTGAATTGCTCGTCATGGATAATGCCTAGACCCGATAAACACCATCGCTGAAAATTAAATCGATCGAATCATCATGTACTTAAACCTCATTGGTAAATGAAAATAAAATAAAAGGAATACAAAAGAGTGTCACTCACATGGCGCCGACGTAGAGGATGTCCCGTCGGATGTCCAGGAAGAATGTCCTGTAGAACAGGCGACCACAGTTGAACTCCCGAACATGCTCTGAAAAGGAATAAGGAACAATTACAACATGCCTACTGCTAAAAGGTAGAACAAAAAAATGCAGCACAAAAATTATTAAAAAAAAAAAGAAGATATTGTTTTAAATTACAACTCTTTCTTCTGGAGAAAAGTGTGAGTGAAAGGTGATTTAGACAACTAAATAAATAAAGCTCTCCCACAAGCAACAATATGAAAAAGAAGTAAAAACGTTTCCAAAAATTTATATACATTGTATGCTTCAAAAAAATCAATAGTTCTGTGTTTTAAAACAGTAGTTTTAGGAGAAAAGCCCATTTCTGTTCTATATTCTACACATGCTACAGCCTGAGTAGCAATAATTGAATTTTATACAGCGTAAAATACACTAAAATTCGAATTTAAATGGTTTTTCAAATATTCCTTCTTTTTCGCAACATCAGTCTATTTACAGGAGAAAAGCGACTCACTCATTCACCATAAAATCTCCGGAACTATTAGTGAGTGAGTGAGTGAATATTAACGTCACACTTTTCAGCTACTCGAGGGCTTTTGGCGACGGATCTCGTAATTTTGAACCATGGTTAAGTGACGAGGACGACACCTGAGCTGGCACCCTCTCTTCTAACTACCACAACACACCACGGGAGGACGTTTGAGCTCTCGAGACACAAACCAATAGCAATCCTTAAGCCAGTCACCACGACTCTGCATTCCCATTGGTTCACGCCATCCGAAGCCACACTTCCTTCCACCCAAACCACGAACACATCGCAAAGGAACTTCACTACCAGATACGGAGCGGAGGGACTTGTCCAAGTCCCAGTCTCCGGAGAGAAGTCTAAAGCGAGCTCTCGAGAGATTTAATGTGCATCACTCCCCTACACGGCGGGTCTTCAGCGGTACTAGGCTCGAACTCATGATACGTTGGCCACGAGTCTGTTACCTTGACCATTCGGCTACCGCGGCCTCCCGGAACTATACGAGCAACAGATTTGAAACGCGGTAGGCAAGTTTCTTTTGTTTATCAAAGATCCACTGAGACCGGTTTTGGGGAAATTGAAACTCGAGAGAGGGTTACGAGGGCGTAAAAGCTAAATTTACTTCTGATTTACAAATTAAAATTCTTTCTTTTTAAAATCAAGAGGCGAGGGTTATAAAAACATTTTTGAAAGCAATTCGGAAACTTAATACAAGAACATCGATATCAATAACTTAAAATTTATCTGCAGTCATATAAAGCCACGAAATTTGGCGAGAGTTTCATATAAATAGTTTGAAATGGTAGGTTGAAATGCTACTTTACCGGGAAAAAAATTAAAGTTTTCTTCATAATATGAGCATTTATCTCTATTTCATAGTTTGTGCGTTTCCTTCGTGTTTTAAAATTATAACTGTCATATTCCTGCTATTTCTGACAGAATAACAAGTTACATTTTATTTAATTGTGAATATACAGCAACTTGAATACTTCAACCCATTATTCACACGTTATCTCGTTAATTTTGTGGAATATTATTTTTGTAGAACATTGATTAATATTCTCTTCTTAGTCAAGTAAGAATCAATATTCGACAAACTTCAGTCATTTATCATCTGCATGGGGAGAAAAATAACAGTGTAAAAAACCCCGAGATTAAGTTAGAAAGAAATAAACACATTCTTTATAATTAACTACCTTCTACAATGTAAATAAATAATCAGTCCCAAAAGTCTTCATAGAGCTTTTAACGCGCAGTTTAAAATTTCAGAGAAATAAGAACCAGAATTAGAACGAAACCTCTTTAAAGTTAATATATATAATATAACGCGTAATAAAGCGAATAAAGACGGTGATACTCGAGAAATGAATTAATATACCTCGGAGAGAGAAATCGGATCATTGCGGAGAAACAGTTCATTAAAACATATTTGAGAGAGGAACAAGCTCCCAGAAAAGCCATTTTAAATACAGGTGCATATCTAAATATTTCAGACATTTTTACTTTGATAAACGGGGAGAAAATTGAGCGCACTCGGTCTCAAGACTGTATGACAATTACAACGGCTCTTCAGCGCTCCCAATTGGAGCCATTAATTGTTCATCCGAGGGGGGTAGAATGAAAAGGGGGTGGGGGTCGTTTTAAATTCCAATGAATGGGGCTATTCATTACAATGGAATCTCTACACAATAAGCTATCTTTCTCCTGCAATTGTTCGGAAAAGAGTCTCGAACAGAAGAAGGGGAAGAGGGTGAGGTACGAGTAAAATGTAATCGAGTTAAACGATATAATGTAACAATGAATTTGGAACGATAAAAACCTCAGGGATGAAAGAAGGGGAAAAAATGAGTATCTTTAAAAAACCATAACCGAAGGCTGCTATCAGCGTTTTCATGCCTGGAAGAAAATACCAGAGTAATATCTGTCACCGAAGGAAAAAAAAATTGAAAAAAGTAACACAAAAATTTTGAAGAATTATTAAAAAAAAAAAAAAAAAGGGAAGAAGCCAAGATAATGCTATCGTTTGCCTCGGGGAAAATTGTGATTGAAAAGAACTTCTAAATGAAGTGTTATTTTTTTTCCTTACTTTTCTGCAATATATATCTATATATATTTTTTCACTATAGGAAGATTTTTAGAGAAGGCGAGATACTGCCAACATGCTCTTTTGATTCTCTTTTGTTATTTTTTCCAGGAAGGAGGAGGAAAAAGGGAGAGAATAAGCTTTGCCAGGACAAAAAAAAAAAGGAAAAAAGTGTAGAAGCAGCGGCGGATTCTTCATTTTTTGATCGATGTATTCTTGACGAAAGTCTCGCGAAAAGTTAAATGGTTTCTTATTGTGGAAAAAAGGGGAAGATCATTTCTCTCTGGGACCGTGACAGAGAGGGATGGACTGGCTGCAAAATTACTTTTCTCAAAAATTATTATTGATGCGACGAAGAATACAAAGGGTGAAATTTCACATGGGATAGATTCGTTTCCTGACAGGTGGAGACGCTAACCTCTGCTAGAAATCCATCTTATTGGAAGGAATACATTCTCCAACTGAAATTTATCTTCCCTTACAATAGCGAGAAAACATCAAAACGTACGAGTCTAGATGGTACGTCTGGCATTCCATATGAGTTTCCTGTGATAGAAGTAATAACAAAATATCCGTGGAACATTTGTAAAAAAAAATGTATTTCAATTACATTAAATGTTAAACAAGGCTTGTTTTTGAAAAATATAACAAAATGTAATGAAAAAGGTGCTTAAATACGTAAAATATTTCACGTCATTTTGAATTTCAGCAAATTTTGATGTATTTTTTTAGATAGTGGTTAGTGATGCTGATTGCTGTACCGAAGAATTTGGGCTCGAATTTCGGAAAAAGTTCAGCTTTTTGAAATGTATAGTTAGTTACTGAGCAGCAGGAAGCGATCAGAATATTTAGCGAGCCAAAAGTATTCTCGAAAGGTTGGTGGCAGGGAAAGAGGGTGGGATAGAGGTCCAAACCTCCAGGTTGTTCTCCGTTAAAATTGGTGTGGAACGGAGCGAAATCGTTCTGCTACAATTCAATTGGATGGGATAACTCAAATCAGGTTAATGCATCAATTTTTATTGATCGTTTACTGAACACACAGACAAAGGAAGAAAACCAGCTTTTCAACTAAGTTTGTTTCCCCGTCACAAGTTCAGTTAAAAAGTTCTGACCTCACTCAAAGCTCGGTAAGATTTAACCGAGTTTGAATAATAAACGCAATCACGGGGTCTATTTTGACCAATTAGACTGTAAACTCGCAGTTGAGTAATCAGTTAAAAAAAGTAGTAGTGAAATTAAGTTTTAATCGGCGGTTTGCTTTCACTTAACCTCGGGTGAGTGAGTGAATATTAACATCGCACTGTTCAGCTACACGAGGGCTTTTGGCGACAGTCCGCGTAATTTTGAACCATGGTCAAGTGACGCGCACGACACCTGAGTTGGCTCCCCCCTCTCTTAACTACCATACCACACCAACGGGAGGACGTTTGAGCCCTCGACAGATTTAACGTGCATCGCTCCCCTACACGGCGGGTTTTCAGTGGTACTGGGATCTAACTCATGACACGATAGCCAAGATCCGATGCCTAGACCACTTGGCTACCGCAGCCACTCACTTAACCTCGGTTATTTAACTCTAGTTCAGTTAGCGGTGAATACGGTGATAGAGGTTAGATTTTACTGTCCTACACACAATTCTTTCTGAAAATTTACTGTCCGGTTAAAAGCGTTTATATAATATTAACCAATCAACAAATAATCTTTTCTATCATAGTGTTACAGGTTTGAAGAATATATATAAGTGAGATTTTAAATACTTCTTAATGTATTAAAGGTCTCTTTTCAAACTCATTTATCTGAAAAGATCAAATGAGCCATAATTAGGAGAAGAGGGACCATTTACAAAATATAATACACGAAGAGAATTAAAAAATTTTAAGTACTTAATGAAAAAATTGTATTTGATAAATGACGTGTAATATAAAACATTTGGGAAATAGTTTTGATCTTTACAAAGAGTTCTATAAAAATTCTGAAATTTCATTCGTATTATTGTTTTTCGCTTTAAGTACGATTGCGCATGGTACGATTTACGCAAAAATTTTTAATTGAAGGGTTTAAAATTTTTTTTTGGTTGCCTCCTATGAGTGTATACTATGTAAAACAGATTTTGTGCTCAAAATTTTATAAAAATCTAGCCATTTAATTTTTTAAGGAAAAAAACTTAAAATTTTTGAAGTAATTTTAAAATGCTACTCCCCCTACAAATATTTACATACACGCTTGAAATTTGATTTACAAGTACCTCAAACATTGTATAACAAAAGTTGCTATGGGTTTTACGATAACATGATTGGTATTTGTACAATACTTCTTTTTATGAATGCTTATTGAAAATTCCTTAAAAAATATACAAAATCTAAGTTCAATTATTTTTTTTAAAAAAAGTATTGCTTTGATTCAAAAATGCATACCAACTTTTGTTACATGTACTATTAGCAATAGGTAAAAAAAATTACAAAGCATTAGGCTCAATAGAAAAAAAGTCTTAGCATTTTAAATGAAGACAGACTCGTTATTTTATCTTACCGAGATAATTAAGTTTAAAGTTTTCATTTGCCAAAGGTATGTGAATAAAAACGAAAGTAACAGCTATCATAATTCTGAGTTTTTAGCGCGTTTTTCACGTAGTGGAACAAAAACGCTATTTTTTTTTTAAACATTTATAAACCCGTGCACACCGAACGTATAACGCGGGGGTAAACAACACAGACAGAAGAAAGGATTACAACACAAACATCCATGCCTTCTCCGGGATCGAACCCAGTCCCTGCGCACGCTAAAAACACTATTAGGACGCAAATTTCGTCTTCGTTCCATATTTTGTCGTACCTTTTTCTCAGTCAATAAGCAACCAATTGACTTCGGGTTTTCGGCATTGGGTCGCATTTGTGCCCTAGATGAGCCGAATTATTTAAATTTTCCCATAGTTTTCCCGAATTTTCCTGAATTTCGCTAGTTTTTGCTTTTTTATAGTGCTGATACAGATTTGTGTCATTATTTCTTTTCAGCTCAATAGTAATACATTTAGAGGAGTGGTACAGTACACACTACTTTCTGTTAGTAAAAAGTTCATTAGTTGCATTATTGTAAAATACAACATGTGAAAAACGCGCTAAAGTTACTTGGCCATGCCAATGATTGATATCTTGTTTAAATTTAGAGCTTTCAAATTTTGTCAAGTTATAGAAAAGTATGTAAAAATAAAATAAGCTAAAAAAATCAAATTCGGTTTTTTGACCGATTATCGTCATTTGAATCGTACTGTGTCCCCTTAAATTAAGTAGACTATTAAAGAGTTCGAGTTAAAATCCTAGCATATTTTTCCAAGCATCCAAAACATGTGTCAAATAACAACGTAAAAAGAATTTTTTCAGATATGTCCTGAACATAGACAGTGTCTGATAACTAAAAGAGAAAAAGTCCCAGGGACACCCAAATAGACTCTGATTAATCAATTCTCCAGATGACACGAGTACACTGTTGTCACTCTTTGAACAGTTGGGAAGTGTCGAATGGTGGCATCCATATGGATGACCCATGAAGACAGCGTCTGGCTTCGATAGAAGCTGAATTATGCATGGAGTCGCGATAATTGGCCGGATTCGGTGACAACAAACGGTGGAGCTCGTTATTCAGATAAGATCCTTTTATTAGGAGACAGCTACTCGTGAAGTACAGAAATGGACCCAATAGACGACCCTAGTTATGTGAACATTTTGCATTCAGTGCTTTAAGGTATCTAATGAGATATACTATCCTATAAGTAGGGTTAGTTTATTGTACGATGTGGTTTTACTGTCGCTAGCAAAACAAGTTATATAGCATAAAAGAAACATTTTTTTTAAAAAAAAAATCTTTCAAAGTTAAAATAACTTTAAAGCAAAATTCATTTCAATTTTAAGCACACAAAAACTAATTTTCAGATAATATTAAGAATTTACATTGAATAACTATTTAAAATTTAGATATCACAAATTTTATGTACATCTTTTAAAAATATTTTGAGCTTTATAAAGCTAAGTTGCAACAGGTTATCTCGCGAGGGGTTCGCCACTTAAAATTAACTTGATGTGTATCTTGTTGTTGTTACCAATGTCACCTGTGTGACGGAGTCGGATCGAAACCCACAAAATTCATCGCGGCAAAGGGCTAGATGTAGGTATGTCGTTATACGTAGTTTTGAGCTCTATACAGGTGGCAGTACATTTTTTCTCGGTTCCACCCCGATTTTGAGGAAGAACACCCTAGAGGGGTCAGGTCTCCCATCTCTCTTCCCCATCCACCAACCTCACGAGAGGATTTGCGGCTGGACGGATATTTACAGTACTTCCCCACATGACTCGAAAAGGTACCAGATTTACAAACATTCATGTCTTCTCCGGGATTCGAACCCAGGCCTTACAGTACAGTAGTCAGCTTCCCTAACTACTATACGGGATGGGCAATGAGGCGTTTATTTGATGTTATATACCGTGTTCTGTTGTAATATATATAACGCGCACCTTTTTTTCTAAGAAGAAATCTGAAAAAATACATCTACAATGCTCTTATCTTTTGAAGTCTAAAAATAGTTCTTGAGTAAATAATTAAAGCATGGAATTAAGTTAAAACCTGACATAGTTAAAAACTCATTACAAAATATAGTATATTTAACCTTCTCGATGAAGATACAATGCAAGACGAATAGGACGTTTTTTCACGTCATTCAATAATGGAAGTTCGTACGGTAGGCCATTTTTTTAAAATAAGCAGTCTTTCGATTTATGTAGAAATTTAATTTTTTTAATTCCTATCGTTTCTTTATTTTTAAAGCTTTCATTTTCATATCCGGCATATAATGTGCACCAGCGAATTTCGATCTTAATTTTAGTGTTAAAAGTGCGTGCTATACACCGGATTATACGGTAGGTTTAATTGTGAACTTCTTACAAAAGAAATGTGATATCAAGGTGTGAATATTAACGTCGCACTGTTCAGCTACACGAGGACTTTTGGCGACGGACCGCGTAATTTTGAACCATGGTCAAGTGACGTGGACGACATCTGAGCTGACACCCTCTCTCCTCACTACCATACCAACGGGAGGACGTTTGAGCTCTTGACAGATTTAAAGTACACCGCTCCCTTACAAGGCGTGAGTGGCTATATAAAGGGATTTGAAATAAAAGTTAAGAAATAATAGCGTAGGACGTGTTGATGCCAATCGAGCACTATTGCCAACCACGTTTCCTTAGCTTACAGTTTGTTACGTTGCTTTGTTTAAGAAACATCTTAAAGGCTTTTTATTGAAGATAGTTTTGATGAGTATGGGGATAGTTCCACTTGGCCTACATTTATTATGATTATATCAGATAAGTAGTTTAATTTTATGTAATTTGGTCGCGAATGTGATTTGATCTTCTCTTCAAAATATTAAGTAAATATATCCTTGGAATATATTTGCATTTTTTTGTTTTGTTTTTGTGTTTAGACTTTGAGGATTTCGTCCCAAAATATAAATTCTTCAAAGAGGCTTCGCAAGTACGGAATTCTCGGAGCTACTTACTACTGAATTTGAGGGTTTAGTCACAAAATTTGAATTTTTCACAATTTAGGATTTTCCTTAATATGAAAGTATGTTCTCACTATTTCAAGATACAAGGTGATATGTAAATTAAACTTCTTTAAAAGTAATTTCTGTTCCATTCAAATACATAATATCAAATGTTTTTTTCCTCTAACATGTAAAATACAATACATGTTTTTTTTTTCCGAGTTCCATATTTAAAAGCTATGAAAAGCGTTATGCTTGAATTACTAGTTTTACAATTTTTACTTTCAAACTCATAGACTGCAGTTTGCTCTTCTCGGCCTTTAGTAGGAAATACGTGAGGCTTGACATTTAAAGTGATCACTTACTCAATTGCATACACAAAGTCAATATATCAATTTCACTGGAGGAAGCGCTTTCAATGCGCTTTTAAAAGTATCTCAATTTAACTCAAACCCTTTCCGTTTCAATGTTTATATGCGTCCCTCAAAGAAAACGGAATCTCGGCCAAACGATTTCCGGCCCTCTCTCCGAGCCACTGAACACCCCGGATTCAAAGAGCAGGACAGTGCCGGACAGAAAAGAAGAGGAGTTGTTCCCCGTAAAAGGCGGAAATGCAATTTAAACAAACTTTACACTCGGAGTGGAAACTTTTCCGCTGAAAGCTTTCGCCCATTTGCATGGAGAGCCGCCGATTATGAAAGGGGTCTTCTCTCTCATCAGAAGTCATTTCTAATCGGCGGGACAAACGATTTTGCGGGAAGCCCTCCTTCCGCACCGGCCTCTTTTAGAAATTTTCATTAGGCAGTCTGTTCGGACCATTGAATTTCGAAGACGGCAGTCATTTTCTGACTTAGATAGAGGATATGTTCCGTTTCTACTTGAAGGCAGATGCGTCTAAAAGCTTCCAAAATGTCGAGTGAATATTTTCACTTTGTTGAATGTTTGGTCAAAATAAAATGTGGGTTGAAATAGAAAATGTAATTTCTACTAATATTGATGATGATATATAAAAAGCATCAATCACGTTTTACGTACTAAACAGTTTAAATGAATATAAATTTGATCATGTTCATTGTACCGCAGTAATTATTTAACCCAGAAATAACTACTTATGATTATGATTCGTAACACTTTAGTTTCAATGTTCACTTTAGTCGACTCGATGGGTTAGAGGTAATGTGTCCACTTCGTAAGCCCAAGGTTGAGGGTTCGATTCCAGCTGGAGTCCATTGATTTTCTGGATGCGAAAATCATAGGCACGCATGTTATATGATTATGTGCCATGTTAATGATTCTTTGAATATCAATTTGGATCTGGTACTCTCGACAAAATTAAGTTACGGCAAGATTTAGCATTTGAAAAAAGCTTAAAACGAATAACATAAAGCATCAAAAATTTCGTAGCGGGAGCCGCCACAAGAAGATGCCCTCAATGAAATGGCTCTCATACTTGGGGACTTGACATATCTGCAAAAACTTAGCTGCCAAAATCCAGTGTTGCAATGCAGTCTCGAATTTAAAGGATTTTAATCACGATTCTTATTAAGTTAACAAATAAATTCCTCCATAGTTTCCAAGCGATAAAAGTCATTATTTTACCGTAAGGCTATCTCTTAATATTAATTCTCCTTTCTAATTTAGAATTCTTGCTATCTATCGTAACTATCTATCATAACCAGTGGCGCACACAAGGGGGTGTCCTGGGGGTCCGGACACTCCCCAAAGCCCTTGAGTTTTTTCGATTGATGATAATCCGTAAAATTTAACTAAGTACTGTAATTGACAATTTATTTCATTAATTAATGTTAATTATTAACTTAATAATTTATTTTTTACTGTTTTTTGATTACAAAATCGACAAAATCAGTATAATCAATTGGTGTTGTCTTGAGGTATGATACGAGTTGGGGAACTTTCGACCATGGACTCCCCCCCCTCCCTGAAAATTTTTTGTGTGCGCTACTGATCATAACTCGAACAAAAGTTACTGAGCCTGTATTGCACCTTTGCTTTTATGATGGGATGCAGCAGTTTCAAAATTCAATTGCTTCCTAGTGGACAATTAGTACTTATTACTTATTTTGTATTAAAAAGGGGAATATTTTATTGAAAATGAATTTTAATTAATACAATCCCCTGAACTATTTAAATTCAATTTCAAATGCACTTTTGATATTTCACATATTTTAGATAAATATTGTCATTTGAACGAAAGCAAAATAAGTGATAAAATGTATTACAAACCATAAATCGCGAAGTCACAAGCAGTTTCTACCAATTGACAACTTGGAAATTAAGAAGTAAAATAGTTGCCCAAAATATATATAAGAAGATTAAAAGTTTCTTGTTGAAAATTACAAATATTTTTTGCAAAAAAAATATCAATAAAATTAAAAAAATATATGTTAAATTTATTTTTCATAATCATTTTTTAAAAAATTACAGGAATTTATCATTTAAAAAAAATTAAATCAAAAATAATATAATACATGCATTAGAATAAAAAAAGGCCAAGGTATGCTTAGATTTACTTTACAATGAATTAGAAAATAATTACCGAAGCAATAAGCAATTACCGAATCTGATGATTCGGTAATTGCTCTCCATGCACTATATACCGTGGATAAAAACTATTGTTTAAATCTATATTATATTTTATCTTTCGGTAACTATCTTAACAATTTACTTTGTAGTAAATCATTTCTAATCTATTAAAGGCAATTTTAGAAATGATAAACATCATCAATTTTTTTTAAAGTATTATCTTGAACTCATTATATCTTGTTGAAAAATGAAAGGAAAATAATAAAAGTTTCTATTCTTGGAAATATACCATCAAGATTTTGTCCCACCCGAAACTTCCTATGTGACGTGTTTCCGCCAATAAAGTAGAAGCAGATCTCAGGCCTATTCCGCATATAAATTACATCAAATTTCGCATAAAGCTTTTTCTTCCTATGGCATTAGTTGTTGCTGATACAATATAAAGGCACCGTGGTCTGCTTATCTAGATGGGGGGGGGGCATTATTATGACTGTCAAGGTGTCGTTAGCCTCTTTTTAATGTTATGTAATATTAGGAAGTAATTTAATTACAGTATTCTCGTCTTTAATGGTTATAGTCTTGTATTTAAAGTTTAAAATGTTGAGACTTCGATTTGCTTTTTCGATTTGTAGTTATATAAATAGTTCTTCTGGCTACAAAAGCGAAGCCAAAAAGTGAATTAAGCTTATGTACATTATTGAGAGACGTAATAATGTAATAAACAGTGCATTTTTGTCCCTTGCTGAAATCACGGACATAAAAATTAAGAAATACATTTCTATTTTAAGCAAATTAAAACTTGAAAAGAAGATACCGCGACGAAGTAACGCATTCGTCTTGGACTTAGCGGGCACCTTTGAGTGGAAGTGGGAGGGGGTGGAACCACCTCCCGATCAAACTTTTTAGAAGCTCATCTCAGTGACGCCAGATCGGCGTCTTTTAAAAAGAAGCTGCTGAGAGCACTCACTCACTTTGTAGCTCCTTTTTTTAAAGATTGAAAAAGAAGATGAAAAGGAGGAAAAAATTATATATATACACGCTAGAACCATCCGCAATTATCGATTTTCATGTTAATAAAAACCATAAAAAAAGATGCCTCGCCTTTTTTTTTCTTTCATGGTACGTAATAACAGAAGCTGCACTTATCTTTGGAAAAGCAAAACGAACCTATTGCTCGGAAAGAGTAGGAAATAATAATAATAAAAGAAAGAACACCGCATGCATACAGAAAGCTAAGTATACATACGTATGCCGGTTTCATTCATTAAATTTTGGATGTGAAAAAGCACGTTGCTTCAATAACAAGTGCTTGTCGGAAATTTCTTTATTTTGCTTTACGACGTTATTATTATTTTTGCTGCGTTTTCCATCTCTTTCCCTCCTCGTGCATCGCTGGAAATGACGGAAGAAGCGGAGAAAAAGCCAAGCACTCGAAAACTGCGCCATCTTTGACCATTCAGAGTTTTTCCGACACGCACGATTTGATTCGGGAACGATATTATAACTTCTGAAAACTTTTATATATCGAGTTTTTGAGGTTTTGCATTTTATCAAATGTTGTGGATAAGTTTTTCAAAAGATTCTTCTGTAAAGACGAATTTTAAAGAAATTCCAAAATATTTTATATATCTGAGGTTCAACAGAGAGAGAGACAGAGAGCGAGAGACTGAAGGTCTTCTGATATAAATGCATTAATAACATAAAAATAAGACAGTTGAATTTCAAGTGCATGGTATATTTAACCTATAATAAAGAAATTCAAAAATATTAAGAACTATTTTTTAGAGAAAGAAAACATTTGAATAAACTTTTTAAATTTTTCATTTAACTGTTGATCTGTTTTCATTTTTATATTTATTGTTCATTATTTAAAAATTACCTTGAAGTATTGGGAAAATTCGCAAACATTAAAAACTGTATATATTTTTTATTTTGTAGCGGTAGTTAATGAACTATGCAATATAATGCATAAAGTATATTAAAAATTAATAGATAAATATATATAAAATATATATTTGCTACTTAAAATAAGTTTAAAAATCAGTAAAAATCCGTTTATCACTAATTTTTTTTCAATTAATGAATTCATATTTGAAACAAATACTAATATTCAGGCCAGTAAAACTGATACAAAAAGTAATTTAAATTTGTAATTTCTTATGACAATAGACAGTTTGTGCTACAACCCGTAATTTTTAAATTCTATGTCTCTCTCTCTCTCTCCTTACTGTGAATAATAAATGCCACATTATACAACTATTGATGAACCAGTTCTAAAATTCAAAGAAAGATTGCAGGGATTCCCCGAATTCAGAAGATGTAGGATTTTATTTTTTACTACATTGATATAGCAATAAAGTATACCTGTTATTATTAAAGTAAAAAAGATTATCCTATAATACAAGATATCAATCATTGGCATGGCCAAGTAATTTTAGAGCGTTTTTCACATGTAGTATTTTACAATAATGCCACTAATGAACTTTTTACTAACAGAAAGTAGTGTACTGTACCGCTCCTCTAAATGTACTACTATTGAACTGACCATAACATAGAACTTAAATATAAATAATAAGAGAGAATCAGACGCGATTAGAAAACCAATCAACATAACTGAAGGAACGTTGAAGATAATTTTTTAAATGAAAAATTATACTTTTAAATTCAACCCTTCAAGTTTTACAGTTAACTAACTTACTGTGTCGTACAGATAAATTAGTTCTTAAGGTTATATATAGCAAATTACTTTTAACGCAAAAACGCTTAAGACGAAATATTGGTTAACACGAAATAAAACAACAATCCCGACCAACTACTATATTTTTCTATAAATTTTTTTTACTTCAACACATAACATAAATCGGTTAATAGAAAAAGATTTCTTTTCTGGGAATGAGCAAAATACGGAAAGCACTAGATTTAAGAAGGGTGTTCGAGAAAATTCCTGTATTATTGGACTGTCCTACTATATTCATCGGAAGAATTCGCAGCAGTAGATGATGATAATGCGTGTACAGCCCCAATTATGTCAGATAAAGACACTTTGGAGTTTGTTCAAAGCTCAAAAAATACCATTGATACTGATTACGACGATGAAAATGAAAGGACTAATGCAGTTCCTGTTCTCACGTTATCCGAAATGAAGAACATAATGAAAAATATTCACAATTATGTAGGCGCAGATTCTAGAGGTGAAATGAATAACAAAATGGAATACTTTATTGTCAATTTAATGCTAAAAAAACAATGCAAAGAAAAATATCTGAATTTTTTTAAAAAAACTTAAAAAATGTTTTTTTTTCTTTCAAAAAAACTTGGAAAACTTTGTATTAAATTTATTGAAGTTCTGGTGAATGTTTTTGTTTCATTGATTTTTATGAGACGGATGCGCATACATACATATCTATGCAAGTCAAATGTATCCAAATAAACTTAATTTTGTTGAATATATATTTTCTTTTGGTAATATCCTTTAACATAAAATTCTTTTAACACAAAAAATATTTCAGTTTCGTGTTAAACGGTTTTGACTGTATTCAGAAATAAAATAACAAATACAAAACTGTCATTCACTGTAAATCAGCATTTCTCTAACATCACAGGAAATCAGAACCCAAAATGGCAGACGAATGAGACTGAGCCAATCTCCTTCGAAAAAAAGCGGCCCATTCGCTCATTAAATATTCGAAAAGTGTGCGTCGTGAGCCACATGCGACACCCCTTCCCCCCATCTCGATCCTTTCATTATTAAGTCGATTTTTTTTTTATCAGGCCCGGTCCCAAGAAGTGATGCTTCGATTACGCGATGTTCACAGCACTCGCACCTCGCAGGCCCGCTTCATTGGGTATTCATTCCCTCGGATACCTGAGAGACATTTCCATACCTAATAGAATCGTCTTCTGTTCCCTTTATTTATTACTAGGAGCCTGATTGGGGACCTCCTTGATTTCATTGAGCGTAATAAAGATTCCAGAAAATTGAAAGTGTTTTGAGGCACACCTGCCATTACTGAGGTTGGTTCGAAACGCTTAAAGCTCCCTTCTTAAGAAAGAACTATTTCTAACAGCTTAAATGTTGATAAAAGAAGGCTACTCGAACTAAATAAAGCTTCAATAGAAAGCTATTTCTGAAAAATAAAAAAACTTCGTCTCGTTTTTCTTTTTAAAGATAGAACTTGCAGTATATATATATATATATATATAAATCATTTATTTTCTCACACAGAGAAATTTTTTAAAAAAATCAGTATTTAACTATACGAGTGTAAAAGCGACTGAAATTCAATTACTCTTATCCAATCGGTATTTTTTTTACAAAAATCTTTTTAATCAGGCAAATGAAAATCAAGTATTTAGATATTTCAACGATAGAACTTGTTGATTGTTAAACAACCTCTCTCTCTCTCTGTTCGTATTTTGCTTTAAAAATAAGAACAAAAACGTATATTTAAAAATTATGAAAAATTATTACAAGAAATATACTATTTATACGAACTTTTAGCAATGCCCTGTGTAATTTTTAATTTAGGGATATTCTTTGGGACACGATGGAAAATTATTTTTTCTAAAACAGAACAAACATGTCCCCCCCCCCCAAGAATTATCAAGTTTTTTTCCTTTCAAATCAGGTTGCGAATCGGTAATTAGCATTGCAAACTTAGTACATTTCCCGGGAGCCGGTTATTTTTTTTAGTGTGGCACCATGTAGGTGGATACTAATTGCCATGAAGTAGTTGTGATGCCCATTTATTCCAATTAATTTTACATAAAGTATCCAAGCCAAACAGGCACTCTAGAAATATTTAACATGCCGCATAATCATGCGACATGGACGTTTTCGATTTTTTTTGCATCATGAAAATCCACCGACTTAGGGGGTCGAACTCGTAAGCTTAGGCGTAAGAGGCCAGCACCTAACCAACTATGGCACCCAGCCGGTAAAATTATCAATTAATTTCAGGTGTATTGAAAAAGTCTAAACTTATAAGAAATAAAGCTTTTGATATTCTTAATCTGCACGTAAAAAAAGAAATTCCTTACTTATCAATCAACAAACTTTATTAAAAAAGTTTTTTAAAATACAAAATTTTGAAAAAATGCACACACACACGTGTTGGCTTAGCTAAGACCACAAGAAAAAGCATTTAATTTTATTAACTTATGTCAAATCAATAACTAAGGTCCTAGATTTCAAGATATCAGTATTCTCATGTATGCCAATTAGGCACATTTCAATGGGTTAAATGAACAAATCTGCATTAAGTCAATTTTATTTTCTTGAGCATCAAGCAATATATTTTAAATGTATTATTCTGAATCCGAGAAACGCGCGCGTGCTTTAATACCCATTAACCATTTATCCCATTATCCTCTTCATTTCAGATTTGTTATGCCTCCGGGTAGAAAGGCTCATTCGGTTATGTCAATAGCATCATTTTATAGTATTATTGGAGTTCCATTCAGTTTTAAACTAACGTTCTTTTTCTTATAATGCTATGTTCGCAAATATAGCGCCCATTTCACAGTCACTTAATAATTCTTAAAAGATTTAAAGAAAAGTTGTGTATGTTGCGTGGGATTCTCTTCTTATAAAGCACTTTCTCGGGCTTTCAAAACTTAGAATAGGATTTCGAAATTTTTATGAACTAAAATGCTTTCCGATTTTACACATTTGGAAAATAAATATTTTTTGAAGAAATTCTTTTAAGTTTCCCGTCGACTGATATTGCTTTTTTGTGTTCTTTTTTATTATCCAAGAACGTTAAGTAATGAAAAATTAATAGTCTCAGATTTATTCAGAAAATAAAATTTAACAGGCATGGTGGTTTACTACTCTCCTCTACCGCCCACCCAGTATAGTTGTTAGTGACGCTAACTGTTTCGCTGTAGGGCCTGGTTTCGAATCCCGAAGAATGAATGGATGTTTGTAAATGTATGATTCTCTCTCTCTCTCTTCTCGTGCGGGGTGGAGGCACTTAAAATATTCACCGAGTTGAAAGTCCGCTCAAGAGGTTGGTAGTAGGGTGAGAGAGGGCGTTCTTCCTAAACATTGGAGTAGAACCGAGCCAAATCGTACTACCTGCATGGTGCTCAAAGCTTCGGCTAACGACAGACGTAAAAACTAGCCTCTAGCTACGATGCATTTCGTGGGTTTCGATATGACACCAATCATCAGGTGGCATCAGCAACCACATTATTTTACCACTATCATATAATTTTCCTCATTTTTAAATCCTTTGTTTCATGGAATAAATTATATGTTAAACGGTTGTTATAATATTTTGAGTTTGATTCTGTTATGTATATTGTTATAAATTTGAAAAGTGTTTTTTTTGTGTGTGTTTGAGTTTTTGAGTTAAGTTAAATTTTACCTTAAAAATTTATTGCATTTTCAATTTGTCTATCAGAATTGATCGTTCTTAGAACAATTATACATGTCTATACATCTCAGTGCCACTGACACCCCACTGTGTAGAGGGGAAGATGAACGCTAAATCTCCGCCGAGTCTAAAATTACTCACGTAAGCGTAGTGTAGAAGTTTGGAGAAGTGAGGTTTGTCCTCGTTACTTGATCTTATGAGGTTCAACTTTATGAGTTCGTCGTCAATAGTCCACATGCTGCTTTGAAGGGTGATGTTAATAGAAAATAAAATTCGCCGCCAAAATATCTATTCGTCAGGCAGGAGTGTTTAATTGTACCACCGGTCCGCAGCTACGCCGCACATGCCTTAGATGACTGAGAAGAAAGGAATCCTTATTCGGGAGTTGAAGGCTTCTATTCCTGTCCCTTTTTATTTTATTTATGTATTTTGCTACTGGACGAAGGAGGCGCCGCTTATCTTTATTCCTGTATATTATTTCAATTTTTTTTCTTTTTTGCAAACATTTACTTTAAGTATTATTTGCAAAAAATATTATATTAAGTAAACACAAAACGCTTTTAATGTGCCCCCTTCAGAAAAAAAAACTTCACAACGAAAAACAGACCCACAACATCGATCAGTATTTTTAAAATATGCATAATGAAGTGGATGATGTATTAACGGCATCTTTTGGAACCACGAAAATTCACAACAGGATGACGAAGGAAACCGTTTTTCGCGAGAGAACGTCCCCGGCCCAACCTTCGACAGTCGAGATGGAATTTTCGAGTTTTTCCAAGATGAATTCTTATTTCATACTCGAAGTCCATTTTCCACGCTCATACATATTTCGCTCATCCTTCAAAAAGGTCGCCGAGAGACTCACATCATCAAGATTTGGCATTCGCCAAAACCTTTCTCTCCCCTCTCACCGCCTATAACTAAGAGTGACAGAGCGAAGAAAAAAGGAACGGAGGCGTTTTATTTTATTTTCTTGAACTGTTCTGAAATATTTTCCTTTCCATCGCTTCGACGCGCTCCGAAGAGAGCCCCCTTTTCTGGAGGAAAATTTTTTTTTTCTGGGACGAGTTCGTTTTGCCAGTGGGAAAGTAGACTTGAGCCACATCGGAACTCATCGAATGAAGGAAGGGGAAAAAAGGGCAAGAAGAAATCGAAAATATAAACAGAGTTTTGGAAGGGGGAGGATGAGGATGGAAGAGAAGAATATTCGCCTAATGACGAATTTTCCCGTCCGTCTGTGTTGTTTTCTTTCCCCTCGACATCAGATTAATGGTGGTTCTTGGAGACGGCTGGGGATTTAGGGCCGCTTTGAAGAGGCCCTTTATGCCGTTTCAGGTTCCTGACGAGTTCATCAGATGCTCGACAATCATTCCTAACTGTCCTCCGAGACGCTCTCTTAAGCGACAATGACAAAAGGCTTTGAGGTACGTTTTTATATCCTCGTGGCTTCAAGAGAATAAAAATGTAGCACAAGGCACCGATTTTATTTTTCCCTACTGATTCTTCTAAAAATATCCCCGTAAGCATATACACTGCTTTCACTATTCAAATAACTCATTATAAAAGTATATTTCAAATAAAATATAGTCAATCCGAAGACGAGATTTTTGACTAAATACGCATGCATCTGCGAGGCTTCTAAAATGTCAAAGCAGGGTGAAGTGCAGAGTGAACACTTCGTTTTCGGCTTGGTTATGGGCAAAAAAAAATCCTGTTTTAAAACTATTAGGCATAGGCTTGAAATCTGGCAGACATGTTTTTTGTTGAGTAGAATGTGTTTTTTGGAATTTCAATGCCAAGGAAGAGCTGCAGGGTCATGATAGATTTTTAAAAAAGTCCGTTTTAGAACTATCTGACCTACGGCCTCTCAATTTGCCAAGAATCTTTCTTTTGTTGAGTAGAGATTCGTTAAGACAGGGATTTACTGAAAACTCCCACTGGGATCACAGCAGTGCAAATATTATATATTTTCTCTTTACATATCGTGAATTCATTAATATTTATTTTATATTTCTATCTCGATAGTTATTTTTTTTTATTTCATCCCTGCCATGAACGAGTATACTTGCTAGTGTATACACATATATATTATTGATACAAATTTATATTGATACAGAAAATTTTTTCTATCAAAAGGTTTCCGGGTTTTTTTTTTCTTATCTTAAATACTAAGCGATTGCAATTTTAGATTATATCGGGGAGAGAGAAAGGTAAAGAATGTATATTCAATAGTTGTACAAGTTCTTATTTTATTGTTGCCGTTTTTAAAAACGATAAAATTTCTTACATTTTAGGTTCTCATCGTATTTAATTTATTTTCATTTGATTTATTCATATCAGACTGAAAACACGATTGCTATATGTGACAGACCTCCCGATTATGAACAGTATTGAAGTGGATGATGATGGAAATAGAGAGTTGGCACACCACTCTCCTAACTTCTAAGCCAACGTGAATACTTTGAGCATTGACACTTTTCAATTGTAAAAAGTCATGCTGAAAAAAAGGTAGAAAACTGCACACAAGACTCTATGGTTACGAGTCCGTTCTTCAACCAATCAGAGAGTAGAATTATCTTGGTTCACAATCGGAAAAATGAAGCGCAGGGAACCCACCATTATTTCTGCAGTAAAAATACTCAAAATCTTCGACCGCCAAGTGAGAAAGGGAAAGCGTCAATCTGCGAAATGGCATTCTCACGCGGGGCGAGAAATTACCCGAATTTTCTGGAAAGTCACGCGAACCCCGGGTCGGGAAACGTCTCCATTAATCCTGAATGGCGTCCCTGTGGAGATAAAAAGCCTTTGGAGAGAAAGTGGCACGGTTCCATTCGCACATTTCAGATGAAACATCCACCCTCACTGAAGATGGAATGCAAAAATAATTTCAATAATAATAGCAATATTAATGTGCAAAATTCCCCCTTTAATTATAATGGAATGGAAATAGATATATATATTATCTTCTCTAGGTATAATATTTACAATGTGCTATATAGAAAGAGATTGATTACTACGCCACCTGGCGTCAAAAGGTAAATCCTGTACTATCTCAAAACGATAAGAAATACAGGAGGAAATTATTCACATTAAGTTGTAGAGCAGGGATGGGCACACATTTCCACGAAACGGTTTACTTCTAATTTTCTCAATGTGTTGCGGTCAACCCAGTGTTAGTGGCGCAAACAGGAAAGGAGGGAAGGGTCCACGGATCCCGGCCCTCACTCATAGCAATTGAATTTTTTTTCAGATTGGTTATAATCCCACACACATATATATATAATAAATACAACTTAATTAAGTATTTCATTAATAATTTTTTATTAATTAATGCTGATTATTGTCTTAGTAATTTATTTTTTATTTTTTCCTCCCGACAATCTGCAAAATAAAAAAAAATGTTTGGCAGCATATTGGGATATGATATGAGAATGGCAGACTTTCGACCCTCCCTTGAAAAATTCATGTCTGTTCCCAGTGTCGTAGGTGTGTTGAGTGGAAAAGGTCTACAATATTTTAATTATAAGTATGGAATATGTACTTACCTACGGAACTGAAATTAAAAAAAAAACTAGCACTTTTAAAACCACGTTTGAAACAAAACGGAACATAATAACAACAATCCCAAATATATAATAATGTTTAATAATGATGCATCTATTATTAAACAATTCATACATAAAAAAATAAAATATTTTTATCTAATGATAGTTTGTGTTGTTATAGTCAGTAGAAGAATTAGTCTGCATACTTCAGCTAATCTTGAATATTTCCGTCTATAATTACTAACTGCTAAAATCTTCAGACGGTCACCACAACATGATTTGGTAATCCACCGGTCGATCGCGATCGACGTTATGCCCACCCCGGTTGTAGAGCGTCCTCAATGGACTAAATTCATGGAAGTTGCATGATAAAGGCCATCACGCGTTCTTCATTGAATTTAAAACTGACATTAGATATGTATTTGTTTCTCTACAGGCAAAATTTCGTTTTTATTGTTGATAAATATGTTTTTTTTAAAGAAGTTATTGCCAATTTTTGCATTTTGCGGATAACAAAGCGCATGAACTAACTGGCTGGTTACACGAGTTTTCTTTTATTATGTGATTATGACGTCACATGAATTTATGAGCTGATTGGCTGGAGACACGTGGTTGTGGTGATCGTGTGACTATGACATCACACGAATTTAGCCCATTAAGTACGGAATCCCACCTTGCTTATTATCTTTAACATTATTATACCACAAAAAGCATTAGAGAAACAAAAAAGGGAACAATTATTTATCGGCATTTGACCTTTATTTTCAGTACTTTACATCCTCTCTCTAGCTACAATGTACGTCTCTCGAGTCCTTTTTTTTAAAAATTTTGGGCTTTACATTTTGTAATATAGCAGGTCACACAACATTTTAAGTCTTGCAGTGTAGTGGACGGAGAGCATATTGAACACTTAAAATTAAGATCTGTGCTGGTGAACAGTTGTTCTTTTTCTTTCTGACGTTTTACGTGGCATAACAGTGCTAAAAATTGCTATCAAACTATCCAGCATATTTTATTAATTATATTTATAAACTTCCGGGTATAAACATTTCGATTAAAGTTTATCTTTATATCCAGTTTTATTTTAAAGTAGAAATTAAAAAATAAATAAAGGAAGAAAAAAAAAATATTCACCTCTTCTGTTTTTAGCACATCATTGTAGCCAAGTTATTGTTTTGCACTAATAAAGGGTTTTATAACTTTGCAATTGACTTTTCATATATGTTATTCTGTTTTCGACATAGACACGCTAACTGCGTAGTTGCCTCCAAGTGGGGCTGTAACCAATTTTAACCAGCAGCACATTGCCATTTTAGCAATACCAAGGCCCTACATGTCAGCAATAACCGCTCTCGAGGTTCGGTGTGGGACTTTAGAGGGCACTCTGCAAATGCTTTATTATACAACAGCATTAGTAAATGACATCATGATGATAATGCATAGTGAGAGTGCATATACAGTTAAAACTGAGCGCATATTTGTGAGTGCATAAATTGTTATAAGTGTGAACTGAATTAAGAATAACAAAGACATTAAATGTATGAAGCTAGCTGTTATTTGTAACTTTATTTTAAATGATGTTTCATCAATTCAATTTCTTTGAAAAATTAATGGGGATTTCTTGAAAGTTGTTTATAAAAATATTTTACGAAAGGAAATAAACATCATTGCTTATTCCAATGGAGTAGAGAGAAGAAACAATTTCACTATTCTATAAAGAGGAATGGTCATCAACCATTATTGAAGTTTTCTCCACGAATTTAGAAGTCGAGGTTGTCTTGGGGCTATGGTCAGGTATTCGAGGCCAGAGTGTCACGGGATAAAGTCCTGACACCACTAAAGATCCGCCCGGTAGAAGGGGCCGATACATGTTAAATCTGTCGAGGCTCAATATCCTACCATTGTTGTGGTGTGGTAGTTAGGAGAGTGGGGGGTAGTTAGGTGTCATCCTGGTCACTTGGACGTTCAAAATGACGAGGTCCTTCACAAATAGCCTTTGTGTTGCATTATAGTACGATATTAATTTAACTCACTCTCACTCATTCTCTGTGAGGAGTTGGTTGATTAAGATTAAATACCATATTGTTCCTGATTTCAGTTGCAATTTGAGTATCTTGACTTGTTCTGTTTTCTTTTACTTGCCTGAAGTTCACCCCTTTTGTTTCATTTTTCTTAAGTTCATAATTTGTAAAGACATTATTTAAAAAATAATAGAATTTAAAATTACGAGTATTCTGACTTACTACGAACTATCTGGACACATAATGAATGCAAATACTTGAGATTCGAGTTTTATTTCTTCCTTAAAACCGTAGTAAAAGCAAGCTGTTTATTGAAAAATGCAGACATGCAACACTGTCAGTGGCGCACACAAGGAGGGGGAGGGGAGCTTCCAATAGTCCTTGATTATTTTTATCGATCCTATGATTATAGAACGTAAAATTTAATTAAATATTTGTTATTAATAAGTAATTTTTATTAATTAATGCTATTTATTTATAGAATAATTAGTTTTTTAACTGCCTTTTGTTCCCGAAATCAAAAGAAAATGTTGAGCGGCTTATTGAAGCATGATACGAGAAGAATGGACTTTCGACCCCCCCCCCACCCGAAAAATTCTTGCGTGAGCCACTGAACACGGTAAACGAAATTTCAATGTAGAAAAAAACTCACATATGACTTTTCCGTTGACAACTTTATTCAAAAAACTTTAAACTCCAGAGTTCCATTTAATTTAACTGATACATTTTATCGATTTCACATCACTTTCAGAAATCATTGTAAAATAAGAAAAACATAATTTTGAACAACTACCAGATTGTACTTCTGGTTTATATGGAATTGTTCCATATACGAGGGGGTGGACTTATCCCACTGTGACATGAAAGCCTCTCTTTTTCCAATATCGGGGAAGGGAACTTCCACGTCTCAGGATGGCACAGGAGATTCCGTGAGCGCGCACTATTAAGAAGCCGCCGCGTTCTCAGCGGTCCAGATGGCACGTTCTAAACTTTTGGAAAAATGATCGAGGAAAAGAAAATGGGTCCGCATTCAAAGACAAACTAAGGATACTTTCCCTCCACCCCCTCCCCAATATTTCGACGAATCAAGTAATGGGTTTTTCCACCCCCATTCCACCACTATTAGAACGAAAACATCGATTTTGTACGGACGCAAAGCGCGAACAGACCATTGTCTTCGGCAATAATGCAACAAAATTGTGGAAAGAGGAACTATTTTTCAATTGTGGATTTCAAGCGTGGCTCGAAGTAAACGAGGCAACTCTTCAAATCACGGACAATTGTTACGAAACTTTTCTCCCAGTCATTATCTGCAAACGCTATAAAACGGAACTTTTAAAAGTGTCTTAAAGTGATAAAATAGAAATTCTTCAGATAGAAAAAAAAGCTTAAATAAAACATAAAAGTATTCAAATAAACATTTTCTTTCGATCCGATATTCTAGAGTTACTTTTAAAAAAAAGGATTTTGTGAGTTAAGTATTTGTTTTTAAATAGTTGGACATATTTCAGAAGTATTTTGTTAAAGATAATAAAACTCTTTAAATACATATTTATTTCCAAAATTGATTTAGAACACTAAATATTATTATTCCGTAAGCACTTTTTAAGTATCCAATTCATATTAACATATTGGGCTTCATTCATGTGACGTCATGCCCACAAAGTGATAAGCACGTGTTTCAATAAGTTCATAAATTCATTTCATGTTATAGTAACACGATAAATGCTATCTCGTATTTCCAGCCAATCAGTTCATGTGATTAGTTGTTGCCAACGTTTGCTTTCTTTTAAAAAGTACATATTTGTCAACAATAATAACGTACAAAATGCACTTGATGTAAAAAAGGACACATATAGTACATATTGTATCATAATTTTCAAAAAACATTTAAAGAAATTTAACATTTATTTCCAAATACCAAATTTGAAATCTTATCTAAATATTATAAAGTAGAACAACGAAAACGTCTAATGTCAATTAGTTTTGAATTTGGTGGAAAAAATGTGATTGTATTTATCATGGGGCAGTCATGAATTCAGCCCATTGAGTAAAAAACTGACAAACAAAGGAAATTAAGAAGCCCCGTGGCTGAGTGGTAGCGAATTGCGCTTCAAACCCCGGGCTGTGCAAGGTCGACTCAGACTTTCATCCCTTTAGTGGGTCGATAAATGAATACTAAGCTTACTTGAGAAATAAACACTGAGGGTCTCACGTCAGACTGACCATTTGAGTGGAGCATATGCTTATGCCAGTAGCGCACACAAAATTTTTTCAAGGGAGGGGGGGGGAGTCCACGGTCGAAAGACCCCCAACTCGTGTCATACCTCAAGACAAAACCAATCGATTCTTCTGATTTTGTCAACAAAAAAACAGTAAAAAATAAGTTATCGAATTAATATTTACCATTAATTTAAAAAATAAATTGTTAATTACAAGTACTAAATTAAATTTTACGTTATATAAAAATCTAGGATTATCATCAATAGAAAAAAAATCAAGGGCTTGGGGGGGGCGGACTTCAAGGACACCCTCCCCCCTTGTGTGCGCCACTGGCTCATGCACCTCAGTACCCAAGGTCATGAAAACGGAGATGGGCACAGAAGGCCTTGGTTCTCAATGAGCTGTTGCGCCACTGATTTTCAGTTTAGGATAAAATTGAACTCATGGGTTTATTAAATGTATTACTGTATAACACTGATTGCCAAACCGCCGACTGCGCTCTACTAATAGCTAGTGGGAACATTTTCCGTAGATCGTAATAACTTTTCGGTTGGCAAACCTTGATTCCTTCACTGAGCTGACTGTGACAACTGCCGGCTTCTTCCATGCAACTTAGACGTTATCAGAGAGCCTCATCTCATATTTAATTGCATACGCGTGAGGGTCTGCAGGTTATGTTTTTCATGTATGTTTATATTAGTATCATTGGTTATTATGTTACTACCCTTCAATTTCTTTTTTTTTATGAAAAAATTCAAATGAAGTTTCTTTTCGTAATATACAGTTTACTTCAAATTGATTTCATATTTATTAGAAAAATAAGTTTTATAGGCGATAGACAAATGTAAGAATTAAAAAAAAAACAGCTGGTAGTTCTTTTTGGTTGGTATCTACGGTAGCTTAGAATCTTCATTAGTTTTGGCGACCACTGCTCAATTAGAGGCTGACTAAAAATTGATTTTGACAGGAGACTTATATTAATAAATATCGCTGTACATAATTCATCAAAGAGAAGATTTGAGAATACGGCTTTTAAACATATTGCACCAGAGTACCATATTACCTATATTTCAATTTATCTATTTTAAAAATGCCATAATGCATACTTTGTAATATTAATTAATACCTAACATCACAAAGCATTTAAATGTTCATTGCAAAAAAAGCTTTTTAAATAATTAGTTATTTATTTCAAATAATCAATTTGTAAGTGCATTGTTTTGTTGTCTTTTCATTGCTCTAGATTTGTATATTTTAAAACTCATATTTATTTAGATACCAATCAGATACCAGATTACAATAAAGGTTAATTTTTATTTCCTTCGAAAAAATCTCGGCTGAAGGAGAAGTCATCCGATATCGCTCCCTTTTGTTCTGTTTTTTAGTTCCCATCTTACTAAATTTCGAATCTTAATCGCGAACAGAATTTTTTTTTATCATCTTTTCGTATCTTTTGTCATTTCAAAGAAAAGCTATTCTACGCCAGCACACGGGCCTCAGAAAGCGAACGGGGGAACCGGACATCCAAGAAAGTCCGGTTGCGTCTTCTCTTTCTCTACGAATAAGAAACCCGAGAGGAGCTCCGGCAGAAAGAAAGAAAGGAAAAAAATCAACTCCTCTTTCTCTCATAAAAAATTCCGGCAAAGTGTCCGTCTACCTTTCCTCCGGACCAGCAAAAATCTAAAAAAAAAAATAGAGAAGGGAAAAAAAAGGAGAAACTAAATTTTCGGCCTTTTCGAGAAGTCATGTCGGGAAAGCTGCATTTTTTTGCCAGGGGGGATGAAAAAAGAGGGGAAGAACAGATAGCATCCAAACGTGCTCTGAAATAGTAGCAACTACGAGAGAAATTGGATCGCAGCAACTGGCATTCCTAGAATTCTTCCCCCCTAGTTTATTTTATCCGAGAGAGAGTGAGAGAAGTTTCGGAGTTGGTTCTCATTTATTTACTTTTTATTCCATGGATGGTTCATTTCAGTGGCTCTTTGCAGCAGATCGTCGGTCGTTTCCATCGCGCAATTTATACATTCGCCGGCGGGACAGAGGGGGGACATTCTTCGAAGTTTTCCGAACGAATGAAGCCGGATTCCGATGGATTGCTAAATCGGAATCAGAAATCAGGAAAATCGGATTACACGGTCCCAATCATGGGATAAAAACACATGTTTCTTTCATTATAGATATTAGAAGTCCAAAAGAAACCCCGATTTGGGAGTCGTTTGCTTCGACAATATATATTCTTTGTAGAAGAAACTTGAGGGAAATCACAGGGATTTTTTATTTATTTCTGCGTGTGTACCTATATTTTACAGAAGGTGCTTTTATAATGGGTACTATTCGGGTTCTCCTACTAATCCTCTAGGGCAGGGGTGGGCAGACTTTTCCAGAGTGCATGGCTACTTCTGATATTTTCAAAGAGTTGCGGTCTACCCAGTGTCAAGGCGGGGGAGGGGTCCACGGGTCCGGACCCTCCCTCTCATAACCCTTTTCTCGATTCATTATAGTCCCATGTATATAGTATGCAAAATGTCATTAAGTATTTGATATTAATATTTTTTTTATTTATCAATGTTAATTATTAATTCAGTAATTTATTTTTTGCTGTTTTTTGTTCCCGACAATCGATAAAATCAAAAAAATATGTTTGGCTGCGTATTGGGGTATGATACGAGAATGTTAGACCTTCAACCCTCGACCCCCTTCCTTTTGAAAATTCTGGTGTACGCTACTGCCCAATGTCGTACGTGTGATGAGGTAAGGAAAAGAATTTATTATTATAACTTAATAATAAGTATGGAATATGTACTTACCTACAGAACTAAAATAAAAAAAAACACTTTTAAAACCGTGTTTAAAGCAAAATGCGATACAAACTTAATACTAATAGCCCCAAATATAATTATATCAAATGATATAGTTATTATGAAACAGTTCAAAATACATTACAGAAATAAAATATTTTATCTAAAATTAATTTTCGTAGTTATAGTCAGTAGAAGGCTTAGTCTGCGTACTGTCAACCAATCTTGAATTTTCCGTATATAATTATTGACTGGTAAAATTTTTCGGCGATCACCCTAAAATGTCTAGGAGGTCCACCGGTCGATCGCGACCGACGTAATGCCTACCCCGGCTCTAGGGCAGTGATCCCCAACGTTTTTACTGCCGCGGACCGGTCAACATTTGATAATTTTACCACGGCCCATTGAGGGAGGGGGAGACGTTGATTGTTTATATTTTAGATTGTTTTGATTTAATAACTTTAATTTAATTCTATTTAAACAAGCCTTCAATAAATAAAATCACACAAAAAATGAGCTTAAAAAGATTTAACACATGGAGTATAAAGATATTTTTATAAAAGTTCACGCATACCTGAGAGAAATACACTACAGTAAATAAAATGAAAATAATTTAATATTCCTTGTGCGGCCCGGTGCTATTTGATCCATGGACCGGTAGAGCCCGTGGACCTGGGGTTGGGGACCACTGCTCTAAGGGGAACTATTCTTTAACTGCGATTTTAGTTTAAAAACTGCTTTCCGTAGAGATTACTTGATTTTATGCAAATGTGACTACTATTTAAACCCTTATTTTGGGTACATGAATTTAATGGTTAATCGTTCAGATACAAGAATAAGAAAAGATGAATTGAGACTAAGAGGTCGCTACTCCTGAAATTAATATTCGTCGTAGAATCCACCAGGAGTAAGGAAGTAAATATCCTTGGCGTTGACCGAGCTATCGGGGCTCGAGAAGGATTACACAAAGAGCTCCGACTGAAGTTAAGTGATTTTCAAAAATTTTATGCGTCGATTAAAGTGTTAGGATTTCAGATCACTCCCAGAGTTAAATCTATAAAGTTGTATATTACATAAAGTGTTACAGATAGAATAAAAATAGCTATTTTTAAGATTATGTTCGCTTCTTCCCCGAACCCTCTTCCACCCGCGACACTTTTATCTTCCTGTAATTTTATTCATTATGGACAATAATCAAATGGTGATTTTATATTAAGAAATTGAGTAAAATTAATTTAAAATTCATTACAAATAGGATTTTTGGGAAAAAAAATAAGTAATATTTATTGAACAAAAAAAAAAAAAAATTATGAAGAACAATTACGTATCTTATTCGAAGAAATTAGTAAAAAAGAATTTTTATTATTATTGATTAGTAAAATAATAGTATTATCTAATTATTAATATTGAATATTAAAATAATATTATATCTAATTATTATTATTGGATATTAAAATAATAATTATTATATAATTCGTTACATAATTCATAATTATGATTATTCGAAAAAATTAGAAGAAAATAATACTAATTAGGTATCAACAGTAACACAACAAAAAATAAATTGAGCCATTTATACAAACTTATGACAAATAAGAAATATTCATGAAACATTTTATTCGAAAATTTAAGAATAAAGAAAAAGAACACACTGACACAGATGTGATTGGCATCCTTTTGACGTAATAATCTGATACGGGATCGCATTGCAACCAAGATTTTACCAATATGTACATCATATAACCAATTGTCAACTATATTGAAATTCACAACACTCTTCCTGTTGGCTCTTTGGAATTTTTACTATAGCTGTATATTAATTAAAATAATTAAGTTAAAATTCTTTTATAGACAATAAAATGTGCTAAGTATTAATTTAACTTTACTTTCAAATTCATTTGCACGATAAATATGACTTCTTCAGTATACATTGCTTCAATTAATTGCTGTCAATAAAAGTTGAAGTGAGTGTTGAATGAATGTTTATAAAAGTCGCACTGTAGAGCAACAAGATGGCTATAGGTAGCGAACCTCGTAGTTTGGAACATCGTTCAAGTAATGAGGATGACACCTGAGCAGGCACCTTACCACTAAAACCATAGATTCCCAACTTTTTTTGAACTGGTGCCCCCTTTTCCAAAAAATATTTCGATACCGCCCCCTTTTCCAGTGAATATTTCGATACCACCCCCTTTTCCAGCGAAAATTTCGATACCACCCCCTCCCACTCTAGAAAAATAAGAATGTACATAATACAAGATGAAAACAAAAGTTAAGTTTTCAAAAATAACCTATTACTGATAGAATATACTTTTTAATTTAATTTTTTTCTAAAGCCCCAATTTTTTTACTTGCGAATCTGAAATATTTATTGCCACAAATATATTTAAATGTGTAACATTATATATTTTAATAATTGATAGGATATTGTTGTTTGACAGGAAACTGTTGGATATTTGATAGTATATTGCTGTTTTGTAAATTGACAATTTCAGCCTTTGAAGAATCACACGTTAATTCCTGGTTAGCATATTTAATTATGTTACTTGTACTACAGAAATTAAAATGCACTGTATCATTCAATTTAATGTAGGTCTGATTGTAATGTGATCTTTAATTTTTTCATCCACTTCCTGAACTACCGAAATATGTGAATTTTCGTATATGTGATATAGAAATGATTTAAATACATAGAATCAACATAAGGTAAACAGTATTAAAGTTTACTTTTGTTACTACATAATCAGGGTGGTTTTTTTAGTCTGATTTAGACTATTTTTGGTTAATCTGCCCAAGTCCCTCCGTGCTATCTCAACGCCCCCTAATTTTCCCAAGGTCATTTTACTGCTCCCCTGAAAACCTCAAATGCCCACAAGGGGGCGTTATCGCCCACGTTGAGAACCTATGCTCTAAACTAACATACCGCGCCAACGGACGGGCATTGAGCCTTGACATATTTAACGTATATCAACCCTTCTACATCCCGAGTCATTAGTGGCACTAGGTCTCGAACTCAGGACAGTGAGTGAACATTATTAACGTCGCATTGTTCAGTTACACGAGAGCTTTAGGCAACGAACCTCGTAATTTTTTGAACCATGGTCAAGTGACGAGGATGACACCTGAGCTAGCACTCCATCTCCTAACTACCACACCAACGGGGCATGACAAGCCGAGAACTAGTTCGAGACTGCAACCTCTAGGGTAAGGCAGATACACAACATTTTCGATTAAATTTAGATTGTGGTGAATACCGTTTGCGTGTGTGTGGTGTTAAATAAAATAATAATAATCATTAATAATAATAATAATATTAATATTCTGGAGTCCTAGAATTGTCTTTTCTTGGATTTATTGGTAACAATAGCTTTCAGCAATAAACTTAACAATCTTTAACAAATTAAACCATTACATTAATTAGACAGAAATTAAAGAGAATTCTAACATTCAAGATAAAATTCCTAGTAAACAACGGCAGCTGGAACGCCGAAGCCAAGAATTACGAGTCCGATTTAAAATATACGAGTAAACAACAGCATGTCTAGTTATGCTGAAGCCAAGTTCAAGATTCCAACTGAGACAGAATCCGTTACATATGGTTTCTATTAAGATAAACCACGTGGGGGGATTACCCACTCAGACCACCCGGTCCATAATTTACAACATAGATACAAGAAAAGAAGCCTAGTCACTTAAACGTTAAATATTTTTGACAACCTATGAACTGGTTATCGAATCACTTTTCATAAAAAAGTTCCTTTAATGGGGAAAATTTGATGGGGGGGGGAGGAATAATTTAATATTTTAATTTGATATTTGAGAGATATCCCCCCTCCCATTACATAATTAATATATAAATCATTTGCTTTTACTGCCTAACTGATTGATGATAATTCTATAAATGATTTTTAAGATAGAGCATACAAAAATGAATAATACCACACTTCGAGTTTTGTCTTAAGAGTTTGTAGCTGTGTTTGTTTGATTTGGGCACTTGAAACAGCAATGTTTGTACAGTAAGGATGTGCTGGATAAAACTAATGCGACTCAGCAGCCAAAAAGTTAATGGAGTTTTAAGGTTTGGAGTTAATAAGTATCGTAAGATATTGACTCTTAAAGAGAATACTGACAACTGAAAGAACTTCTTCGAATTTAAATTCGAAAGAAATATTCAAAAGCGGCAAAAAACCATTGACCTGACAAGAAATCGCATTATATAAAAGTGAATACGATAGTCAAAAGAAAATTCGATACTGAAAAATTCATTGTTCCGATTTAAGTGTTCGATAAATATTCTTTAGTGGCTAAAAGTGTTCTTTGAGATGTATTGCATATAACGGTTTCTTTTTTGTTTCATTTTCTTCAACCACTATCAAAGCTTTTGAGATGCGTGTAGCGAAAAGTTTGAAATCCTTTACTTTTGTTTCCGTTTAAGAACTGAAAAATAATGAATTACAAAATAAAAGATTCAAACTCCTCGTAAAAACAGTACACTAGTACAATAGTTGTATATAAAAATGTCGCTTAATTAAAAAAAAATTCATTCTCAGACACTAACTAAAATATTCCTGCATTTTCTTAACATTTTGAAAAAGTTAACATTTATATTGACTTTTAGTCATTAAAAATTATCGCTTATAATACGACAAATATTTTTTTAAAAAAATTCTTTCATTACGAATTTATTCCGGAATGCAGGGGAAAAAAAACAGGAAACAAATTATATCAAAAGCGGGATAATAATCCTCCAATAATGTGATTAAACAAAAAGGCCAACACACCGCGAAGAAATGAGATTGAATCGTCATTTAATTTTAATCCTCCCCCTCAGGAGTCATCTAACAGAATAATCACTCCGAAAGAAAAGGAGAAAACATTACCTCATTAATGTATGCACACAGAATCGTTTCCATTTTCTAATCGCAGCCACTTTCTAAATGAATAACATCGTTTCGCAAAACGTTCTCTACCTTCGTGATTTTATTACTTTCATCCGAAAACTGCATTAGGCTGATTTAAGAAGCAAACACGGAGCTAATAAAAGGAACACTCCCTCTCCACCCCCTCCCAAGCCCAAAACTCAATTTCCAAATCCTCTTTTTCAAACCCTATTTTTTTTATCTCCTTCTGTTTTGTTATTGACGATGTTCTCCGGCCAAATTCGAGAAAAACAAGTTGATTCATTGCAAAGCTATCGAAAGCCCATCTCTTTCCAAATTAAATTTAAATTTCACGGAGTCAGCGAGGCAGATCATCAATTAAACTAGTTACGCCCAAAGAAACCAGGAAAATCACGAATAACTCAGTAGCCACGGGGCTCCTTATGATTATAGATTGATCTGACGCCGGCTCGCCTAATATCCCTCTCACTTCTTCAATCCCTCTTTATTTTCAGTCGTTCTTTTGTTGTGTTGGCTGTTTTGTTGATCAGATTACTGGTAGATGAAAGCACACGCGAAAAAAAGGATTCTTTTCAATGGAGCATTCTTGCCTCGGCTCAGTCAAGCAGTCACGAACTGCAAAATAAAAGAATTCGATTATTACTAATCACAGCAGAATGGGTGCAGCGAGAAGAAATGGCTCATTCGCTGCAGTTTGGGTTTTTTCTTTCCTCTTTCTTTATCTTCTCAGTTTTTTCTCCCTAGTATCGTTTAACGATGATAGAGAGACGAAAGAGACATTATTGACGATTATTCAAAATCGTGTATACATTAGTTTCGCATTCACAAAAACGAGCTTTTCTCCAAAGAATATGGTGTTAGAAGTTGCTTAAGCGATGTCCGTCATTATGAAGAAGGAAAAGTTTATATTAACTTGTAAGCTGTTCAAATATATTAATCTCTTCTATTTTGCGTGGAGCTAAATTAAATTAAGAAATAATTTGAAGATGACAAAACATCTTTCAATCTGTTTAAAGGAAACTGCTAAATCGTAATTTAATTTAAATAGCTTCCTTGGAGGAAAATGGAACGAGTATCGATTTTTTAATCACATTTCTAAATGACAGCTTCAAAACGTTACTTGCTGTTGACATTTACAAAAACTTTTTATGACGAAGCTATTGATTGAGTGTGTTTTTAAAAATTAATGCATATTATTAACATATATATATATATAACTCATTAGTTATTACATGTATTCAATGCAAATGTACAAGATATAGTTATAATTAAAAAAAACTATTGATTTCACATTAAGATAATGTAATTGTATTTTTATACGAACTTTTTTTAAAGAAAATATTGGTCTTAAAATTTTGTACAAAATATAAAGGCCATAAGAATAATAGAATATAGCAATCTAAGTAAAACAAATATCTGGAAGTTTCCAGATTGGACAATAAATTACACATCTAATTTTAATCGGCAATTAAATGCTCTTCGCAATCGAATTAAATATTGCTTACGTGTTATAATACATGCTGACAGCATGAAAAATAAACAATTTTAAAATCCAGTCACTTTAACGCTTTTTCTTAGAAATAATACCTTTATTTCAAACACAACTTTTAAAAATAAGTAACAAATACATTTGAATTGATTACTTGAATTTGTCAGTAAAAATTTCACTATGAAAACGATTTGTTAATGGAAAGAAAATATTATTTCCTCACCCCTAACAATGCAGAATTGAGAGATAGAAAGTCTGTAACTTTGTTTTAATCACAGACACTCACTCAGTTTAATTTAAAAATTCAGTGCCCTCAGAAAGTAAAATAGTGGATCATAAAGTACAGTATACAATTTCACTGTTTTTAGAAAACTTAATGACGTTGAAAGAAACTCCTGGTTAAATGTTTTTTACAATAATTCAGTGGCGTTTTTTGAAGAATAGATAATACCATCAGAGTCGCTGACGCATAGAAATTTTTTTATATATATGTGTGTGGAAAAGAAAGTAAAGAAATCAAGAAACTGGTACATCGAGCAAAACACTCGTAGAAAATCAATAAGGGGGGGGGGAGACAAAAAGCGATAAAAAAATCAAGAGAGAAAGAGAAATACATTGTAACAGTGGGGCCTTTCACAAGCTGCATCCCTCGAAAATTTATTTTACTTATTATTTCTCCATTTTTCCTTTTTTTTTCTTCTTAAACTTCAGCGTAACCTTAAAAAAAAGAATTTTTTTCACCCGCTCACTGGTTGAATAATGACACGGTGTTCTGTTTAAGGAAAGTATAAAACAAGCTGAAGAAAAAGATAGAGGGAGTGAGGAAAAAAAAGGAAGCCAAGTTTTCCTTGACAAATGAGGATATCATAGCATGACAGATAATTCGCTGTAAGCATCGGAATGCGATATTTCCCAAGTCGAAAAGTACAACTTCTTCCCCCTGTATAGGGAAAAAAAACTTTCAGGGAGGGAATATGCAAAACGCCATGCCCAGTGGAGGGAGCAAATCGGGAGACTTTGCAACTGTAATTACTTGTTGAAGCCCAATAATTCGATCGGCTGAGGAGCAGTGATGGCTGTCATAGAACTCTGCGCTTTGCCATGTGACAATTATCTCTTTCTCGATCGGCTGGCCGCAAATCACGACACCGGAAAGAATCGGAGAACCTCTTTTTTGACATCAGGGTGAAATGGATAGACCAATCAATGACCGGTATTCATTAGCACCCTCGCGAAGTTGACAGACGAGGAGGTTTGTGGGAAAAATTAGCTCTAGTGTCATCCATCAAATCCAACAGTATCGTGAGTGGGGCACGCACACACACAACCTATTATTTTAATACATTTATTTTAATTGTGTTTTTTCCCCCAACTCAGTCTAGAAGTTAGACAAAAGCTGTGATGTCTTTATATTAAAGAAGGTTTGGTTTGTAAATATTTGATGCGTTTGTGAATAAAATAAATTCTAACTTATGTATACGAACAAATGTAATTTGGCTTGAATAAAGTGAACATTAAGAGCGAAGGTATATCAAATGGCAAAGTGGTCTTAACAATCATTTTGAACTTTAGAATTTCTCTCTCTGAAATACTTGATTATTTAACTAAGTTCTTAATAAACCTAAATGAGTAACCCCTTTTTAATTTAAACAGCTACTTTAAATTAGGGAACAGATAGGGAAAAAATCTAATTTCAGGTTTTTTCATTATTTTGTTTGATTTTTACAGTTAACACTAGAAATTTTGCATCTTAAATGTTAGAAGGTAATAAACACTGTCTAGGCGGTTTCTGAATATAAAGAACCATTCCATTTTCTCTATGCTGTTTCTTCTTGCATATTTTATTTCTTAGAGTCACTAAGATTATAAATATAAACGATTTATTGTGATATTGATAATCTTTATACATAAGCTGTGAGAGATTTCCTAAACACATAATCAATATAGTACATGCATTGACAACCAGTTTTAAAATGCCAGAGTTTTGGAATTCTTCAAAATGAATTAAATTATTTACTTGATTATATATAACATATTATTGGATAACAATATTAAAAAAAAAACAATTTAAAAATCAAAATTGACAGGAAAGAAATTATATTGATTCCTATATTTATTTTTGCTTCGCCTAGGTTTAAAATTACTAAATATCAACGGATCTTCTAAAAGGAAAAAAAAATTGAAAAGTGAAAAAAAGATAGAAAGAAAAGAAAAAAAAGGGGGGGGAGGGGAGGATAGGAATAAAAAAAAGGAGAAAGCTAGTAGAAAAGAATCGGGAGCTGATTTTGATGTTCTGCAGAAAGAACACGCTCGGAAAAAGAAAGTAAACCAGGGTAGAATCCGATAGCCAATGCCCTGCGGTGGTCACTGAATCCGTTCATCTCTCACATGAACAATCCCAACCAATATTAGCAATTCCATCTCATCATCACCTCTCGGGGCGATACTTTAGCCCAAGAAGAAGCGGCCCCCTGACAAAAGGAATGTCCGTCTCCCGCCCACCCCCTCGAGGAAGGCACTGTCCCCAAGGATGTAGGGGAGAAGAGAATCCAGTTACCCGATACTGGTCAGCAAGAGAGAGAATTTATTGAACGATCCACAGAGGTTGCATTGAAGATTCGTTCGGGGAGATATTAAGAGTTAACTCTTGTGGATGCATTAGCAAAATTTACTCCGATGCCTGACCGAAGACCCCGGAGGCTATCTTCCGAAGCATTCATTATACGGGAGAGGGGTATCCAGAGAAACAACTTAAACATTAGAATTTTAATCGTCTTCGACGCAATAATTAGGATTCATCTCGATTCGTGTCTGCCTCTTGGGTGGTGGGATTTTGTCATTCGAAGAACTAATTCATATTCTTTTTGGAGTAAATTATTTCATATTTTTAAGGAAATAGGTAAAAACTCCATTTTTGACCGTCAAAAATAGAAAACAGATTAAAAAGAATAAAATAAAGTAGATTGCTAAACTCGGTGAAGAGGAGAGAGTTAGTTAATATGCTTTGGATCGATTTATATCCGAGATAGAAGTGTGTACACTAGGTCATCCCTGATATTTTGGGATCGAACACAATTGATAATCCTTAGTGAAGTTATAAAGATAACATGTAAGAGCTGGAAATTCAATCTCAATGAGAAATTCAGTTATCATTATTCTACACAACGGCATTTGACAAAAAATCTACCCCTCAGAAGCCTATAGGCTAGTTATTGCTTTTACCAAATATATATAAACTAAAAATTACTTTAATTAACAGTATGTTTTGATTATCAAATAGCGGTGTTTTGTGTAACTTAATCAAATGAGACACAAACGAAAAACTAGCATTAACTTTATTAGTTAACTAATGGTAATGATACGCCTAAACAGTACATGAAATTCGAAATAAAGAATTATAAACATGCACTTTGATAACCTAAATTGTAGGGAAATACCATGTTTTACTAGTATTTTAGCTGATACTGTTACAAAAATCAGGCCTTTAGAAAAGCAATTCTTTTCATCTGACCTCAAAAGCAAATTCCTTTTTTCTGAACCGAAGAGAAAAAATCTTATGTGAGAGAACATGTGTTAGATAGTGGAGGGATTTTTTCGGTTTGATTTAGAAGATTAATATTTGATTCTGGATTATAAAATATATAGCTGCTTTTATACCCTTCTCTACACTTTACTCGGAATATAATGCTCTATTGATTTTATCATCAGAGATGCGCAACATTTTTTTATTGACATCAGGTCAGGGTAGGCTTGAAATAAAATTGTTGTGAAAACTTAATGTTCATTTTACATATTTTAAAAGAATTTTTTTTGTCTAACAAGTTTTTGAAGAAAAGGTTCCTGGAACATTGACTGAACAGAAATACTGCTACCAATAACTTATTCTAAAAAAGAACTAACAATCGTCCTTAAAAAAAAAACTAAAAAATTAACATTATTCCACTATGACTCAAAGATTATTTTAAGTAGTACGGAATAAAAAAATTCCACATTCTCACATTCACAGTTTTTGTAAATGAAATTATCTCTTCATCATTTTTTAAGAAGAGACGATGTGGCATGAGAATTTAAATTGACTAGGCAAGCGATTTAGTGCAACTTCATCTCATCTATTCTTTTTAAAAACGTTACGAAGTAAATTGTCGTTAAGTTTCATTTTTATAATTAATTTAAATTATATCACTTAAGAATTACGTTTTACACAATAAGAAGTGACATATTTGGGGGAGGAATTTTATGGGGAGCCCTTAAGCATTTACCTAGAATATTTAACAATCACTAGTTTTTTTTAAAAATTATTTAATCTGTTACTAAGTTTTAGTAAATCGAAGAACAATGGTGTTCATACGAAATACCTTCTTCAAAAATTCCTAACAACAGTTTGAGGAAAGACAGTGATAATTTTTTCCCCGCTTCGGATGTCTTACAAGGAACGAAACTAAAAGGAAGGAAGGAATAAGAAGAAAATAACTCGTCACTCCTCGTAAATATTTTCACCGCAGAACAGCAGGCACTCCACTCGGCAATTCCGGATCTCACCTACTCAGGGAAGAGAACATGACAGAAGAAAAAAAAATAACAGCCATCTTCTTTTCTCTTCAACTGAAGGGGACGAGGAGAAAAAACGGTGGAAAAAAGGATTTTAAATTTCACCTCTCTCAAGTTACAATCGGAAAGAATCAAGTGCAAACAAGATGCAGATTTTTCTTCTACGCCCGTGTGAGTGAGGGGGGAGGGGAAGAGTCCATCGTTTAGATGCCAAGTGGAAGGATCGGAGGGGATGAGATGAAAAATTTATTGCCTCCCCCGCTACTTTACGTGGACTGAATTCAGAAAGCCTGCTTATGGAAATTGTTTGTATTCGCCTTTCTCAGCGACTACTTCAATCGCGTTTTGGATTATTTTTCTCCCCCCCCCTCCTTATCTTTCTCGTTTCGTCACTTCGCATAAAACCTCGGTGCTCTTTTGACTCAAAGAAGGTGTCATCGTATTCGGATTACTCTAAAAGGCATTCTCTCCACTGCAGGCCGCGAAATATTATGAAAGAACTAAATAAAACTAGCATAGTTTAAAATTATTGTAAGGCATATGTAAATGACAATGTGTAAGAATAACAGTATCTCTATTCTCTACAGAATGATGGCACTGTTATCGCTGATTCGTAACACTAATGCATTATGCATAAACGAATGGAAGATGAAATACCGTTGCATATTTAAAATTTTTGCGTCATCAAAAGGAAAGTAATAGGCTGGAAAACGGGATTCTTCAGACAGTAATTCTTTGTTTGGAAGTGTCAAATTTGTTGACTTAGATACAGGAACTTGATGGTAGACATTTATTACAGTAATAAACGACCCATAATAAGCTTTGTACGTAGTAATTCATTTAATTTTGCTGCTTAGTTCCGATATTTATAAGACCACAAAATAATTTTTCAAGCTTGCTGATATTTAAATATAGACAACTTTTTTTTTTTACATTCAAGAGCTTTGCGCGATTGATGATATTTGACAGAAAATTTTAACTGTAGCTACAGTCCCTATATTTCTATTTTGATTATCAGAACATTGAAGTTTTATCCCTCTAAAATACCTTTAAGAGCAAACGTTAACAAAAAATGAATTCGGCAGGGCAACAGCGTTGCGATACTTTGAAACTATATAGCTGAATGTGTCAGGTTGATTCTCTACCTGATTATTATCTTTACTTTGATGTATTTAAAAAAATTAAGTTGTGCTAATGGCAACAGTACAGAAGTTTTTTTTTTTTTTATCTTGTTCTAGTTTTTTGTGAAAATAAAAATGTCTTTGAACTGTTATTCCTGTGTTTTAAATAATTAATAACTAGAGAGTTTAAAACAGTTGGAGTTTTTACACGATTTATGCTTTTTGAGATATTAAATCAATAGATTATACTGACTATAACCACAATTCTTCTGATCTCGAACCCATAATGGAATAGAATGAGTTAAAACTTTTAGAGTTAACCCCAATAAAGATGAAATATTTCTTTCAGCGTTAGACAAATTCCAGCTAAAATTCGCTAAATGAGAAAAACACTTTCACTTTATTCACATATTTAGAAATCTGAGCATAACGAATTGTATCATTTCCAAATATCATAAATTTCTAACAGACATGTTTCATTTAATCTAATTAGTCTTTTACACATTTGGTTCTATTCTCGCAGTGGATAGAAAAAAATGGTGTATTTTCTTTTAAAATGGAAGATAAATGAATGTGTTTCCGCATCTAAGCCTTCTGTGTGTGAAAAATGGTCGCACATCGCTTATCGCACTAGATTTACTTTCTTAGCTTTGTTTGTGCGCCTCCATATTCTTGATTCTACAGAATAATGCGAAAACTGCACGCTTCTGCCATGGTTTATTTTATTTTTTTAAATTTTTTTTTTAAATTGGTTAATTACGTATTAAAAAAATTTAAATGCTTTCATATTTACTTTAGTTACGTGATTGTACTGGAAGAATTACTAAGTTATATTTAAACATATTCTGCCACATACATAACACAGCTCCGTATATTATTTTTAGTTAGACTTTGCACAAATTAATGCTATATTTATCTGAAATAAAAGATGATGCATAAATCAGGAGAAAAATTTCTTAAAAGAGTACGTCTAAGCATCTAATACTATGTGAATTTTTTTACAAATTATTAATTAAGAATGTAATAGGAAATGCGACTACAAATTTAAAAAACATTTAAATTTAGTTTTAGTGGCAGATAATACAATCAAGCACAAGAAACACACATGTACATTATTTCTTTCTAAGAACCGAACATTTAGAATTCCTAAGCATGAATCATGGCTCAGTGCTTAAAATATGACATATTTCAGAAATTCGTTTCTACCAGATATAATAGTATAGAATAGCGCGGAATGTAACAAACTAAATGTTACTCTACCGAAAATACGGCATTTGTAACAGAGACAAAAAACAAGGAATCCTCTTCATTACATACACATTAGGAGTTCAAAATTCCGAATTTTTAATAATTTTTAAATTATTCCAGCCAAACAAAAGATTTTTTTAGTTTTGATTTGATGTCGCTCTTAAGCAACATAGGACTTATGGAGACAAATTTTGTAATACTGAACAACCAACCATCAAGAACAAAGATTAATATTTTTGTGATCGAATACCTAACTCTTCCAATTTCAACACCGAATATCATCATTTAATAAACGCAGCTACCCCCCCCCCTAATTTTTAGAGGAATCATGGTTCCATTCCACATCCCGAATTCAAATCGTTGCCAACGAACATCATGACCTTTGAACTAAACTAAACGTGAATCTCACTGTGTGGCGTGGAAAATGAGTCGACAGTCCTATTAGTATTGAACCATCTTAAAATGACAAGTAAGACATCAGTTTGACCTCAATCTCTTAACTTTTAAACCCAACCACACAGCGTGATGATTATATTATGCACTAAGTCTTATAATTACTTACCCCTGGCAGATTTTACGATGAATCATAACTGGATTAAAACATCATCAACTACTAAGGTCATGACGTAAAATTTGACCATCGTGTTGCAATTTCAAAGGCACAACACAATGAGGCATAAAAGTTGAGACATGATTCCAGAGTATTGCCTTGATTACAATTAAGAGAGCTCATTTTTAATCTTTGCAGTGAAATATAAATTTTTAAAAAATTTAAAGTAGACTTTACCGTAAAAATAATCAAGCAATATTAATAATAGATATGAAAAATTTTATGAGTTAGTATTTTTTAACATATATATTCATTAAATTTCCCCCAATCAATAGCAATATCAGATTCCAAACAGATATATGCAAATCTAACAGCTTGAATCTTCAAACACTTCTTTTCTTGCAACTCATAAACTGAACCATTTTTCACCCGAACGTGGTTCGGTGTGACGCTAATGTAGCGAATTTACCATCGCAAAAGAAAAATGTTTTATATCCATCGTTAAATATTTCTCCCCCGACGAAATGCATCCATTTATTAGGAATCAAAAGGTACTTAACGATGACAGCTTCATCATCAACAGGAAATGCTCAACGGAAAAGGGATGAAGGCGAAAAAAATGTAATAATAATAATAATAAGGCTTGGAAAAGTAGCCTCCGTCTGCTGCTGCCTCTCTTACGCATACGAAGCCTAGTGTAGAACCTTTTTAATTATTTTCTGTGCAGAGATAGATTTAAGAAAGATGTAAACATAATGCATTTTAAAGATGAGGCGAAAAATCCGATTGGGGATAAGACCGCAGATCTGATCCTGTCTGAGAAGCAAGTGGAAAAAAGGTTTTATTATCATACTAACGAGCATGTTTTTCTCCTTTCAGTAAAAAACACTGCTAAATGCGTTTTGTAGGTGAAGAATTCGAGAGCAAAGCCAGTCTTTGTTAAAAAGTACTTCTAACATTGATGCACATGCTACAGAAGCAGAGATTTAGCCATCTTTTTTGAGAGTGTAATGTACATTGCATAATTTAAAGGTTTGAGTAATGTTCAATAAAAGGTTATCTGTTTTACTTAAGTGAACATACTCAGACATGTTTTTAAATGCAGTGAAAATTGTTTAACATGAAACTGAGGGGCTAAAATATTTTTTCGTGTTGAAAGAATTTCGCGTTGAAGGATAGAGAAAAAAAATCAAGTATCTAACAAAATTAAATTTATTAGAGTACATTTTATTTACATAGATATGTATATATGGATTCATTAAATAAAAATCATTTAAACAAAAACATTCAAAAGGACTTAATAAAATGAAATTTAATACAAAATTTTAAATTTTAAAGGAAAATTAAACATTTTTTGAGTATTACATCGAAATCAAATCAATCACAAAACCTCTTCATCTTAAGGTAGAATGTCATAAAAATTAAAATAACTAATAAATCACTTTCTCTGCTCCATATTCTTAATTATATTCTTACCTTTAAGCTTTTGTAAACAACTTTTAGTATCATGATTCTATTATATGTTGTATATTATAGAGAATCGGTAAGGGGGTCTCTCACCGAAGAAAATTATTCAATGATGAGAAAGTGTGGAATCACTGGTTTAAAATCATAATATTAATTATTTTTATGCTTTTTTTAATCAATTGAAAATGTCACATGCTATCGAATGCTTGAATTTAGAATGCATAAAAAGCCTTAAATAATAATTATCATCCATATCTATTACTAATAACAGATGACAACTGTCCAGATAAAATAAAAATAGCATCACGACTCAAATTTTAGATTGAGAGGATAGATGTTTTGAAATAAAGATTAACCCAAGATTAATTTGAAATAAAGATTAAAACCCAAATCTTCGCGATGCGTGTCAATTTTTAATGAAAAAAAAAATTTATTTATTACGAATAATTGTATGAAGTTTAAAAAAATGACCTTATATTCCTTCAACCTCTTCGGAAAAAAGTTAATATATGTGCTATCACAAATATCTAAGGAATCGAAAATTCCAATCTTGTTCTGTACATTGATTCCAAATATTGACCACACAGAACCAACACTCGACCCCTAATTCTAGATTCTGTGGAAATGAGGAAAAAAAGAGATTAAAGGGAAAAAATGCGATGTGCCTGATGAATGCGAAGTTCCACAGCGAGCAATTTAGAAGCTCATCACTCATACGAAGTGGTCCACAGCCTGACCTGAAGTAGGTGCAAACGGACATATTTCAGGATGTAAAAAAATGTCATTGACGGATGATTTTCGCACAGATATCACAAAGTTCTGATCGGAGAAAAAAATACCAATGCCTCGTTTTTCATTAAGTTAATGATTAAACCATAAAAAATACGCCGATAATAGGAAAAAACATTATTAATGGACTTACAAAATGATTGAATAATTGTAAACTGGGAAATAATCTTAGTTTAGAAAGAACTATTTAGTTTTATCATCTTAGATTAAGCAATTTGAATTAATAAAATTAACGACATATTTTTGCTGCAGAATGTGACGCATAGAGAACAAACACAATCAAACTAGAAATATATATATATTATTTTACGGCGAATATATCTTTCTCTTACCATTATCACCTCTAAAATGGTTTTCCTATCTAGCTCTCTCTCGGGTTTCGCGCCTTTTCTGCCCTCTCAAACTTTTTTTTTAAATACGTCGAATAATAGGTCGTACAGGCTATTTTGCTGAGAGCAGCCTAATATATACCAATCTTTGCAGTAAAGTTGTCAGAAGAAAAGTTAAAACCTGTGTAAAAAAAGGGAAGCACAAACTGTCAGGTAAACAAAATTCATAGCCTCTCCACAAAAACACAGAGGGCAGTTTGGAGTGTCTTTCACACCAATTCGATGAAGGTGTTGCTGAAGAAAGTCACGACAGGTCAAAGCTCTAAAAACAGCAGAGAAAACCTGTCTAGGAAGACCAATTGGAACTTGACCAGTACCGCACACAAAATTTTTTCAAGGGGGAGTCCATGGTCGAAAGTCCCCCGACTCGTATCATACCTCAAGACAACAATTGATTCTTCTGATTTTGTAAACAAAAAACAATAAAAAATAAATTATTTAATTAATAATTAGCATCAGTTAATAAATTAAATTGTTAATTACCTGCACTATCATCAATCAAAAAACTCAAGAACTTTGGAGGGTGTCCAGACTCCCCAGCACACCCCCCTTGCGGGCGCCACTGAACTGGACTATGAAGCAGGGTCTCCCAGATTTTCCCCCTAGAATCATTCTCTTGAATTCCCCCTCAAACTGAGGCTGTCATGAATGGTGTTTTCATCCCTGACGAAGTCTACAAGTTTTTTAATGGCTATAATGTGGCGTAGATCTCAAAAAGGAGTGATGTTCAAATAAATAACAAATAATTGAAATAACAAGTATTGAACAAACAAGTATTGAATATAACAAATAACTAGTAAATACAAACAAATATTGCACAAAGTTGGATGATAATGCCCTTTTTTAAATCCCCCCAAAATTAAAGCAAACTCCAAAATGAAATTATTTAAAAATATCTACATAAAAAATATCAACATTGTCGGTTCTGATGGCTTAGAGGTTGCGTGCCAGCTTCATAAGTCTAAGGTTGTGGGTTCAACCCCGGCTGGAGTCGACAGATTCTCTGGATGCGAAAATGGTAGGCACGCATATTATATGATTTTATGTGGCATGTAAAAGATCAATTGAGTATCAATTTGGCTCTCTCTGGTACTCTTGGGAAGAAATAATTCCAGAGAACAAATTTGGAAACGGGTTCGCCATGAAATGACACTCACGTTAGAAGACTTGCCGTGTTTGCAAAGGCTAAGTTGCTAAAATGCAGCTCCATTGGGGAAAAACATGAAAAATTAACACACTTTTAAGATACTTCAAAATTTGATACGTTTTTGACAATATATATTGATATCATAAATAACATTATTAGTATTATTGGAGGAAAAATACAATCTCTTCATCACGATTCGACTGAACAGAATACTGAAATGTACCCCCCGGATGAGATTAAAATATTCCTTTCAATTTACAACAGCATCATTTTAATGTTAACCCTTTGATTTCAAATATTCTTTCGAAAAAAGTACAACTACAACGATTCGAGGAAAACAAATCTCTTGAAACAGGTGATACAATACCATCTCCTATTAGAAGCGAACATGTTTGGCCATCACCCAGAGAAACACTCCACACCTGATTCATTTAAACATCCGTAGGGATGCCGACCACTTGAGGATTGGGGAGGCAGAGGTAGAGGGAAGCCCGTTGACGAATCGGCTGCCAAGGAGACAAAAGGAGGCGACGTCAGGAATGAATCACATCACACCCTTTCTTTGTTCCCCAGAAGCCATCCTTCAATATATATTCGAACAATGGTCCGAAAGAACAGGGCTGATAGCAGCGAAAGCAAACAAAATCGCACGCTTCAGAAGGAGGGGGTTAGAGACGGGGCGTCCCCCCATCCCCTTGTCCACATCCTCGAGACAAATAGGCCGGGACGCGAATGATGGGGCGTTTTGACACCAGGGCTTTAAAAGAACGGAAGTGTTTTAACAAATTGACTCTCTGGCGGGCAACATGGGGGATTAGCGAGGGTTTTGAGAGGTGAGAAAATTTATCGCTGAGTGTGGGTGTGATGGGGAAGGGCTCGTGCGAAGTATGAGATAACGCCCCCACGTCTCGGTCTAGCGGAGATCGTTATGAGGGAAGCCAAAGAGTTAATGGAAGCCGTGGTCTATCACGAACACTATTCCAATTAATGCTAGCGACGAGATAGTTCTCTGAGACCATAAATGATATTCCCCCCCCTTCACATATCAGTACTTAAAAAAATGAACTTAAATATGTATTTTTGTGGATTCTACCAAAGTGACGAATATCAAAGAGCTATGTTAAGAATTTTCAAGAAACTCAACTACATTGCACTGACTAATCAGATTAATGTGGGCACAGAATTATCAAACAGATTGAATGTATTGGATTCCCCATATTCAAACGGTAAGTGAGAGTTTTGTTTTTTGACGTTGCACTCTCCAGTAAGCGAGTGAGTGATTTTGGGGTTTATTGGCGCAAGAGCCGATTTCGGCCATACTGCGCCAAACATTTGTTTTAATATCTGTGGTCTAGACGGGAAGAGAAAGAATGAATTGAATGACAAGAAAGAGGGTCGAATATAGAGAAGGATCACTAGAATACCGTGTTTACCAAAGACAGTAAACCCCGTGGGAAAAGGAAAAGATCACTAGGGCACCTAGGGATTGTGACACCCGTACTCACCTAAAGAAGGTGAACCCCCTGAGGGGCACTCTTCAGTAACACGAAGGCTATTGGCGGAGGACATCGCAATTTTGAAGCTTGGTCAAGCTTAGAGGATAATACATGAGCTGTGGTATCTCCTTCTCCAAATTACCACACCACCTTAATGGGAGAACTTAGAGCCGCAACACATATTTAACGAGCATTGGCCTCCTCTACAAGGTGGGTGTCCAGCGACTTGAGTCCATGATACGAACCCACGACTTACTCAGATGGTGAGAAAATATGTATGCTGAACCTGCATACTGTACCGGACTAAGGGGTTTGACTGTAAAGATCTCAAGGAATTGACAATCTGATACTTGAGTTTTTTATATGAATTTCAATTGTAAGGATAATATCAATTCCAATGTCATGTTGGGGAAATTTGGTGAATTATGTTCGGTATATTTCTTCGCTGTCGTTATTCTACTGTGCGCCCAAAAGATATCACTCATCGTCGTTAGTAGTTGCCCAACTGTTGTACAACATTAACTAAGACTGTATTCGTATTATGATATATAAAGATTGTAAGATCCCATTAGGATCTAAAAACAGAGACCTTATAAATTACATAGAAAAGTTTTTAAAAAAAATCGAACATCAATTCTTGGGCACCAGTACGAAACTTTATTACAGATTACTGCGATCCACCAATGTGACTCCTAAAAAGTTAACCAGCCATATCTACCAAATGGGAATTTTTCTTGCAATGCTTTTCCATTACTAAATAATCGATAGCATAAAAAGAATGACCAGAAGTATTCTGTATACTCCTGAAGGTCATAGTAACGAAAATCTTTTTAATATAAGTAATTATAAAAGTCATCTCTTCTCTCGATTCCGTGTGCGTTTGCCATCTAAACAATTACCAGGCTGATCACGTTCCAATGGAGAAAGTAATGGTGTATAAAGATACTCTAATTGTTCATAATATTGTCAGCTCAATAAAGCTTCCTAGAAATTTATCTATGAGGAATACAAAATAGCTATAGACAAACTGACTTCAGCAAATATTAGACTAAAAAGTACAAAATTTCATTTTTGTTTTGTAAGCGAAATTTGTCAATAAAGAGTAACTATATATACATTATTTACTTCGTGTCTTTCCGTTATTTAAGTTACCACTCTAAATTTCACAGCTTCCTGTACAAAACGGAATTGACAAAATGCATAGCTAACGCGGAAACTTAGAGGTAATGTTCGAGATGTTTCTGTCGAGTTGTGGATTCAAGACTTAATACACTTTAAATTTGTCGAGGCTCGAAATCCACTACTTAGTATGGTGTGGAAATTTGGTGAAGTGTCTCACCTTTCAGTTATCGGCCTCGTTACTCAACCACGCTCGAAATAGCGCTGTTCATTTCCAACGGCTAAAAATGTGACATCAATAAACATTCATTTGGTTGAGAAATGCGTAAGATCACCTGACCAGGAACTAATGCTCATAAAATTTAAATTTGGAATTATTTTTTTTTAAATGCAATTTTTAGGTTTTTACATTATAAGAAATAAACTGATGAAGGTACTAAGGTAGCATGAAAATGTATAACTTAGGATGAAAATTGCTTGATTATATCTTCAACTGAATCTACGCAAGGGCTAATGCCTACGAACTTGTAATTAATTTGAATCTCTCAAGTGACGAGACGACACCAGAGCCGGCATCTCATTCTATAAACTTATATACCACAAGAACATGAGGGCTTTATTCTCGATCCATTTAATTTGCATCAGCCCGTCTACACGGTGGTTCTAATAGGAACCATTACTCGACACCGAAAGTCACGAGTTCACGCGACCATGACCACTTGGCTACCACTGTCATAGAGTTAGGATTGTATATTTTCAGGATCATGTACACAAAGCAATCTGTAGGGGATAATGTTCGAGTGGAGCTGGGTGACTATCGGTACCAGCTGTGGTGACAATTTCATCATTTCACTTTGATTCATTATTACAAAGTTTACCGTCAATAGGACTAGTGTGATTATTAACGTTACGCTTGTTGGAGACAGACCTCATGATTGCTACTTCATTCTTCAAACCTCATCGCTATGGCAAGGTGAACACTTTGTTTCTCAAGAGATTTAACATGCATCAGCTTCCCTCCCCCCTACACCACGGATCTTCAGTGGCACCAGGACTCGAACTTATGACTCAATAAAAACAACAATGGCGATGCGTTCGTGACCATGAGCACTTGGCAACCGTGGCCACACTGGTTCCGTGTAGCTTTACAGCAAAACTAATCTGAACTAATAAAAAAATAATAATGCACATTTAGAAGAATTCTGGAAGAATTTTCTTTTCACCTTTCTACGTCAAAGAAGTTATTCAATTTTGTAAGTCAGAAAGGGAAATTAAAATAAATATTTAATTTTATAATTAGGAAGCTAACAAGTTGCGTTTACTTTCAACAATGCTGGATAAAATTTCGATATTTTTATGGTTTTCCATAGTTTCAAAACACTTTTTCGTGATTTAGCTGTAAAGCACTTCAGACTAGCTCAATCTCTTGACGAGGTGCCACACACGCGAATTACCATTCGTCGGGGTTCAACAAGAAACTCAACAGCTCTATCTTTAATTGCACGCACCCTCTCTGCATTTTGCAATATGGATTTACTAATGCACTCTGCTCTCGTGTCACCTCTGGTGGAAGGATGAGGAGTCTAAAAGCGAACCGGGCACGATTTCTTCATTAGCGTCCATTATTAATAGCCAGCCACGAGACCAGGTAGACGCCACGGGCTAAAGGGGGACCGCACACACAGTGCGCCTTTAATTCCTACCTCCTAGGCGGGAAATTACTAAAACCATTAATTTAGAAGACTGTTTAATCAAAATGCAAGGAATCTGTTTCTAACTGAATGTAAAGTTATGAACATTATATAATAATTAAATTATGAACAAATATACCACAGTATTAAAAAAACAGTGGTCAAATAGAGACTTTGCTCCAGCAATGGGACTTTGAATGTGAGCTATATTTTCATACTTTATGAAGAAGTCTTTGAAAACCGAAAAATAATGAGAATTTAGACCATTTTACGTGGTGTCAGAATGTGCCTTAAGGTATTCAATTACCCTAAAACTGTGAATTTTGCCAAAAATTGACAATTTTTTTATGATTTTATTTTATGGGTTATCTTATTAGCTTTATAAAAATACCAAGTTTATCATTTTCCATTCAATAGAACAAAAACTACAAGTATTTTAGTAAAAGCAAATGTCATTACTTTAAACAAGATGTCATACTTTAAAATGCGTTTCACTCGAAATGTGATTTTTTTTAAAGTAATCAAACGAGGTTAGCGATTGCAAAAAAGTTTTGAACATAATTAACTGTGAAATTTTTTCTGTAAGTTCTGTATAATAGTAGAATTGTTTTAACCTTCAGATTTATCAATCACTGTCTTTTTAAGCATTTTCATATAGTAACCGAGATAAAGTACTCTAGTTTTTGCAAAAAAGAAAATATCTCTTATCCTGAAGGTCATTTCGAAATTGAATAATATAGCAACACAATGGATTGAAAAAAATTTAAAATTTGTTCATAAACCTTTGGTGCAGAATGGGCCGCGTTTATGCTATTTTTTGTCAATTTTTACCTATTTTTTCCCATTTTAGTAATAATTTCTTTTCCTCTTCTTAATTTTAGCACATTTTTCTTAAAATGCACTAAACAAATCTAAAAGTAACAACAAAAACATATCTCCTTTAAAAAAAAATGTTGTCGCAACCAGTTGGGTACTTTAAACTGAAACAAAAATTTGAAAGAAACGTGATCCATTTTCATTTATTATATGTATCGAAAGTAGTAGATATTCAAACATTATTAAATGGGAATAGGTATCCTTTTATATATTCATGCATTCATAAATGTAACTTGCATAGCGAATACTTTCGTAGTAAAGTGTCGATTTTTGTTATATATACATGAATAGACCCAGTGGCCGAGAATTGTGCTTCCACGCCACAGGTTCGGGGTTCTATCCCTGGGCTGGACAAGGTTGACGCAGCCTTTCATCCCTTCAGTGGGTCGATAAATGAGTACCAAGCTTGCTTGGGAACTTAACACTAAGGGTTTCACTTCAGGCTGGCCACCTGATCGGGACATCTGCTCATGCACCTCAGCACCCGATGGTCACGTATAAGCGATGGTCACGTATAAGCGATGGGCACAGTACGCCTAGGTCCTCATGGGCTGTGGCGCCACTGAGTATAGTTTAGTTTATATACATGGATATATAGCAAATTAATGTTTCATTTTTTTCCTATTTCAATTCCATTTTCAGAAATTCTCTCAAATAATATCTCTTTTGGTTATAATTCGAGAATATGTTCTTAAAAAGAAGAAAGAAGTTTCGGTTGAAAGAAGGAGGTCAAATGAATGTCATTTTTTCTCTCCTCAAAGAAAAGGATATTGCCCTTTGAGGACTGGCTTAGTTCAAATAAATGAGGATGCTGAAGAGACATAAATTCAAGAGAATATCAGAGGAGAATATATTTTGGACAAAATACCGTCTTTGACAAAAAGCACAAATGTATAAAGAAGATAGATGGGAACTGTCTTCCAAAATTTCATGGTAGAGAAAATGTTTACCTTCAAAATTCTCTATGGGATAAAGGAAATGCACAGAACATCAACATAGCGAAGAAGAGTGCGGATAAAAACATCGACAGGCTATAACAAAATTATAATACTACGACCTTTAAAATACGCCTACAATTGATGCGTTGGTGTAAACCAACAGAATTTTAGATAATACTAGAATAAGATTCTCTTTAGAAGAAATTATTATAAAATTTTTATAAAGGTTATAACAATTTCAGAAATATTTTCTAAATGCCAGTTTCAGAGGTTTTTTTTTTTTTATCTTATGATCCTGCTTCTTAAAAAGGCTACTTAAGTGGCAAAGATAATCCAGTTTTCTCAAATTAAGAGCTAAATTGTTTCTTTACAAACGTCTTATAAGATCTGTCCTGACATATGCATCAGAGACTTGGCCATTTACTTTACGTGATGAGGAAGCTTTTGGCAATTTTCAAGAGAAAGATCTTACGCTGCATCCTTGGCGGGATCCAAGAGAATGGATGATGGAAAAGAGAGATCTAACTTAGAACTCTACAAATTTTACAAACAACCCGATATTGTAAAAATTGTCAAATTACACAAACTTAAATGGACTGGTCGTCTGTCTAGATTGAAGGAAAATCGTTGCTGAAAGAAAATCTTTTGGGCAAGTCCATGGGAAATAGACCTCGGGGCAGACCCCCATTAGGATGGATTGACTGCGCCGAAAAAGACCTAAATATTTTAAAGGTCCAAAACTGGAAAACAATTGCCAAAAGTAAAGATCCTTAACTTACCACCCCCTTGCTTTCAAAAGAAGATTAACGACAATAATATTTTTGAACCCAAAATACCCTTTCTTTGCAAAGGTTTTGCTTAAGCTAACACGAGATCGTACGTCAAAACGGTCTCCCACAAAAATTGAATCAAACTACTTAACTTAAAAATAAATGCAACTGATTAACATGTCCGTTAAATTGACAGTAAATTATATAACATAATGAGCATTTAAACTGACAAAACTTCTAAGCCACATCAACCAGCATATATAACAACTAATCTCGAGCAACTCCTGAATCGTTAGAAAGAGGGGGTGGATGAAAGCACGAAAAGTAATCTCAACAGATAGAACGTTGATTGCAGAAGGAAACGTAACAATTTCTTTTCGTTCCATTTCCTCCCCTCCCTGTAAGAGGGGCAACGTGCGGAAGGCCCCCTCTCCGGAACCTGAAAGGGTGGAAAGGAGAGGTGGTTGCAGTTAATAGCGCGTGGGTTTCCAAGGTAATATGGAAACTCCCTCAGGTAGACCTCGTGTGTGTGCGTCCACCTGCAATGTGGAATAGAAAACGGATCACGTTTCATAAACGGGAGATAAGGGAGAGAGACAAATGGGCTAATGAATGGATGACATCGTTTAGATCGAATCGTGTTGGGGAGAGAGGGATGAAGAATATGCAGCGCTTTAGTGTCGAGTACCTCTATTACTTTCCGATCTCAAACCATGACCGCAGATAACGTCAATACAACCTGAGTATAAAAATTTATCAGTAAAATTGTAATCCGTAAAAGTTCAGGGTTACTAAACATAGAAAACAAGATAAGCTTTATTAATTTTTACACACATATAATGTGATTATTTTAAAAGAAAAGGTAATTATGTGCTTTTGTTCTTTTTTCAGTTAAAAAATATTTCTTCAAAAAAAAAAAAAATATTGTGACTAAATTTACAATCTATTATATCAAATTCTTCTACATTGTTTGCCGTTTTTAAAGTCATATCCAAGATGACATATTGTTAAAAAGCGCATTTTTTTAGCGAAATTCATAACGAGCATAAAAACCAAAATAAATAAAACATCTAGGAAAATAATGCGAATTTTAATGGTTTATAATTATAATAACTTTTTCTCTTTTGGGAAGGAGATTATTAGATAGATTGTTTTCGTTTATGTGGTACTCTGTAAGAACACGAGTGGCCGCGGTAGCCAAGTGGTATAGGCATCGGATCGTGGCTAACGTGTCATGAGTTCGATCCCAGTACCACTGAAGACCCTCCGTGTAGGGGCGCGATGCCCGTTAAATCTGTCAACAGCTCAAATATCCTCCCATTGGTGTGGTAGTTAGGAGAGGGGGGCTGCCAGTTCAGGTGTCGTCCGCGTCACTTGACCATGGTTCAAAATTACGCGGACCGTCCCCTAAAGCCCTCGTGTAGCTGAACAGTGAGTGGGACGTTAATATTCACTCACTCACTGTAGGAACACGAGGGGTGATTTACAGTTGTGTAATTTTGAACTAAGGCCAAGAGATGAAAATGATGCTAGTTAGGCATTTCGCTCTTTAAACTTTCACTCCAGGCCAAATGAATGAGTGTTTACTAACGTCGCCCTGCAAAGCAACACTGAGGTTATTGATGACGGACCTCGCACCACGACCAAGTGACGAGGATGACTCTGAGCTGACCCACCCCCCAGTTCCAGCTTTCTTATCACGCAAACAGGAGGACTTTGAGCCTCATGTGCTCAACGAGATTTAACGTGCATCAGCTCTTCTACAGGGCGGGTCTTCAGTGGCATTAAGACTAGAGCCCGCGAATGGACAACGGTTAGTGACCTTGACCACTCGACTACCACGGCCACTTACACCACGCTAAAGGGGAGCTTTGGGGCCACACTACATTTAACGTACATCAGTCTCTCTGTACACGAGTCTGTAATAACAATGATTTTGGAAGTAGAGAGGCGCTTATAAGTTAGATGTACTCGTGTATTTATGATTCAGTCTATTAAGATTCTGTTTAGTCGATATCGATACCAGAAGTCAATGCACATTGAATTCTAAGAGACAATAGACCATGGACGGGCAGACTTTTCCAGAGTACGGGGTACTTTTTAATTTTTTTTTAAGGTGTTGCGGTTCACCGAGTGGCGTAGGTGCGAACTAAAAAAAGGTCTACAAATTTATTATAACTTAATGAAAAAATACAAATATACAGTTACGGAATATACTTTCCTACATAACTACAATAGAATAAACTTATTCTTTTGAAACCGCGTTTAAAGCACAAGCACAAGATATATAATAATATATAAACATAATAATAGCTATAAATATAATATTAAATGATACATTTATTATTAAATAATTCAAAATATATTAAAAAAAATAAATCATTTTCTTCTCAAGTTAGCTCTGGCAGTTATAATCAGTAGAAGACTATATGCATACTGTCCCGCAATCTCCAACACGAAAACCCAATCCCGTGGAAGCGAGGTGATGTTTCAATGGACAATCCCGTATTTTCGCGGGAAAAGGTTATCATCAACGTTTATTCTTTTCTTCAGTTGGCGTGTAGGGGAAAAACTAATTTATCAGCTGGCATAGCAAAGAATCGCTGTTTCTCCTTTTAGAGGCCAAGAACGTGTTAAAGGTCCTCATGAACTTCCAATGAAGGTACATATAAATGATTCACATTCATCGTGAATCATTTACTTAAGCAAACACAATCACATCCATTGTGAAAAGCCGATTCTTCAGTCTAGCTGGCGTCGGTGTTCCATAAATATGTTTCTCTTAGTATGCGTGTCTTAGTAAAGGTGGTCACCTCAAAATGTCTCAGCGGTCTATCAGTCGATCGCGATCGACTTAATACTTACTTTTGCCGTAGATGAAGCGCCGTAAAATTTTAATGCTGAGTTATTAGCTAAGGCAAACGAAGGAGTCTCCTCAACAAAGGAGTCTTTCAAAATGGCGATTTTATTTTAACACTCTTTTATAAGCTTCACTTGTATGCAACGGAATCATTGAACTAAATTTTAACCCTCTTTAAAAGGTCAGATTAATTTGAAATTTTGCTCACGTGTCCAGGACCGATGACATTACAATAATTTAATAATTTTGTTCCATTGTCTTGAGCAGGATCATCAGGATTAACCATTTCCCATTTTCAGATCCCATCCCGCATCTGGCGACTCATTTTAGATCCCATCTCCAGGTTTGACGACTAATTCCAGATTTGGCAACTAAAAAGTTAAGTTATAACTTAATTCGATTAACTATAAAAGGGTTTTTGTTTTAGTTTTTTAAAACTATAAGTTATTTAATTGTGACAGTTTTAGACCATAGCTAAAAATAAAATTTAGTTGAGAGAAAAAAAAAAACAGATGAAAATTTTCTTTCTTCAAGTATATACAATATGTTTCGATCTAAATCCATATATGCATTGTTTCAAATGTCATACTTATAATTAAATTTTAATTCCATAGCAGATATCAAATTACTTTTAACGTAAGAATGCGATATCGTTAAATAGGCCTTATATTTTTTTTTTTTGAAAAATGTTAAAACTTGCATAATTAATATCCATTTCAATTACGTCAAAAATACGACTCGGATAGTTTGGCTAAAACATTAACCATTAGCTAAAGCGCTGAAGTAAAAAGCAATTTAAAAAGTCTATATGACAGTTAAAATCAGAGAAAGAAAGAAGCGGAGAGGTCTGGTCATTTGTATAACTACAGTGAACATTTTCTTTGCAAAAAGAAAGTTTAATTACAAAGACACGATTGCCTACGAGGGACCTTTTGAGGGTCGGAATCCGTTTAATAACGCTTTTTCCACGGCGTTGGGACGCCGCACATTCATAATCCAATTTTCAGTAAGCACCAGCAATTAACGCGATGCTTTCCAAGTAATTAAAGATCCAGAACTATTTTTGAAACCAGATGTCTTTCGGAAGAGGCGATCCGATCGCTTTTTCGCACAGGAAATGGGGGAAATGTTACATTTTTAATGCGGAACAACTCTCGAACTCATTAAAATCGTAGGTGGAGAAACGAAATGAAATCCATGCGTGGAAAAAGTAAAAATAGTTAAATAGTTTTGATGGAGTAAGATTAATCTTCTTTTCAAAAACTGTAAACATTAGCACCGTTTCAAAGTTTTCCGATATTAATTTTTGTAAAGTAAAAAAATATTGTGAGAAATATATTAAATTAATTATTTAAATACTTTTCATTAAATTATTTTAAAATTTTTTTTAAAGTCTGGTAATAGAAAAGTGCTATAATTTAAGCACGTCTTACATTTGGCGAAATAATTGCAAATTTTGTGAAAAATATAATCTGGAACAATCACCAACACATTGTGTGATTTTCATTTTTAAAATAAATTAATTTATAAAAAAAATAGGTAAACTTTTTTTTCAGAAATTTGCTGGGAATGTTTTCAAAAAATTATATATATATTTTTTTACATTTATCAATTTAAAATAATTGACGAAGAGTTCAATAAATATCAAACTAAGTAGTTAAATAGCAATAAAATGGATACAGAATTACTGTTTTTTAATTCCAAAGCAGTATATATAAAAAAGCATATGAGATATCCAAAAATAAGTATTACATAATTTTAACTAAACAGGGCTTAGACAATTTGGTTGCAACATTTGGTTAGACATTTTGGTTTTTTCTACCTAGAAAGCCACGGGCTCACACGTATTACTTCATTATTAGAGAAATATAATAGCAGCTGGTTACAAATTAAATTCAATCACATTTTGTAATTCTCCTTAGGCGAAATGTAAAAATTACGAGAGAGAGAACTTAAATGTTATCATCCTCGTGTTTCAAAATTATATAACACATTGTGCAAATAATCTAATATAATACCTTATAATTGCACTTTAAACGAGTGTTAGAGTATAAAGTACATAATTTTTTTTAATTTAATGGTATCAGTGTATTTAAAAGTATTTTAAAGGAAACAATTAACTGTAATGTATCTACATCTAATGCTAAAGAATATAATCAAAGCGCAAAAATCCTTTTAAAAAGAAAAAAAAAAGCAGAAATCAAAGCGGATCTCAATCCGATAGAACACATTTGGGATGTCATGGGACGGCAGCTCAGAGTTCAAAGACCACCAATTCGCAACATCTCGGATTTGCGTGACCGTTGCTTAAACATCTGGTACAATCTGTCTCCGGCCATCTACCAAGGACTTGTGGCATCCATGCCAAGGCGGGTTGAAGCTGTGTTGCGCGCTAAAGGTGGGCCAACTCGTTTTTGACAGGTGGTCATAATGTTTTGGCTCTTGAGTGTATAAATATACAGGGTGCCCAGGATTACTGGGACAAACTTTAAGGGAGGTAGGATACATCACAAGGATTTAAAATTTGCAAAGCAACCCATGGTCGATAACGTCATGGGAAAATAGTATGATAAGTACAAGAAACGAAGGGACACAAGCCTGACGTCATCTAAAATATTTATTGGTCAAAGATATTTCATGTGTTGTGGCGGTACTCTTTGGAAGTTTTTTTGAGTGTAAACATTCACACACACGTTAAAAAACACGATGAACACTACTCCGAGATTCTCGAACGGCATCAGAGAAGACTCGTATGCCGGTACTCGGATTCCTTCGAACGGTATCCAAGATATTTTGTTCCATGCTGCGAGTTCGAGTCACTTATGGCTCACCTTCATTATGCTTATTACCTCGTAATGATCCACATTCAGACAAATTATAATGCAAATTAGTAAACATCCGTTGGTCTGGTGCATATCTCTGTGGGTACACTTCACGATACAATTTTCCTACTGTTCGTGCATTTCCTTTTGCTAATCCGTAAATCAGGTTCATATCTGCCAGCTCGGTGTTAGAGAAACATTCCATACTCCTTTGCAGCTGCTTGACTGCAGTAATGCTGTTTCTTCCAATGCTTTTGTGAACAATGCCATCTAGTGCCGTACGAAGACGTTTCCGACCATGGGTTGCTATGCAAATCTAAATCCTTGTGATGTCCCTTACCTCCCCTTAAAGTCCCCTACCCCCAATAATACTGAGGCACCCCGTATATAAACATCATAGTAAAAACTTAAATTATTGAATATTTTAAAACTCCAATAGGTAAAATGTGATAAATATGCATTCAAACAAGAACATCTTGCTCATACATATAAAAGTGATTCGTAATGAAAACTTATTTATTCATCTAAGACAATTGTCCAGCATTAAATTATATGAAAAGTGTCACTGTCTAAGCAATACGTAGCCCATTTTTATGAAGAATACGTCATAAAATACTAACATAATGAGAAAAATATTGGTTGAAATACAAAATACTCCTAACTTAATTAGAATTTTAAACTAAAAGAAACACCCGAGCTTGCATACACATACTACAGATTAGAAATTAGGCGAGAACTTTTCGCAAGCGAAATACATTTCTAAACGGCCCTCTTCTTTCCGAACCAGGTTACATTCACTATTCAAGAGTCCCATCATACCAATTGCGAAAGCAAAAATCATTCAACTTCTCTTAAAAATGCGTCAGAAGAAATCTCCCGACGGCGGAGAAAAAGTGAATGCAGATGTCACTGTCGAAGAAGAGATAAAATAGATGTCTTCTGGCGGATTAGACCCCTACGCACACCCCACCAAATAGGTGGAATAAGTAGACAGTGACAAAGCGTCGACACAAGAGATGACATCGCTTTTTTTTCTTATTCTTCTTCTCTTCATTCTCGGCCGTAAGACATTCCTATCACTCACCGAAGCGAAGACAGAAGTAAATGTACTTGCGTCTGGATTTGAAATTTATTTCGGGTATCAATCTATCTCGTAGACATGGATGGATAATCCGAAAAGCTGACGGACGCTTATTCAGAGCTCTGTTACTTTGTCCACAGCATTGCTTGAGTACATCCTCTCCCTGATTATACTCACAATGGCCGATGTGGGCTTGAGAGATAATGATATTGCGTAAATGTACTGATCTTTTTAGAGTGGAGGCGCTGTTAACGCGCGTTGTTACGAACGCGTTACGAAATATTTGTGAATATTTTTTGCATCAGTGTCAAATTGTATACTGGTGCAGCCTGAGATACGTTTCTATGGACTGTGGAATAAAAACTGTCCACCTCTTTTAATGCGTTTTAATTGGTAAATCTTTTGTATTACCCTGACAGGAATTTAGTATATATAAAGAAAACTTATTGTATAAGATTTGTTTATAATATTTCCAATTAAAAATGCTAATGAAATCTATTGAACGTGAATTAGTCATTCAGAAACCCCAACAATTTATTTTATTACTCAAGATTCTAAAAATTATAACATAGACGAATAACTATTTTTAAAAAACATTAGGCGAAAGAATAAGAATCATACCTGAGTGACGTCACTTCAATGGGATTTGGACATTAGTTAGTGAAAGTTAACCATAGTAAAAAATGGTAAGTCTGCGTGGGCAGTCATCCAGGGAGAAAAGCTGGGTATATATACATGTTTCCATTTCTTTTGGATATTGATGTAAAGCATAGAAGTTAGGACCGAAGAGTAGAGCATACCTCGCCATGGGATTGAGAAATCCATCTGTCCTAGTTCAGTTTCCTAGTACTGACTTTCTCGAACGTGATGTTAACCTATCTATCTCTCTACCCGACTGTTTTGTGGTCGCGGTAGCCTAGTGGTCTCGTAGACGGAATGGTTGAATCCCTGGTTCAATTACTGGTGCCACCGAAGACAACTTAACTTTAAACTTGAGACTATATATAAACGATAGACTTCGAATTTTTGAACCGCAACAAGTCATAACGCTTGCTTGTTGGGGAAATTAGGAGAGTGAGGTGGCAGTTCAGGTGTCATGCTCGTTACTTGACCGTGGTTCAAAATTACGAGGCCTGTTACCAAAAGCCCTCATGATGCTTTAGAGGTGACGTTGATAAACATTTGCTCACTAGATTATTTTAATTTGATTTTAGCGTTCTAAGAGAGCTGCAAGTTATGATTCGATATTTCTTGTAGGTACAGTTGACAAATAGCCTGTTCACCAAGGATGTCTATCTGAGAATCCTTCAAGGGATGAATTTCAAAATACATTTTTGAAGAGAAAACTTCTTTAGCGGCGTTGGACACTTTTTGGTAGGGGAAAATCTTATGGGTTCGCGTCACCGACATGCTCTGACTGGCGCACGCGCAGTGTGCTGTTCGCCTTAGACACTTTTTGGATGGATGAAATCTCGTGCGTTCGCGTCACCGACATGATTATAGCTGACGTATAGTGCTGTGCATATCTTATAAGTGAAATTCAATGGATTTAGTGAAAAGTTCAATGTGTATATACCGTGCATTGCTCGTTGAGTTTCCGAGAATGGGCAATACGTATTAATGGTGGCCGTTTATATTTCGCCTGGAAAATCTATGAGACAGATACAGCAATTTTTATTCGAAAATTTGATTATTCATGCAAAAGGTTCTGAATTACTCGAAAAAAGATTTGGTGAAAAATATGTGATACTGTATCAATTATTTTAAGTGGATACTTCAATATTAACTTTGCAGATGATAAAAATCTACCACTAATTGATTTTCTAAATGAAACACTTAATTTAAAAATGCCCAATGATCGAAAAAATTCTGTACTACAAAATATAAAACAACAATCGATGCGGTTTTTACTCGATACTTAAGATAAATTTGAATCGAACATTTTCCTTTCTTACTTTAGTTACCATAAGCCTATTGCATCTTTTTTAGAACAAAATGAAATAATTGAAAGTACAAAAAGTCTAAGTATTGTTGAAATTAATGATGACAATGATGCAAACAATTAAAATAATGCTAAACTCAAGTACATTGAAGTTTAAGTAAATATTAATACTATCCATAAATAATATGATTGTATGTTAATTGTTATTTCAATTGAATTGTATTTATATTTTGTCATGATCTTGTACAGTCCGTAATGCCCTTGAAGCTATAAAATAAACAAATGAAGAACTTCAAAATACGAATAAGAAACTACAGCAAAAATTTCCTCAATAAGATTATTTTACAAAGAGAGAGAGAGAGTTGATGCGAATATTATTTATAAAATACAAAGATATATATAAAAAGAAATATACTTACAAAACAATTAAACATTGTAAAGAGCAAAAATGTGAAGTAAGCACAATTTTGTAATATCCTTTTACACAAATTGTTTCAATATTCATAAGAGAAAGACTAAAAAATGGCCTCTTTTCTACAAAAAGTGAATAATGCTTGAGCAATGTAGATTACACTATCGAGACATTATTTAGTTTGCGAAATAACTTGAATGATGATCGTGTATTGAGTACAAAACAGTTCTAAGATATTCCAGACTATACAACCAATACTATCAAGCCATACGATAAAACTAGTTTTCAATACAAAATAAACTATAACAAATTATTTTTTATTTCTCTTAGCCTCTGCATCACCCACTTCTAAAGCAATTTAGTAAAGACGAAGTCATGGACTAGAAACCCCCACTCTTCCTAAACTATTCCTCTGAACAATGCAAAGTTTCTTGAAATACGATTCCAGATCACACAAATACAACAAAGGTTTCCCGAAATACAATTACCATCCGTAACATCCATCAGGTTCAATATCACAAAACAAACATCCAGCGAGCGCGAAGGCGAAAACCGTAAACAAGACATTTATTACCCTAACAAGAAACACGACATCCTACATTGAATATAAACTACACAAAGCCTCCATTAGCCGTTACAATAAAAATAATAAACCGAAGCCCTCTCTTTGAAGCCATTCGCACGAAAGACTTTTCGATTTATAGCACAATGAAATTTCTCGAACTTCATTACTCGGCCATTATCCTGTGAAAGGACCGTCCGAAGGTGTTTACCTTTTTAACATGGAATCGCCTCCAAGGTGTCGCAGCATCTTGTTCTCTCCTCCTTCGTGAGCGAAAGATGCAATCATCTCGCCACTTGTTTTGCGGCGCAGATAAACTTTCCAATATTTCGATACATCCGAAAAGAAAAAAAGAGAGCGAAAGAAAACCGCCCTCATTATTCCTCGACTGGAAAACGCAATTTCCAGAGGCCCCGAGGAAAATTTCACACATTTCTATTCAGCGTGGCGCGGCACTTAAAATTCCTTTGTTGGCTAAAAAAAGAACCCTTTCCTTTTCTCGGGTCTCTTTTTCTACCCTTACAACCTATTATAACTAGCATTAAACTTTTCGCATAATCGCGCAAACTCTTCCTTTCTAATATTCATTTTCAGGGAGATGCTTTAGGCTGCGGAATGGCATACATTTTAAGAAAAGCTACTGCGTTCTCTTTTTTTTTTTTTTTTAAAAATGGGAATGAAAGCTTTTGTTTCGAAAAGCTAGAGTTTCTTTTCATATGGACCGGGAAAATTAGCGATGGGTATGAAAGAATAGTTATGTGCTAGACATATTTGAAGGGTATTTTTAACGCGTTCTTGGGTACATTTCATTAAAAACAAATGTGAGGGACAAAAAAATAATTTATTTAAATGGGTAACTTTATTTCTTTTATTTCAAATCAGTTTGGTTTCACTATTATTGGAAAAGAAATGTTGTGTTTTTTAAAAACGTTAGTTAAACGAGAATTGCTTTCATTCAAATTATTTTACTTAATCAATTTTATTACTTTTTGCGTATATAAAACAACTATTTTTATTATTTATAACTTAAAAGCTTTGTACTACACAAAGTCTTTCATTAGCTATATCATTGAATATCAACATTTTTTATTACTTTTATTGCATATGACATCACATTTTTTTAAAAAAGAAGTAGCCAGTATATATTTTTTCAATTCCTACTTCCTTCTCACATTTTAATTAGTTCACACTCTCTATATATTTATATATTTATCTTGTTCAAATTAACAATCGTTAATAAAATGCATTTTAAAGCAATCAATTGAGCTGAACTTTTATACACACGATTATTTTTATGACAATTCAGCAATTTAATTATAAATAATAAAAATTAATTGATTAATACTAATTATTCAAAGAATTACAAATACAGTCACGTTGGCATTATTTTTGGCGACTTAGTGACCATTTTACGACTTGTGTCAAAACTTGAAAAGGTTTTTTTCTCACATTTTAAAGCGCTCATTTGAGCTGAAATTTTCTATAGACTATTGCTTTGGGTAACAATACGGTAATTTAATTATAATTAATGGACTGAAGTTAATTATTTAAAGAATTACAGATATAGCCACGTTAGCTTCACTTTTAGCGACTTGGGTCAAAATTTTTAAGATTTTTTTAAAAGTTCAGGTTCGAAAGTCCACCATTCTCGTATTTTACCGCCAAACATATTTTGATCTTGTGGATTTTCGGGAACAAAAAACAGTACAAAATAATTTTTTGAATAAATTAGCATTAATTAATAAAATTAATTATTAATAAAAAATAGTTAAATTTTACGTACTATATACATAGGATTATATTCAATCGAGAAAAAATCGAGAGCTATAGGGGGTGGGTTCAAACCCGGGGACCCCCCCTTGTGTGCGCCACTGGCTCTCACATTTGGGGCCGTGTCTGCAAAGGCTAAGTTGCCGATATCCAGTTCATTAGGGGGGGGGGACAATCACACTGTTATATTTTAGAACTTCATTATACAACTTCTCTTGCTTACTTAAATAATTTTGGGAAAATATATCTTTCGATTTAAATGATCAATCCTAACACTAATAGAAAGGAAAAGAGTAAGTGTTTTCTTCGATGCTGATTTACGACCCCACATTTATGGACCGAAAAAATAAAAAAGTAAAACGATTCGAAATGTCTATCCTAGGAAATATTCTACTATAGATTTTATTTTCACTTTTATCAACTTCACATTCCTTTTTATTATGTTTAATTGTCAAAAGTATCTATGTAGAGAAATGCAAGATTCAAACCTAGAATAAGAGCATATCCTACATTTTTACATCCAAGAATACTAATAACATTACTGCAGACCTGAATATTTATCCCTCGTAAAGGTCATGCATTTAATCCATAATTTTTCTCAGTAAAACGTATTAGGAGAATACGAACTGGAACTCAGAATGGAAGCGTGGGAAAAGAGGTCGCAGATGAATTCCGACCACACGCACATTTTCCAAATGAAATTTTAATTCCCTCGCATCCTTCCTGTTGCCCCATCCCTGGGGATGGTCCCGGCACAAACGAAGATTTCAAAATCTTCCACTCAGCGACACACAAACAGAATTTGCTTATAGAAGTGAGAGGGAGATGCCCAAAATGCAAATGTTTCCATAGAAACCGATCCAAAGCGTTATTAAGCGAGCGGCGTGCCGAATGCTAAATGTCCCAAGGTTCGGCTTACTTAGCATATTAACCATCAAGAGGGAATAGTGAAGTTCGGGGCATAAAAATTAGGTTCGATAACGGAAAATATAAGTTTGGATTCCCGAAACTTAGTGCGCATACTTGCCGTGGAGAGTTTTGTAAAATTATGTTTCGGCGGAGTAAATGTTTCCAAGTAAAATGCGAAAGTTCCAAAGAAATTTACAGTATTATTTCAAATAAATAATGCTAATGAGAGACATGGTAAAAATCTACCATGCTAAATAGAGGGAACATGTATAATGATTTGGAAAATGCTACATTGTATTTAAAAAAAGACACTTTTGTATTAAAACATTACTATATTTAGTTTATAAAATGTGACATTTTCCCTTTTGCTTAACTTAGAGTTATTTTTAAATGAATATCTGGATACATACATCGTTTAATGTATCACATTTTACATTATAACGTCCCCATTATTCTTAATGACGGTCTTTGGAGCAGGAATTCAACCGAATTCTGTTTGAAGGTCGCCATTGTAGAGTTTGGGACCACGATCACTACGCTATTCAATTTTTGAAGGGATGAATATTTGATCAGAACTTTTTTTAGGTTTAACATGTTTTGTCCCACCATGCGTATTTTGTTCTAATGAATAGCATTTATATTCTAATTTTATATTTTCATACAAATGCATACCTACTCGTTACTACTATTAACAACTTTTTTGAAACAAACTCGACGAAAATTTATTGAGTAACACATTGTCTAGTTCCAAACATTGCATTCCCGATGGAAATTTCATCATTAACTACAATAATTCACAGCAGCCGACGGCCTTTGGTCCGAGGAAGAAGGGAAAGAGGCCCATTCCGACGCTGTTACAGTTGACAGGAGACAAGTATTGTCAAACGTCTCTCCCCTCCGGCGTTGCCATAATAGTGTCAACATTTGGACGCGCATCGAACGGCACAATGGATTCGATTACGCTGTTGACAAAAGAGTGTCACGCGACATTAGAACTGATGGGGGAGGGCGATAACCATTCGAAATCATTCTCCATTCGATAAGGACACGCCGTTTCCCAAATTAAAACGTCTTTGTGCAGTCGGCGAATACTTTTCCAACGACATGAAAAGAATGATTTTCTAGAAATATTGCGGCTATTGTCTTCGGAAAAGGAATTCCCTCCGTCCAATGTTCGAAAAGGGAGAGAAAATAAAACAAATTCCGTTCGAATGCTGCTGAATATTCGAATGCGCGTGGGGCTCCTATTGTAAAAGAGAGAGATCGCGAAGAACAATATGCGTTCGATTTTTGGAACGCGCGCACGCGAGGACCCACAATGGGATGGAAAAATGTGAATGGGAATTATGGTGATAACAACCAGAGGGAGATGCATTCCTATGAAAGGGATTTTGCAAACGATACATTGGGAGGAACGATGGCTTTTCGAATGCTTTTTCCAGTTTCTTTGTTTTAATCTTCCAATTGAAATCGTTCCTAGTTCGGAGAACGAGGAGGGAAATGAGGTGATGCACTTTTTTATTCGAAAATAAAGTTTCGAAAGCGGAACAATCATCGAACGAATAATAGGGGTACCATTGGCATTTTCCAAAATAGAAGGAAGATGACACAATGCAAAGATTAACAATAACTTTACTATTCTTTTGTAAGCGCCCGATTTGGAAATGGAAAGAACTTAAAACTTTGTATAGTCTTTAGAGTTCAAATATTTTAAACTGATTACTTTTATACATTTCATATTTTTTGAAAATTCTAGGATACAAATAGCCTGACTTTACAAACTAACTATAACTTTTAATGGGCGATAATAAAATAAATTGATTTTCTAAAAGTACAAAATTTTATTTCCAAGTTATTATGCTAATATTTTCATTTTAAAGGCTTTGGGTTAAAAAGAATTTATTATTTTCATCCAGACAATAAAAAACTCATCGTACGTTTTACAATAAAGCATTAATGCAGTTCATGAGTAACTATGTTTCCAGCGCAACAATCCAACTATTGCAGAGAAACGAGTTTTACAGAAACTGAAAGAGTGAAGCGCTGCTATTGCTTATAAACATGGAGAAAACAGGCAATAATTTAAGATATTTTTAACAAGATTTAATATAAAAATTTATGTATTAATAAAATAATATAAAAATTAAAATAGTAATAAAATAATATTAAAAAATTATACGTTAATAATAATAAGATAAAAAATTTTAAATTGGAGGGATGAAGCGCTATTTATTATAACTGAAAATAAACATTCAACGGCTATTTCCACTCAGATTCCATGACAATTCAGCCAAATATTTGTTTTACATTTCATGAGCAAGTATCCAATTAAATTGTTTGCAGTTTAAATCATGTTTACTCTCTTTCTGAAGTAATTACATTTCAAGACACTTAAGAGAAAAGGCAGAAATACTACGATAATGAATGTGGCTTAATGCAGCATTTTCAAGTATGACTTATTGTACTGTGTAGACAGATATTATTTGAGGGATGGAATGCATTCCGGTCGATTTGGAACGAGCGTTTCCTCTCGCGCGCACCAATGGAATTCATTTCCTAGCGAAATGCATCTACAAAGGACTATAAATCAAACAGAAATGGCGCGATATCAAGAAAATGATTCAGTAAATATTTATCCACATGCTGTTATTCAAATGAAAGATGATTGATTTAAAGCAAGTTTAAAGAATTCCACAATATTTCTGCCATGATTACCATCATGTAATTATTAATCAGACATATGACGTTATTCTGGTTAAATAATTCGAAAAATTTTTGAGGAATAATCAATCAAATAAGACATCGTAAGAAGTAACAAGGAAAATATTACATTTTTAACTGACATCTTATTCTTCTTAATTTGATGTGGGTAAACGTAATTCATCCGCAACTTCAAAATTTTAAACATTTAATTATCAGCATCATTTACAAATATATGAAAAAGCTGGTATGTAAGGTATAAAGCGTTGGTTTACGTCAAATATTCATTGAGCATATGATTCCAATTAACATTCACGTAAGCAAGATCTATACTTATTTATATTAATTAAAAAACTAAGCATATTATTCCTAATGGTCACTTATTGTAAGTAAATAAAATGAGTGTAATTTTCATATATTCAAAAACTATATGATTTTACCCATTCCTAAAATTCGATTATTTCCCCCTGCAATTCCTTAAAGTATTTTTTTTCTCAATCAAGTTCAGATTTGACAATACATTTCAATTTTAAGTTTTCAAAAAGAAAGATCCAGTTTTAATTTCAGTCATTTCAATCGCAAAATAATTTTATAAACATTTAGTGTTTTTACTTTGAGTATTTAATGTCAAAATATTGAATGAATGCTTTTGCGAGCCACATAAATTGTGATAATGCAAATATTTTTCAAATAACTTTCACAGTCAATAAAGGTGATTCGTCTGAGTGTATCCAGTCAGCTATACACAGAGACAGAGAGAAATTAATGACTATTTTAATTCTTACAAAAAATAAATGTGGTGATTTAATCTTAATATAAATATAATAGTGTACAACAAAAATAATCAATAATCACAATGGACGTAATAAATAGATTAATAGCAGAAGACAACCATTAATCCTTCCTATTTTCAAAAAATGATAACACTTCAAATTGAGAACACAAATCTCGTATGTTACACCTTACGTTTTAAGTTCAAACAAACAGCATTCTCCCCTTGTATAATCTCGACCTTCCAAGGCAGAGCAGGGTCTTGATTCCACCTTTTCAGAGGCAAGAACATGTACTTACCTCTCGATCGAAGCACTGCCAAGACACAGCGGAGCTTCATTAATAAACACCAAAGGGAAGAGATTCACCCCCCTCAGAAAGGAACAATCATTACAAACGATATTTGGAGGCGAAGGCAACAGGAACCGATTTTAATGTATGCACCCCTTTCCGTGCCTGAGTTCACTTAATCAAGAACCCCGGAGCGCACAGGTGCAGGAAAAGGGGGTACATCGTTTGTCTCACCCCTCAGAGATGCTCACGCGAGCAAAGAGGAACACCCCCAGAGAGAAAGGTTGCTCTTTTTCCCTTCAGGATTTTCTCGATTTATACCAAGAAAATGGCAGAATAGGCCCCAAAAAAGTTTCACACTCCATCTTTCATGCACCAGACCTGACTTTAAAGTCCACCCCTAAAGGTGAGAACTAATAACAAAGTCTGGAATAAAAACTATATATATATATGACTTTAGGACTCGGAAACTCACAGATGGAAGAAATAGAAGGGGGGGGGGGAAACATTACAAAGAAAAAATAACATGACGTGTCGAAAGGTTCCTCATATTAATTTTTATTCGAGACTATACTTTCCAGTAATATCTTTTTGTTTTGGAAAATCATCATGCAAAACAGTTATGCAATGTACCTTTGATTTTTGAGCCGTGTTCAAATAAACAACATTTTAACAATTGTAAAACTTCTAAATTTTCTAACAGAAACTAACCAAGTTTTGAAAAAAGCCATTACTCGAAAAAAAGGCTTACCCGGAAAGAGTGAAGCAACTTCATACAAAAACCGCTCAAGGAAATCAAGAATGGAATTTAAAAGTATTAAGAAAAGTATAAACGTTCCAAGCAAAATAATTTTCAAGATGGCTCTAGTATGTGAATTAATGTAGCATTAAAGAAACATAACATTGTATTGAAAATAAATCCCCATAAAACCTTAACAGAGACTCGTACCTCCCCCTCAGTCCTTATTGAAAGTCAGGAAAAGACTTTGAAGCTAAGTATTGTTAAATTAGTTTTTCAAACACACACGATCTTCGCTAGAATTGAAACATGAATTTGCAACTCAAGACTTTACACTAGGGGACTATACATAAAAGAAAGAATAAAAACTATTCAGTATAATCTGAAAAACTTAATAGAATGTTCATCAAAAATATTGTACAAATTTCGCGGCTTTCCTGTCTTTTGGGTATGAATTAACATCCGAAAATGCAAAATATCAATTAAGGTCATGTCAACTGAAAAATAATTATTTCTACATTTTAACAAAAAAAGCACACATTCACAAAAAAAAGTTTTTTATTCGTACAGTGAAAATACGGGTTACTTTGGACTGATGTTGCTAAAAGCTCATCATGCTAAAACTGTCGAAATTCAAACTGGTGTGGTATGGAAATCTGTAGGGTGGTGTACCAGCTCTATCATGGCTTCAAATTAGATGGTTCGTCACCAATAGCGCTCATGTTCTCTTCATCAGTGAGATAATAAACAATCAATTTATCCATCCATGAGTTTGAATGGGTTTTACAACTGCTACATAACACTTGAAAAATAAAGAGAATGGCACTAAATTGTATTACTTCTAAGTGGTATTTAAAAAGTAACACATACTGTAAAATATTTATCACAGATTATTTTTATTTTATAACCTTAAAACAGGACCAATAATTAACAGAATCGTGTACTCAAAGTATAAACGGAATTTCATATCTGTCTTGAGGTATTTAAGAAATTTTTACGAATAATATTAGAATTTTATTCTTAATTAAAATTCTTGTAAAAAGAAATAATGTCATTAAAGTAGAATTTTTCTTACGAATAAAGTAGATAAAAGGAAGAGAAAGGGTTCAATCGATGGGGCCTGTTCTACGTCAAAGAAAATAACCCAACAAACGATTCTCGGAATGTCCTGCAGGGAATGGGGTGGTCGGGGAGTGGTCATCAGCACTAACGACCCTGAGCGGTGACCAAATGACCACTTTGCACTCAAAGAAAAAAATGCATGTTTCTTCATACAGAAAGAAATTCTGTGCTGTTTTTGGCTTTGGTCAAAGGCATTTTATATTAAATAAAAAGCAAAAAATATAGAAATTTATTTTGCTTTTGTGTAAAACGAATGAAATGTAGCATATATCATTTTTGCTGCATGAAATTAGCTCATTTATTAGGAAATATAAATGTTTTGTCTAACACTAAATGAAATTTAAGTTCTAACATGATAGATGAGAAATGATAAGGACTACTTTATAAACTTCCACATTTAAGCTTTGAGGCTAAACAATGCGTAGCATCCATTATTGTCGTAAAATAATTCGCAAGCACTAAGCCACTGCTTTATTATACAGACCACCATATTTCCCAATACAGTAGAACGTCATTTATCCGAACGTTTATTATACGGAGTGTCAAATACCCGAACCAAAGTCCGGATACGTTTTTAAATATTGCATTGCTCAACATTTGCTTCCTGTGAGGCCAAAAATGACGGGAAAACCCAAGGTGAGGGATATTTCGGGAATTTCAGTTGTGTGATTTGGTAAACATCTGCTTGGAATATTAGGTCAGTTTGTTTCCAAGTGAGGGAGTGTATACGTGCTCTTTTGTTGAGTTTTTTTTATGTAGAACCCTGGATAGAGCATGCGATGCAGAAAACTGTGGATTTCAAATGCTAAATAAGGACGAGATAGTGACTTCCGTACAAGAAGAATCCGACCCTGTCGATGACGAAACGGATGAAGACGAGGACAACAACAGCAGCAACGAAAGTAGCAAGGGTTCATCAAATCCTGACGCTTTTCTGCGTTAGAGACAGTTATGGAGTGGTACGAACAACAATCAGAGTGCTGTCCTACTCAACTACTGCTGCTGAAGAGAATCAGAGACCATGCAGTGAAAAAACGAAGGTGTACAATGGTACAGCGATAAATAAGTATTTATTTTCCACAATCAAGGTAAAATTGCGACATTTTGCACCTATTTGGCTTTTTCTTCAAGCACGTTTCCCGCATGTGATGATATTCAAGATTCGTATGGTGTCTGGTTACATAAACTACATGGATCGCATTCGGTTTTTGGTTATCCGAACAATCACATATCCGAACGGAGTCCGGTCCCAATTGATTCGGATAAACGACGTTCTACTATACATACATTTGAAAATTCTAACTAGCATTTTATTATGTTTTTAAAAGTAATCAAGTATTCTTATTGAATTTTTAATATCAAAACTTATATTTAAACACTATACGTGTTTCCTAAAAATGCTTTTCATTAATAGCAAATGCACTGCAAAAAAGGTATTTTATAGACATTTTATATTCTTTATAATTTCGACGGGAAAAAAAACTTATCCCTTTTACGAAGAGAGACTAAATGGATAGCGGGGGGGGGGGGGGCATTCTAAAAACATGTAGTTGAAAGCGTCGACGAATAATCTCTTGAACACATCACTGAGCATTCTTTGATAAAAAAAATCTGATCATACATATAAATGAGCATCTTTCTTATTAAAAAAAAAAGTCAGATTTTTTCAATGAGAAAAACATGTAAATAGTGGTATATAAAACCTAAAAATAACCCGCTTGCATTCTACAGTTTGCATGCATAAAAAATAATAATTTATGAGAAATGAGATTTAAGATTATTTTATTTTCCCCCAGACATAAAATTCTATTTTTTCATTTTCGTATTACACAGTTTGTAACCAGCAGACGAGAAATAAAACTGATCAAACTTACCATAAATAGAAAAGTTTTTACTCGAACAATAAGACAGGGCATATTTTCAACGCAAAACTTTACATATAAATGTCTCCACAAATTTTTTAAAACCGTTGCAACAAATAAAATAAGACATTTTAGTTTGCGTACATTTAGCGCTGGTCACGTAAAATCAGTTTTCTTCCCCTCTTCCAAGAGATATACATACCGGTCACGTAAAATTCCAATAAAATATTTGAGCAAAAAACTTAAAATGAAAAGTGTACAAAATGTATAAACGCGTAACAATAAAATTTATAGGAGATATTACATTCCTTTAAAGGTATAACTGAAGACGAAAATAGAAAATTTTCGTGAGAAACAATTTAACGAAAGTTATAAAAATGTTAAAAATAAACATTGTCTAGTATAGAAAAGGATACAGATAACAATTACACGAAACACACGACAAACATTAAATTCCTAGAGGATTCTCCAGTGAAAAAGGTATGCACACACTCAAGGTGATTACACTAATGCATCAAGCTTGCAAAATCCCGCGACTACAAGAACAAAAGATAGGGTTGAAGCACAGAGAACAGTTTTTAAACCGCACCTTCTTCCTCCTCCCTACAAATGAGTGAAGGAATCGGCTGGGCGGGGGCGAATTCTAACGCAATTATCAGAAAGGGTTATCTGAGTGGAATACAATTATTTCCACTTCCGCTGCTCTCTTTTTGCTGAAGCCCCCCTCCTCTTCCTAGTGTTTGGAGGGAGATGGAACGGAGCGAGGAATGGGAGGCTTCCATATTGAATTATACATATTTCCCGAAGTCGCCATCGAACAAACAGGATTTGCCGCCGCACTAATCCACTTTTCCCATTGGAAAATTACATCTGAACCAGGCTCAGAAACAAAAAGGCAAGTAATTCAATTCGTTGTAAAGGAACACAGGATGTAAATTTCGGATTCGCGCAAATTGCTTTGCTTTAATTCCTCACCAAAATCTCTCGCTCTCGCAACTTCATTTCGATGGTTTGTATCAACCACAATGTTATGAAAACACTGTCAAGAACGAATTTCATCTTTGTAACGTAGCTGGTGTTTAGGTTAGTAGAGAAATGATACATATGGAAGGGCGACTTGAAGTCAAACGATTGGGATTTTACAACAGAAATTTTTCAGGTAGTAAGCAATTTTCAACTTTTGCTGTTTATAAAATAAGTAGATACATAACTGGGTAATGGATTATTTTAATATACTAGCTGCATGGCCCGGCGTTGCACGGGCTTTATCATAACTTTTTGCAAATGGAAATTTCCCCTTCCCCTCTCGATGTCAGTACTTCCTGGTTTTGTGTGTGATTTCTTTATCAATGTCATTAAAATTCCCTTTCTTGATACATCTTCCACCTCTTCACCCAGTCGGATGGTATGTCTCCCCTACGCTTACCCGGCGCTGCACGGGCTTTTTACTTTTCCTTAGGATGGGCGAAAGGGAAATTTCCTTTTTCCCTCTCGATGCCAGCACTTCTGGGTAAGGATGTATGCGCGATGTGTGTTACTCCTATACTTATGTCATTGAAATTATCTTCTGCAAAATGTCTTCAGTTAATCCGAATTAGACATCCGAAACGGTTTTTTTTTCTTTTTGCATTTTGTGTTTGACTCATTACTAAAGCAATGCTGTCAAGATGATTTTAAGATCAAGTATAGATTTTTAAACATTATTTCAAACAAAAGAAAACGGAAATTGTATTTTATTCACTAGAGTGTTTGAAATTCATAAATGAATGTATTATGATGAAATTTTATAAAGTGAAAAGTAAAGATAAAATTCAATATCGTCCTGATAAGATAGCGTGTAACAATGGACTAGCCACGAGGTCCATCCTCTATCTTGGGATTTCTTCCGTCGTCCAAATTGGCCCTTTAAGCTAGAACAATTCCTCAATACAAGTGAATGCCATTATCGAAAAATATATAAATAGTCAGATCGAAATATATGATTTGGAAGAATTGAGAAGATTTCTATATGAGTGTGGAAGATAGTGCCACGTCGATTCGTGTTAAAGCTATATTTTCGAATCTACTTTTACATTTCAAGTTACTGTAGGTTTTTGAATTGCTAAGTCTAAGGAGTTGCATCTCGTTCAGATAAATACAAAACTGATTCCTGCACTTTAGCTTGTCTTGTCCGCATAGCACGTAGTCATTTCTAGTGTCTATTTCTTAGTAAAAGTAAGTTATTGCAATTTCTTGCTTTTAATTATTTCTAATTGATTCAATGGCTTCTCCACTTTTGTTGCATTCGGATCTCCCGGGAACCTTAACAATGAACGAGATCTTCACCTCAACCAACATAAGGAGAAGGTACCGTGACAAGTGTCAAGAGAAAGAATGATTCAGCCCATGAATAAAAAATTCAATGCTCATAAGAACTTAGTGGCAAAATAAATTGTTCATTACATTGACGATAAAAAAAATCTAAATGCTGTGAAAATTTCACGTTCTAATAAATTTATTCAAGGTATTTGTTTTAAATAACTCATTCTGACTAACTTTTTACTAGAATTCTTTTTTGTCAATCAATCATTAAATATAATAAATTCAATTACAAATGCAACACATTAAAAATAAAGTTCGGCTTACTAAAATTTGGGTAAAAAAGAAAACTAAAATATATAATTAAGGTTAAAAAAAAACATTATTACAGAGATGTTTGCGATAAAAACATAAAAACGTTATCTCGAAAACCAAGATTCTGAAGAGAAAATAAAACTCAAAAGAAACCTTACCAAATATCTTCATAAAAAGACGGAAAAACCTCACAAAAGATAGTGGCTTACCTGAAAAGAATAAAGACATTATTAAACTTACATTCTATTTAAGCAATAAAACATAAGAAAAAAAAAAGCCTACCCATTTTTTTTCCTAATCCAATTTCTTGTACAAACATCATTTAGAAAACTATAGTAGATTTAAATTAACTCTTACACTCAAAATGAAAAGAGATAAGATAGGACCTTAAACAAACGCTGTAGCGCATAAAAGCTTACTTTCTGCAATCATTTATACAACCTCTTGTCAGAATGCAATTATTTAAGAGTGCATCCGGAAAAAAAAGGAGGGGGGGGGGATCTTTCCGCACGAAATGTCGGAAAAATTCAACTCTAGAAATAAAGTTTCGATTTGATATTTTTTTTCTCTCTTCTCTCATTTTGTGTGTCTCTTCCCGTCTACTCCTCTAGGCCATGAGGAGGGGGTAGGCGCAGTCACGAACCGCAAATTACGTTCCATTTCGGAAACTGGACAAAGCATTCCATCCCCACCCCCCGAAAAAGAAGTTACTTAATAAGTGCATATTTTACAAAAGAACTCGGGGACATGTCTTCGGAATTCCTGAACCCTAATAAGGACCCTACGACAAACGCAACAAACACGCGCTTTAAATGAAAATCTTTTTAGCGAAAAGGGTTTTGGCGAGTTGCCAAGCAGTCATCTCGACGAGTGTTCTGCTTGCATTAACATCAAAAGCTCTACCGCAAAATTCAACCACGTTTATTAAAAAGAAAATTTATATGGCTCACATGTTGGTAAAAGGCCAAAACACCGGCGAAAGACAGACCTTTATTTTCTCATGACAGTCTGTTAACTTTTCAGTTTTTTTCTTCCCCTCCCTCCACTGTACCCCCCCAGACATACATTATTTCTGTCTTCTCTCTGATAGAAGGCAGATTTTTGTTTTCCCTTGCAGTTTCATTGATTTATGAATACGCTACAAAATATATCTTAATGGGAACAATTTACAAAACGTATGCTTATCCAAACACTGCTAAAAAATAGATAAAGTATCGTGCCTCGTTCATATTAATCACCAGAAGCATTATGTTAAGATGAATTATTTTCAACATGTCGGCACCTTTTTGAAAAGTAATTTTAAATGAAAAATTACAAAACTCTGTAATCAGTACATAAATAATTATTTTTGTATATTTATAAAATGTTTCCCTTATCTTAATACATAAAAAAATACAGCAAGATAATTAAAAAGGAATTGCGTTAGCTAAGGTATTGGTTTTATCAGTGAAACCACCATCTTTGTTCGAATTGATGCAATCAAATATCGTCAATTCGTTCAAATATTTGTCTAAGCGGGCGATTTGTAAGCAATCAATATATAATTTCATACTTAGAAGGACTTGATTGCGTTTATTGATTGGTTAAACATAATGATTTACCCACATTCTGCATATTATTATAAGTTTAGGAGTATGGATTGAATTTTATCGAATAAAACATTCGTATCAATTTAAAAACCTAATGTATTAGTTGTTAAAGTATTAGTCACGAATAATTGTAAAATTACCTAACAAGTAATGCGCATCCCAAACAATGATTAAAAATGCCATCATATTAAATTTTACATTAGATTTATACAGTAATGGATGTTTGAGCATACTTATTTGCTTAAGTTTAATACTACATAAAGAATGAGGGTGTTCGAATCTCGATGCTACATTAGAACTAAATATTATATTAACAACTATAAATCTTGTCATGTCATATAACAGTGAAATGAATACAATGACATATGTACCAGATATCATCCGTAGCATGGACCGTTAAGGTATCGTTTCCTTATTGACTTATATATAATTAGCTGGTATACGCACGGGTGAATTGAAACACTAAACAATACAGATTGAAGGATAAAGACGTTTTTAATGAATTAATTTTACGTGAATTGCAAATAAAATAAAAGCTTTTTGCATATTTCAGCAGAACAAAAAAAGCATACTAGTTAAGTTTTAAGTCTGTAGATTTAATAGCCGATAAAAAAAGGTTTTTTTATTTATAACGCCCCGTAACTCTCTTGTGGGTCGACTTTTGAAAACACCTTCCTAAGCTGATCTCTGCTCAGCAAAAGTAACACTTCGTTTCAAATTTTGTGTAAAGAACGCTTAAAATAGTGTAAATAATTTATATCTGGATGTGTAATACGTTAATATTAGTTTCTGTTCTATTTATTTTATTTTAAAATTATAACATTCTCAAGCAACGCCGTTCCTTTTTTTTGGCAACATTTTTATGGCAATTCAATGGAAACATAGCGAAATGTTGATGATAGAGCCAAGTTGGCAACTGATTGAATGGTGCAGAAGTTGACATGCTGCGGTGCCCCCAGGTGGGGACCTGCAACTAAGAGGAGAGCACAAAAACCTCCCCCCCCCAAAAAAAATACATATACATTCCTATTTTCATAGTGGTCAGTTGAATGGTGTTGGAGTGAAGCGAAGTCACATATATACAAACAAACATTTTTATATAGAGAGATTCTAATTCAAGTGACACTAAATATCCACACAAAAAAAAAAAAAAATTCATTTATATGCATTTTCAAAACCATGGTTCAAAACTCAACAACCATTAAAGTGGTTTTGCAATCACAGAAGACTACTTTTCATTACCTAAAGCAGTGGTTCTTAAACTCTGATCCATGGACCCTGGGGGTCCACAGCGCCCCCCGGGAGGTCTAGAGTTTTGCGAAGTCTCTCATGTAACGTTGAAATCTCCCTCTTTTATAAGCTTAAAGACCTGATGAAAGATGTGTGCCAAGTATACTACATCACTAAATTGTCCCCAATTAAGAAACTCTACCAGAATGTGTATTTTGATCAGGAATATTAAGTTCAGGTGGTATGTTCAAAATCTTGGAAGTCCTCGATATCACGTTGATACTTAAAGGGGAGGGGGGCGAACAAAAGTTTAAAACAGGTGACCTACAGCATTGGGAAATACAATTTCATAACGGATTCAGTGACATTTACAAAACGATTAAGTTTGATCAAAAATTTTATGTTTCAACTGTATCCCGTAAATGCCAAAACAGAACCGAGAAAGAGAAGTTTAGATGTAATATAATAAACAATCTCTCTCCGATCAAATAAATCTTAGTCATATTACCAAAAAAAATAAATAAAATCAACTTGGATTTCACAAAATTTTAGTTAGAAACATTGGCAAAAACAACATAAAGAATTCATAAGGTTTAACATATTTTTCTTACGAAGTGACACACATTTATAATGGAAATTTTTCTACACAATGTATAATTTCGAACACTGCCTTCACCCTCCCCCTTCTGTTTTTTTTTTTCTTTTACTGTTCCTTTTGTAAGTATATTCGACAATTATAAGTAATCCCTGAATCCACCATTTCAAAATAACTAAATAAATCCCGTGATTCATAGTCCGATAAACTAAACTATATAACAAGAAAGCAATTTGCATTTATAAAAGCACCAGTTTAGCATTATTAGCCATAAAACTAAGTTTCCATTGAATAAATTGTCATCTAATAATACCCACCCATAAAGTAAGAAATGCTAGACAGCATATGGGGGATCAATATTTATTCAAAAATTATTATAATTCAAACTGCATTTCTCCTCATCCTAGCATTAACTTAACCACGACAGCCCAACTTAAGAACATAAAGCATTACTAAATATATTTACATCACGGAACGAAACATTTTGACATTCATGCTCTAAACATTGTGAAATTCAAAGTTGCGTGACAAAGAACAGAATCTCTAAGTCAGAATAGTATAAGAGGAGGAGAGGAGACAATGCATAATTTTGAAGTAAGCTGCTTTAAAACAGATCTCTGACCAGAGAATGCATTCTTGATACAGAATAGAATCATTTTGGTTCTGTGCACGGCTGCTAAGCAACAGGATTTGTTTACGCAACTTTGTATACAGATAATAAAGGCTTTTTTAATTTCTTCGAATGAGTATTGATTTTGGCTTTGAAATCAAATGTAGACAAAGGACCTATTCACGTTAAAGACAGAATTATCAAAGAGATTTCAAATGCAAAGTATACCTACAAATTAATATTGATACACTGACATACGAAATATATACGCTGCTAGTTATAATATCTATTATTATTACCAATCCCTTTCATTGAATGAGTTTTCTTTTTAAGAACACAAATATATTCAGCAAATAGTATGTAATTAAATATCAATTAACCTTTATGAAATAGAATACTGAAGTAATTACTTGAAGAGAGATAATGGTTATGAAAAATAAATACTCATCGCTAGTAGGTAAAAAATAATGCGAGAGAACTTCAAAAATTATGTATTAAAAAAATTCTTTGAAATCATAAAACTACAAATTGTGATAGCGGTCGGTTCCTGCTCGACTCTGAGCCCCCCCCCCCGTCTACCTGTAAACCCGGCTAGGTGTGTGGGAGAAACTGAATGGACCACAGACATGATTTCCATCTAATCAATTTATTATTTCCAAATATCAATCAGACACAATAACAATCTAATTAAATTAGGTGATCATATAGTAGAGCGCGGAGGTGAGATTCTATAACACGGGAATACTACTACAGATCCTCAACTGAATCTAAGACAGCTTAAATACGCTTAAATATAACTACGTCGCACACTAATAAGCTAACTTCTACTTAATCAAGCTCACAATACATGTACTTTTTATGCACCGGGTCCTACACTTGAAACTAGCAGGTGATCTCTTTCGGCTTGATCAATGTCGTTGGATCCACGATCAGTAATCTTTTTCCTGGACAACTCCAGACCTCTAACTAATTCCACTCTCTTTCAATCTTCAACTAACAACTAACGCGCAGACTCAATGTTAACTCCTACTTGCCAACTCCAACGTTCCAACTCACAAACTCACTAAAACAGAATTTATATAATATACTTAATTTACATAACCACGCTTCCTTACTTGGTGAAAGTTAGTTGAAATAAATATTTTCCTAAAAGAGTCATGAAGGAATTAGTAGAGCCACGTATAGATCCGTCACAAAATGATATTTTAATTAAACACATTATGATTAGAAAATAGAGTGAGAGTTATATTAACATCACTCTATAAAGCAACATGAGAGCTATTGGCAACGGACCTCGTACTTTGAACCTCGATCAAATGACGAGGTTGAAGCATGGGCTGATTTCCCCTCTTCAAACTACCATACCATTGGGAGGACCTTGGGCTCGACAAATTTAACGTGGATCAGCTTTTTTAACACCGGGGGACTACAGTGGCACCAGAACTCGAATCCGCGACACGCCATCCACGAGTTCGTGAACTTAACCACTAGGCTACAGCGGCTACACAAATATATTTGAATATACTTTTCATATTAAATGTATTCATTTCACTTAAAAATATAGAATAGAGTTGAATAAATAATAAAGTAAAAAAAAAAAAAATTAGGTGCTGAATAAATAGTAAAGTCGCACTCTTAAATAAAATACTATTATATCATAACAGCTGAAATAGTTTAGTAAACCCAACGCATTTTATAAGGATAAGTATCTTTTTTATTGTTTCTAATACTAAAAATATTTATCTAAATGCGAACTGAAACGTTATCTTGATGCTAACTCAGTGAGAAACATGGTATATATATTTCTATGAATGTAACAGCAAACTTTTGGCAATTTAGATTATTTCATTTAAAAGAAATATTTTGTTTCCACTTTTGCTGAAAACGAAATTCAACAAATAACGAATAATTATCTACTGGGAAATTTAACAAAGTGTTACATTTTAAACTACATCAAATCAATTTTCTTTTCGGGTTTTCAGAGAATAGCTCAAAAAGCAAACGCAGCATTTTAGTGACACGAACAAAAAAAAAATCCCTCAGAAAAATTCTTAATACTTCACGTAAAAAAACATTAAAACTCTACTGCTTCCCTCACAAGGGAAGCGCAAAAGGAAAAACATGTCAGAAGTGAAGAAAACAGCAGCATAAGAAAAATAGGGGGAGCCTTTCTTTTGTTTTCTAATGAACAAAATATTAAGGTTGAAGGAAGGGGAGAAAAAAGAAAGTGAGGAGAGAGAGAGTAAGAAGTCTGTGGCGAAGAAGGAATGTGACAAAATTAATGAAGACAGTCGGCTGTAGTCTTCATTATACTTTCACACCTCTCTTCACTTCTTCCTAGATACCGACAGACGGAGGGGAGCGTTAAATGAACACGCATCCCCTTCTGTAATGTATACCTTGGCTGCCACAAGGGGGCGCTTTTTTATACTCATCCAGAATTACATGCGCTCCTACGCATGGAGGCAGCGAGAAAAAACGGAGAGGAAAAAGAACACAGTACTGTTCTTTAGTAGGTGAAAAAAACTACCCCCCCCCTCCATCTTCGCTCGAGCAAGAAGTAGAACGTTTTCTTCATTAATCGTTACACTTTGTTCCTACAGCTGTTGCAAAAACGAAATGTGAACAGTTGCACTCCCCTGTTTTAGGTTCTCTGTTGGTGTTATCTGCTACTACCTTTAAAATAATTTTTAGATTTTTTTCTTTCGAAGAGAGGTAAGATTAAGATTCTCTCTCTGCAAGATTAGTAGAGAGAGAGAGAAATGATTAAATCGCATCAGTGTTATCAAACACTAAAACGGTCAAAATATTTAGTACTTCAAAAACTATAATAAATATTTTTTTAAATAATATTAACAAAAATGAAAAGATTAAAATCAAACTGAAATTTATAAAATTCTAAAAATAGTGGAAGAGAATTTTGTAGGGATTTTTTTATCATACTTTGCTATTTTGTAAAATAAGTAAATCTCTTTCACGGGAATGTATTTGAAAAATATTTAATAAATTATAATAACTATCATGAAGTAAAAGTTTACAAAAACGCTCTCTCGGTATAATTGAATAAAAAATTTGGAAGTGTAAAACAAAAAAAAAACTCAAAAAAAAAAGCCGTATTAACGATTAAATAATTCAAAAATACTACAAGCAGCAATACATAATAAGGAAAAAAATAATTAAAGTCGGGTATAATGTTTATTTCAGTATTTTTTTTAAAATTAAGATACTTGATGCTTTTTAATGTCTATTCGTTTTGATTATATTTATTTTCTCAAAATGGTTTTGCTTAAAATTCAAAAAGTTCTTTGTGATTCAAACTACTTCAAATACCCAATATTTTAAAATTTTAATCGTAATAAAAATAATTACACCTGAAATTTTGATCATGTTGATACATTTTTCTAAAAATTTCATAACAAAAATAATGTAGTGGTCCTTCGGAGAAAAATATGCTTATAGATAATGTCATTTTATTTCTTCTTAATAAATCAATTCCATAACCTCAACAGAAACATTCTTCATTTTATAATTAAATAAGTGAATGAATTTGATGACAAAATTATTCGAAACTTTAAAAAAAAGTGAAATTTAAATATTTAGAAAAATAAAAACCTTATCAGAATTATAATTTTCTGCGTATAATAAAACACACATTAAGCATTATTCGTATTAATGTCTATGATGATCAGAGAAAAACTATATATTTTACAGTTTAAATTTCATTTTCTCTTTAAGTCACTGTTTAAAATGGAACTCCTAAGAAAAACATCCCCCCCCCTAAAAGTGTCAGATAATAATGACATGGTCCAGAATGTTAATTAATAACAAAAATCGCACACAAAAGAACATTTTATGTAAAGATATAATTTACGACAGCTGGTGATCATGCCTACAAAAAAGAGCCAGCAAAGAAAAAAAATGTCCCAATTTTTTATGGATAGGAAAACGCAGAATTATGTAAGAAACATCCACTACAGAAATAACTTCAAAAAGTCAAGTTTCATAGATTAGAATCTAAACATGGAGCTTTGTGGCCGAGATGTGACTTGGAGGCTTGCAGTAGCGGGGCGCATTAAAATGGGTGCAATTAATTAGAGTCACGTAGGAAAGGAAGCGGCGCATGCAAATGTCAAAGCGAGTGCCCGGATTCATTTGTCCACCTGTCGCAAAATATCGCCTTCGACTTACACACGGAGTCCATTGACATTCCATACATCACAACTCATGAATAGGCAGTTTATTTAAATCTTCGCATTCGCAGATATGACATGGCAATCATTTCACATGATACTGAAATTGTTTGGCTCACTATATTCCCAAGTTTACTGTGTGCATTTTCTCATGCAGCATGGATATAGAATCTTTGGAAAGTCATTATGACGTGGAGTCAAATACAGAAGGAATTTAAAGTTTTGTAGTGATTTTGTGTATAATTCAAAGAAACTAATGTTTGTAATAATGCGAATATCGATATTCATACTAAAGAAAAAATTATATTACAATTAAAAGACTAAAATATAAATTCATCAGTAAAATAACAGTTTGTTATTAGAGTTAAATTTGATTTGAGAGATTTGTTCCGGCGAAATGGAAAAGTACCAAAATTTTATGTGGTAACATATATACATATTAGTACAATAAAAATACACGTAATACTAGTATATAATACATACTAATTCATTGATTGATTTATTATTACACTATACTCAGAAACAACACTTGAGACAGATCTCGCAATTTTGAGCCACGATCAAGTGACGAGGATGACACCTGTTACGATGAAATCTCACTCTCTTTTTACACACGCCAGAGTGGGAGCTTACAAGCCTCATCAGAATTAACGTGAATCGGCTTCTCTAAGTGGTAAGTCTTTAGTAGCAGGAAAATATGACAGAAAAAAACAGAAATTCATGGGCATAAAACTCCGTTACCGCAGCCAGAGAGAATACATATAAAAAATTAAGCATCTTAAACAATATGAAAATATTGAATGGGTTTTTATCCGTATCTGTTTTATTAAATTGTGACAAAGTGGAAAGTCCTGAATGACAAAAATAATAAAATACCTAGCTTCTTGCTTAGGGCTGTTGGACTCGCTTGTTTTAAAATGGCAATGGACTGAATTACCTACAAAAATATTTACACCGAATATGAATCACGGATTTTCATCTCTTCAGTGGGTCGATAAATGAGTACCATCTTGCTTGGGAACTAAACATTGGAGGTTTCGCGTCAGACAGACCACCTGACCGGAACATATGCTCGTGCACCTCAGTGCCCAAGGTCATGAAAACTGAGATGGGCAAAATAGGCCTTGACCCTTATTAGTTGTTGCGCCACCGAGGTTCAGTTTTAGGAATCATGGATTGAGCTTGTTTCCTTTTGTGTCATCATGATGAAGGGGATGGAGATCATTTCAAGAATTCAAGAACTATGCTTTGAAGTTTTAAAAGATTTTAGCTGACAATTCTATTGATGAAAATGAAAGATTTCGTTGTTGTTTTTATACCTTTTCGTCGCTATACTGGGAAATCCATCGAATAATGTCAGAAATTTCCACAAATGGAAGTGGGATAAAAAAAAAACATTAACTTAAGATAAAATAAAGGGATTCATAAATTTTAATTTTCTCTCATATATACTTTCTTTATTTCTAGAGTACTTTTATGCTTTAACTAATTTTTCTATTTATTATTTTGCTCACTTTAATTTTCTATCATCTATTCCACAACCACTACTCAAAACCTAATCCAAAATTTCAATTTAATTTGTAAGAAATAGAATTCAATGAAGTATTTTCCCCTCCAGACAATGCTTTTCAGAACTTCTGTCGATGGGCAAACCTTTCCTTAAAATAGCAGATGCCTGCAGTGGGAAAAGAAAACCTAATGGAGAGAGAGACACTCGAAAACAGACTCATCCTTCAGACACTGAACCACTTTGTTACTTGAGACGAACTCTGCTAAATCAATCATTATCTCTCACCCCCAGAGAATAAATAAACGAAACTCATTAAAGTGAATGTGCTCATTAGAAAATTCACAACTACGATCTTGAGACATTTTTAGAGATCTCGAGGACCTGACAATAATGAAGAGAGTTTTATTTAGTCAGTGATAATCTAACGAAGTGTACACTTCAAACTCCCAGGGAACTACTCCCGAAGACAATTAGAGATCTGCTAAGAACGTTATTTGGATAAGCGCAGGATTGGATTTTATGAAGAGGAAAGAACGTATTTATTCAATTAGAGTTGCATTTCATCAGCAAAAATGAGATAAAATTATTTTCCAATAGATCAGAATGATCTGTCAACATATAAAATATTATAATAGACTGGAAGCAAGAGCATTCAAAAGAAAAAAAAATGCAGCAATTAATATTTATTTAATAATAATATTAAGAGATTCGTTCATGCAACACTCTAAAACAGGGGTGGCAAGCCTTTGTGGATCAACGTGCCATTGTTTCTAAAGAAATATTTTATGAGGTATAGAAGGGCCATCAAATAATTTTGACTTGCGATTATTGGGAAAATAATAAAACTAAATACAACTAACAACTCCAAACTCTTTATTTACTACGAAAAACTACATTTTGTACTTTATAGTAGTAGATGTTTTAGTTATATGTGTAATTCAAATTAAGGTAACATTAGTGTGTGCACTGTTGCAGATTAGATGAAAAGTAACTTATATTAAAGGATTGTAAGATGTTACTTTTAGCAGAATGCATGCTGAATTGGAGTCATCTGCCAAATGGTTTCTAAGCGAGTCCTTGATGTTATTCATCTCTGAAAATAATGACGCACACGTGTAGGTAGATGAAAATATGGTTAAAATAGCGTGGTCCAATGTCTGAAAACGAATTTCATATTTCCAAAATTTCATGACTAGCATTTTTACTAATATTGCTTGTTAATATTTCTGTTTCAATCAATTCCAACTTTCTCTGTTTTTCAAAAAAATTTTGAATCCATATTGAATTAAACTGGAAATCAATCAGTTGCCTTTCAAGTTTTTCAATTTCCAAGCAATCGAATTGGGACAAGTTCAGTTTATTAAATGAAGTCACATCAGGGTACATAACAAAACTTGAGCTTTTCCGATCATTCTTAGAACTAAGAAAACCTCGCTGAAAACTGCGATCGATCACTCGAGTTTGTTGGCAATATTTAATCTTTAACTTGTTAATTTGAATTAAAATGCAAACATTTTTGATCGGTGGCGTGCCTAAGATGTTCTGCCACGTGCCATCAATGGCACGCGTGCCACAGGTTCGCCATCCCTGCACTAGAATTATTATAAAATAAGAAACCTGTCTCCATCTCCTCTATTAACGAGGCAATATCATTAAAGAAACGAATGATTTATTTTAATTGATGTCACTCTGTGAAGCAACATGGGGTCTATTGACGACAGACCTCACAATTTTGAACCACGGTCAAATAATGGGGAATGTATGAGTAACACATGTTAGGTTTTGACGATAAGAAATCTGTAGTTCTGACAAATGCAATTTTTCCCCTCAGAGATTGAAGAGAAGGGAAATGTTATCATAATAGCTCACAAGGAAACAGTTTGCCAAACAATGCAATACAGTAATTAATTAAAAAAGCTTGTCATATCATTCTTACTACAAAATAAGATAGTGAAAAAATTGGATGGCATTTCTAATAAGAGAATATTAACGTCGCACTGATTAGACACGAGGGCTTTTGGCGACGGTCCGCGTAATTTTGAACCATGGTCAAGTGACGTGGACGACACCTGAACTGGCACCCCCTCTCCTAACTACCACACCACACAAACGGGAGGACGTTTGAGCTCTCGACAGATTTAACGTGCATCTCCCCCCTACACGGCGGATCTTTAGTGGTACTAGGATCGAACTCACGACACACTAGCCATGATCCGATGCCTAGACCACTCGGCCACCGCGGCCTTCAGGATGGCATTTCTAAGTCAAAGCCTTTTCTTATAAAGTTTATTTATACCAACATGTGTAGACAATGATTTAATCATTTTCATCTGAATGTGAAGGAAGAAGACATGAAGTACACTCCAAAAACTTCCCTCTAAGAGGCATGGAGACATGTTTATATTTCTAATAACCAACAGTCATTCAAAAATGGCGTTTTTGAGTGGAGTTGAACTTCACGCTTTCAACTTCACTATTAAAACAATTTTCCAAGTATTGAAACAATTTAAAATTTGTCATATCAAAACAAGTTATATAAACTCTAACACTTTTTTCAAAGGGGCTGCGCATTAGTATTTTAAACCTTTGCAGACCTAGTACATTCCCCAGGAGCTGGTACCACTTTTTAACGCTGCACCATATAGGCGATACCAATTACAGCAAGCAATTTTGACGCCCAGTTTCCTCCACAGAGGGAGAGGCACCTGAGCCTCCATCTGTGGCAACATTTATCATTAAAATCTAATATTATCATTAACCTCTAACATTTATCATTTAAAAAACTGTTTTAAAATGCTACAATAGCTATTAAAGTATCACTATTAACACATTACTTCAATCTAAAACGTTGTCAAAGAAGGAATCTTTCTCAGAAATTTATACCACGAAACTTTGAGGCTATTAAATAACGTTAAAAGATTCATAATTTTAGTACGTTGGCATCCATGTATTTTTCAGAATTCCAACCAATATTTATCAATTATATACTATACAAATATTACAAAATTCATACTTACACCGATATACTGAGAGTTTCATTGTAGCTGCATAAATGTGGCAAGTAGATAGATATACTGTGAGATAACTCGTAGTTGGCGTCCTAGGCAATAACGCAAGCTATACGAGATATCTCATGGATGGCGGTCAACGTTGCAACGAGCAATATTATCATAAAAAAACGAAGAGTAAATTCAACTTACATTTATGAATAAATTTAGACATGATGCATCAATACGAGTGACTGAATGAATGAATGTTTATTAAGGTGGTATTATGAAGCCACACGAGAGTTATTGGAGACAGAACTCGGTCAAGGGACGAAGATAACACCTCGGTCGGAACCTCAAACCACGCCAACGAGAGGACTTTGAGCCATGATAGATTTAACGTGCATCAAATTCTCTACTCGGCAGGTTTTCACCGGCATGAGGGTTCATGACACACTAGCCACGAGTTCGTGACCATAAACCTCTAGGTCAACGCCATCACATATGATGCATTAGAGATTTAAATTCTGATTAGATTAAGGGAGAACTTCGGCCCCCAAACACATTTTTCACTTTTCCCATTTTAATAAAATATGAGTTTCTACGCTTCTAATGGTGCAAAAATTATCATTCTACGTGCAGTAGAAGTATTTTTAATATTTTTTTGAAAATGTTTTACCACCTGTCAAAGTCTACTAAATCCATTACTAAAATCCATTTTTCTCCAAACTAACATTTTTACCATATAAAAAAAACTATTGCATTTAACAGCTTATATAACTTTGCTTAATTAATAATTGTACTCTAATACATATTTAATCGAGGGAATTTTTCAAAAAAACATTCTGACTTAATTTATTGCATTAAACATCATGAAATTTCACTGTTTCTTTAAAAAAGAAAAAACAGATTTGTGCAAAGAAATTTTTTTAAAAATATAACTAGACATCCTAGCTATAAAATCTCTGATTAAAGTATGTATTATGGTTCAAAGAATATTTAGTAAAAAGACTGGAGATTTTTGTTCAAAGGAATGCTTATAAATGTTCCTTAAAAATACCTATTTTTGATATTACTGAGATACAGATCCTGTTTCGTGAACCTACCCCCTTAAACTAAAGAAAATAAATTACAGAAAGACTCCAAAAGTTGATGATTAAGTATAACATTTTTTTTTAAAATTATATTTTACAAATACAATATTTTAAGAGACGGCACTTCTCTGATTAAAAATACGACGAAACATTTTAAACTGCTGCACAAGGCGCATGTATCATTTATTCTTACGTCACGACATTAAGGGGCCAATTTATTCACTGCCATTGACTTCATGGGTTTTTCAGTCATCAATGTTAACAGTGGCAGAGATACTTAATGATATCTTCCTAATGAAAACAAAGAGGTGAATCCCATACAAAAAAAAAATCGACGCATGATCCGGAAGAAAAACTCCCGAATTCCCCTAATCCGGTCGCTAGAGAAAGGTCAGGGCGAAATGAGGCGAAGAGAAGGAAGGTCGTTAGGCATATCCCAAATTCCACTCGGCACCTTCCCCAACCTCGACACAGAAAAGGTAAAGTTTTTTCCCTCCACCTCTTGTTGTTTGTTGCGTTGTTTTTGTCTCCTGTCATGTAATTACCGGAATGATCATTTCGGGGAGCACACCACCGAGCTCTAATTGAGGACTCTCTAATGAACGCAGAGCGCCGACGGGGTGCGTAATAAGGCACTAGATATATGGATAGAAAACTCGTAAACACGGGCCGAAACAAAAAGTACAGAACGTAACGGACTCTTTATGGTTTTCATAGATCGTCGAGGTGACAAATACGCTCATCTATTAAATCATTGAATATGGGCGAAAATGTCCCGTTAACTTCATTAAAAGTTCTTTAAAATGTTACGATTTGATCAAAAGATATATTTAAGTCGTTTGTCGAAACAAAAGTTAAATCTTCCACTTTATATTACTTTAAGCATGTGACGGAGTATTGCATAGAAAAATATACATATTACCCCCATCAACGTTAATTACCCGATTAAAATATTACAGAAAAAATTTTCAGGGTCCATGTTTATTACATCTGGTGAATTCAGTGGTAGAATGAAGACGATCTTTTTTGTCTTTTACAAGGTTTTATTGCTGGACGACAAGGACATGACACGAACATTAAACATATATGATTAAACTTAGGTTGTATTATTAGGGCAACCACCCTTCAATTACAGATTACAACTGTACCAAATGGTAGCTCACCTGCCACTGAGCTCCTCCACATAACAAAAACAAAACTTTCGCGTTACAGACGTATAGTATCCTCTATAGTGGGCAATGGCCAAAAGAGTTCGTCGGTGTGAGTGAATATTAACGTCGCACTGCTCAGCTACACGAGAGCTTTCGGTGACGGTTCGCGTCATTTTGAACCATGGTCAAGTGACACGGGCGACACCTGAACTGGCACCCCCCTCTCCTAACTACCACACCAACGGGAGGACGTTTGAGCTCTCGGCAGATTTAACGTGCATCGCTCCCCTACACGGCGGGTCTTCAGTGGTACTGGAATCGAACTCAGGCCATGCTAGCCACGATCCGATGCCTAGACCACTTGGCTACCACGGCCACCAAAGGGGTTGCAATAACCTAGTTGTTATGGTCACGTGTTTGAGTCCGGGTGTCACTACAGACCCATCGTGTAGAGGGGGCAAATGCGCGTTAAAGCTGTTCGGCTAATTCCTTCTGTTGAATGTAGTGTAGTAGTTTGGAGAGGGGGTGCCAGAGCTCAGATGCAATCCTCCTCACTTTGAACGTGGCTCAAAATTACGCGGGTTATCACCAATAGTTCTTGTGTTGCTTTATTGTACGATGTGATGTAACTCACTCACTCAACTTACATTTTAGTATGATTTAATTTCATAAAATGTTGCGCGAAATAATTATACATCCTCTACCCTTAAAGTAAAAGTAGAATATGATTTTTATCAGTCTTCTATTACAATTACTTTAAAAGTATCAACGAAATTTCCTATTCCAAGATCATTTCTTAGATCACTTTTCCTATTTCCTAGAGTTTCAACTTAAATCAGACAAAATTCAATTTAAATGCGCATAAATTATACAAACAAGAGACTAAAAAATCATTGCTTTAGCTAAAAACATAAAATGCCATTGACTAATATTTTGGAGAGCAAAATGTATTTTACACAATGCAACATTTTATAAAATGCCTAAAATTAGAATTTGTAGTCACGCTCATAAAAAAACAATTTTTTAATCACAATAAAGTGAAATGAATTTTAAGCAGAGCCTCGTTGCAATGGAATTCTACCATTGATTACATCGATGGATTCTTTATAACTACGGATTAGTGATGAGGATTACACTTCGTCAGACATGATTAATACCTTATGGGTACATGAAAAGAACTAACTAACCTTTAGAATGACATGTAACAGAATCACTACTCCTTTTTATTAACAAAGGCAGGTGTTAAAACATTTTTACCCGTTACTTTCCAAGGGTAATTCATATTTCGCTAAGGGCAATTTGCATACAGTAATACAATATTCTGTCTCTTGTCCTCATTCTCCTTGAAAGGGCGTTAGGTAAATCTCTAGGGTGTCATTACATGCGGCGAAGGTGGCGGAAAATTACGGAATCAAGGGCCGTCGAACGAAGAAGAAAAAAGGGGAATTAGTAAAAAGCTGGGGTGTGGACCCGTGTCCGCAATTTAACATCGATTTGCCATCGCTTCTTTGTCCGTCCTTGTAATGACGTTATTAGGGCTCCAATTCCCGATCGATTCACTGCCAGCCCCAGGGCGGTGTGGCCATAACGAGGGACAACTCAACTTCATCCCCCTCCACCTCCACAAACGATTCGTTCGACCAGGGAGAATGGGGAATATTGGCAGGCGATTTCACACACATATATTCTTCTAAGTCTCTCTGATTAAAGAAGATTCGCTCATCGAATCGATGTTGGGGGGAAAAAAGAAAAAAAAAACTGACTGGGGATGAAATATCTCATTGATAACTTATTAATAGTAGCAATACTATTTTACGGTTATTATATTAAACAATTATAAGATTAAAAAATAATACACATAGGATTCTTAAAAATGTAGCAATCGCGGTAGCCGATTGGTCAGCACTACGAGCTACGATTCCGACAATAATGAAGTCGATTTCTGTATCACTAAGTCCTATCCTTGTTGAGTCCTGTTTTCATTAAGGATCCATCATGTTAATTAATGGATCTTCAGGCTGTTGTAAAACCAGTTTAATTATATCTCAAAACCTATACACGAATTAGAATCCACGACGAGCAGTAGACGTTAAAACAGACGTATATTAGCAAAGGTATAGTGTTTGCCACTTGATAATTGTTCAAAGTTGTGAAATTGTGATAGCTTCATTTCCATCTAGAGCGATGCAACATTAATGAATTCAAACCCTAAAATTAGAAGAGCTCGCGTATTTTTAAAACTCGTGCTGAATTATTTAGAAATTAATAGAATCCTTTTTTTTCTAAAAATGACCTTCATCACAACCGAAAGAGTACCGTCATTAAAAACCATGCTGTTCTACAGAAAACAACTAAGCTACTAGCGGTACAGTGAGAAAAAATTCAAATATCTCGCAAAAAAAATTTTCGATTCATTCGAATTCTGATTCCGCAAAATTGTCACACTTGAAAAATAGCATAAGAGCTTCTGGCAACAAATCTCACAATTTTGAAATATGATCAAGTGCTGAGAAAGAACGGCGGAGGTGCAAGTCCCTCCCCTGGTTTCCATACATTGCCAAAGTGAAGATTTTTCAAAGCGAGGTGGAAACACTTAACTAACATCAGTGATTCTAAACGAAAAATCTTGAGTGGAATTACAACTCGAAAATAACATTGCTGGCCACGAAAACACGATCCTGACGACACGGTTACTACAGGCACTTGGCTCAATCAAAGACCATCGTGTAGAATTGTGGTAACTGTTGCAAGTTGTACTGTGAACTGAATATCAACGACTTCAAGCGGCGGTATTGCTCATTACAAGAATAAGATACTAATTTATGCCATACAAAGTCATAAAATCACGCTTAAAAATTACGAAATTGTTTGTCACAGTCACGATGTAATTGTCTTAATGTTAATTTAAACAAAAATATTAAAAAGGCTATTTCTTAAAACAGTTTTTTTGGAGGATTTGATATATATATATATGGGTGTGTGTATTCTTTGTACATATGTATGTATGCATATAAATGTACGCAGAACGAGTGAGTGTTTATTAACATGGCCCCATTCGACTACTCGAAGACTTTTGGTGACGGACCTCGTAATTTTGAAATTTGGTCAAGTGACAAGGGCGACATCTAAACTTGCACCCCACACCAACGGGAGGCCGTTTGAATCTCGACGTATTTAACGTGCATCGAACCTCCCTGTACAGCGGGTCTTCAACAGTACTGGGCTCGAACTCATAACCATCCATTATCTTGAGCACTAGGCTACCGCGACCATTTATTAAAATTGCACTATAAACAAACACAACGACTACTGATGACAGACTTCTTAATTTTGAATCACGGTCAAGTGACGAGAGCGACACCTGAGCTGCCCCCCCCCACTCTCCCAAATTCCACACCAAGCCGATGGAAGAACTTTGAGCCACAACCAATTTAACGTGCAAGTAATTTAACTTCAATGTTTGTGGGGCTCAGACTAATGACACGCCTCCGACGAACTCTTGTGGCCGCGGTAGCCAAGTGGTCTAGGCATCGGATCATGGATAGCGTGTCATGAGTTCAATACCAGTACCACTGAAGACCCGCCGTGTAGAGGAGAGATGCACGTTAAATCTGTCGAGGGTTCAAACGTCCTCCCGTTTATGTGGTGTGGTAGTTAGGAGAGGGGGGTGCCAGCTCAGGTGTCATCCGTGTCACTTGACCATGGTTCAAAATGACGCGAACCGTCACCGAAAGCCCTCGTGTAGCTGAGCAGTGCGACGTTAATATTCACTCACCCGACGAACTCTTGACCATGCCCACTAGGCAACTATATTCACCTAAAGGAAAGAACAAAAATTTTTAACGAAAATTAATATAAATGAAATAATTACTCTTTATTGTAATGAATAAGTTTTGAAAAACGTACGGAACCATCTATAACATAAAGCACCTAAAAATTTTTTTTATAAAAAGATTAAAAGTGATTTATTGTTATCTGATAATGTTCTTTAAGTAACAATAAACCCTAATTAGAGCATAGGATTTTTTGTGTGAAAAAAAAATGGTCATCAGCTGAAAGTGTGCGAGCATCTTTTTAGCGAGAGAGAACAAGGTGTAATTCAAAATAGAAAGCCTATTGCGTTGCCATGGAAACATGATTGCCTTTTCATGTCGCTGTTTCTCATCGATTTTTCTTTAATTAACTGCATCTAAGAGCATTTTCAAAGTTGGATGAAAAAACATAGACAGATCCTCCCTTGAGTACTTCAATTAAGTGATCATTCAACACATATTACACGGAAGAAGGCGCCTGGAACGTTAAAATCATTTGCTAAAAATATCCTAACATGATTGATTCGTTTTCTTTAAAATATTACTTGCTCGCTTTAGAATGAGTCTTATTAAAATCTTTTTTTCCTTATACTTTCTTCTTTACAGTTATTTGCATTTGATTAAGACAGCAGGTGAAGTAATTAAAACACTCGAACTATTTATAAATATTAATCAATTCTCTCTTTCAGGTTTAATGTAAATTTGATTTATATAAAAAGAAATAACCCATAAGAAAATAATTTCCTTGAATACAATCATATTTCCTCACATTAACACGGCACGCAGATGGGATCTGTGTGACTTTGACTGTATTTTATTTAAGCATAAGGAAATATATCCTGAGGTCTTAAGTTCACGTAAGTTCTGTTGTATCATTAAATGCAAGGTTTTGAAAATGTCCTAATCTATTCGTAAGAATAATTAAAATTAATTTTTTGTGATCAATATGTGAGGTTTGACTTAAACATATATTGAGCGTATTAACGATAGTTTTAATGAACAACCGTAGCATTTTTATAATCTGATTTCAATTTATTTATTTTTTTCGTATGTTTATTGCGTGTCATTTTATTTCAACACAAATATTCAGAAACCAGGTCCACTATTATTCAATTTCCATGAAAGTATTGCACATTTTTAGCGCGTTTTCACGTAGTGGAACAATAGCGCTTTTAGGACGCAAATTTCGTCTTCGTTCCATATTTTGTCGTACCTTTTTCTCAGCCAATAAACAACCAATCGACCTCGGGTTTCGGCATTGGGTCGCATTTGTGCCCTAGATGAACCGAATCATATTTAAATTTCCCCATAGTTTTCCCAAATTTTCCTAAAAAATTTTCTGAATTTCGCTAGTTTATAACAAAATTTTCTCAAATTCTGTAAAAAATATATTTTTTTTTTGCTTTTTTATAGTGCTGATATAGATTTGTGTCATTATTTCTTTTCAGCTCAATAGTAGTACATTTAGAGGAGTGGTACAGTAATCCTTTATCTTAATAAAAAGTTCATTGGTTGCATTATTGTAAAATACAACATGTGAAAAACGCGCTAAAATTACTTGGCCATGCCAATGATTGATATCTTGTTTTAAATATTAATAACCTCTGATTTATGCTTTATAAAACTAATTTATAAATTGGGCTTTTTGAACTATAAATAATGAAATACTGCCATGAATAAAAGAGAAAAATATATCACCCATTGTAATAAAGTTTGCTATTATATAAGACACTTGTTTATATTATTCAAGTATAGCAAAAAGTTAGTGGTAAACTTTAAAGTACTATTTTTATTTTTTTTAAATAATATTCAACAACTATAATGATATTTACTTTCAGATACTGAAAAGTTGTTTAGATTTAAGCCTACTTAATATAATTTCTCTACGGGTATTCATTAAAGACCAATTAAAAATTCGTTTATGTTAAATGCATTGACATCATAAAAAACGAAAATGAAGCATTGAAGTCACGTAAACGTTATCATATCACCATACATAACGATGCTCTATCACAATGTCGTATGGGATCAAACGGTTCCTCTATCGTGCTTGACTACCATGTTCGTACTGAAGCCAAGGAAAAGTTAAGACTACAAATAAGTTTTCAAGTAACTGGATAAATTTTTGCGTTCAGTTGCCGACTCTATTAAATGGATTAGAATAGATCATTAAGATCTTGTTTACTTTAAATACTACTAGAAGTTACACGTTAAGTAATTGAAATACAAAACCATGAAGGATATGCTTATACTTCAATATTTTTCCTAGCCGTCCCCTGTCGGTACTAGTTTTAACTTTAGTTGGGCCGCAAAAAAATCAATATTCCTAGAAACATAGGTTTATTCCAAATAATACATTATAATAAACTTCGGGAAGGACACGGCAACAACAACAACAATAAACATATTTTGGGGCCGTGGGTAGCCTAGTGATTAGAGCATCGGACTCCAGACAGGAAGGCCTGAATTCGATGCCCGGTACCACCAAATACATACGAGTACACACGGAGTACGTGCTCTTTAAATCAGTGGGTCCGAAAGTCTTGTGGGAGGTCGCAGCAGAAATCACGAGTGCAGGGGGCTGGAGAATATTTCCTTCCCCTTAAGTTCCAAGCCTAAATTGTGGAGGTGGAGATAGGTGGTATCGCCATCTATCTTTAAGAAGTCCAGCCTGTCTCACAGGGTCTGGCAACTTTCATTCCTTCCCTTCGGGAAGGACACGGCAACAACAACAAAAATAAACATATTTAAAATAACAAGAACAATTTTATGTTTACGTCTCTCTTGACATCACTTTTTGCTATAACTTTTCCTATTTCAGGAGAAATTTTGATATTTTATTATATATTATTGTGTGCCGATATACTGAACGTGTCCCAAAAATGTTCATTGCGGCCACGAGTTTGAGAGGTTAAGATTGTTCTCTCTCAAAATTAGGGTGGAAATGTACAAAATCATTCTTTTATCTGCATGATGCTCAAAGCTGCGGTCAACGACAGACGTAAAACCTAGCCCCTGTCTTGATGAATATCGTAAGTTTTGATCAGGTGGCACTAAAAAAAAACAAATACTTTCCTCATCATACAATTCCTCATAAATACTTTCCTCACGTCTCTTGCCAATAGATCCCTGTGTTGTCATATTGCAACATTAATCAAAAGTAATTCCTAATTTCCTTTAGAGATTAACAATGTATAATTGAGGCAATACTTCATATATTCATCCACGTTCACTTAATCCCATGAAATGTAAAATACTAATTTGCGAATGTCAGCCACTTATGATAGATCCTTGCTAGAAAAACAGTTATATTCTTTTCCAATCTCCCCTGTTTGAAATCTTCATAAAGAAGAATGTTCCTCGTAGGTATATAAGTATACTTTAGGAGTACAGGGAAGAAGCAAAAAAAGATCCCTCTCATGAGGATGTTAGGGGGAAAAGGGGAAATGTGCTGTCATTGCGAAGAGCTCCATGTACAATATATCGACTCTCAGTGTTTGCTTTGGCTGCGAAATCAATTTTCGTGACTTAATCCTCCTGCTTAGTTCGAAGTTTTTTTTAAGCCTTTTTCCAGTATGATTTTTTCCCTTCTTCTCATTCTATCACAAAGTAAGGTGTTGAAGAAGAGAGAAGTTTACAGAAGTACAAACTATGCAGGAGTGTGTGTGTGTGTATCATAATTAGGGTTTTTTCCCCTATGCTTTTTTTTAAAAAAATGTTTTCGGATTCTAGAGCAAAATGATTTTTCAAACTCTTATCTGAACGTGACTAAAAGAGAAGTGATAAGTAATAAACTTTTTTAACATAAACAGAAAATTTGATTGAAAAAAAAAACGCTTTTCGGAAAAGTTTAATTTGTCTGCCACTCTGATCGGGAAAAATGAAGAAATGATTGCATGGACCCAGTTTATATAGCTGTAACGAATACTTTTTGTATACATCATTTTCTCTTACTAACTCATGGCGAGAGAAAAAAAAAGAATTAAAAATCAAATTTAGTAAGAAAATATATAGAATTTCTTACGAAATATCTTTTTTTCAAAATGTTTTTCATTTTCATTTTGTATTGGTGTGCTCTTATATACTCATAGAATTTTTTATAAAAACAATTAAGATAGTTCTATAGGCGACAAACAATTTCAGTAATGTATTTAATTAATTTAATTTTCATTTGGCTTTATTTCTGACGAAGTTAGATTTATCTGCAACAGATGGCGGCAGTAAGTTTTTCTAACGAAGTAGGAATTGTCTTAAATTTTTTTTATATTACTTGTTCAGATTTTATGCACACAGATTACTCGTGCTTTGTTAAAAATACATAAAGTTATGGTGGATACAGAAAAATTGAGTGTTTTATTAACGTCACACAGTAGGACAGCACAAGCGATACTGGCAACGTACCTAATAATTTTGAGCCACGGTCAAGTGACGAGAGCATCTGAGCTGGAACCCCCCACTCTTCTAACTTCCACAACATGTCAACATGAGGTTATGAGCCTTGTAACAGTTAACATGCATCAGCCCCTCTATTCGGCGCATCTTCAGTAATACCAGGACTCGAACTCATAAAACACCGACCACGGTTTCTGATCATGACCACTAGGCTACCGCGATCACAGGGATGTTCAATAAGAGGACAATTAAGTTATTTTTATAATAAAACTAAGTGAAATGATCTGATAAAACTGGACGACATCGTAAGCAGGTATACCAGTGTTTCTCAAACTGTGGGGCGCGAGCATATCAAAAAGTCGAAAATAAAAGATATAAAAATATTAATTTACTGAAAGGAAAAAAATACATTCCGACTAAATAAAAAATAAAATACTCATTAACATTGATATAATACACTTATAAATATACCAGTACTGCACAATGACTTTGATAATTAATTAAACAATACTAAAACCAAGTTTAATAATTACCAGTTACCTCATGGACTTGTCATATACAAAATTTAATACTTTTCTTGATAATTTGTACCTTTTATAAATAAAGTCGTATTGTAGCTTTAGTGTCAAAGTACATTATTATTATTGAATTTAATACATTATTATTGTATGCAAGGGGGCGCCATGAAAATTATGATTGAAAATCGGGTCGCAAATATTGAAAGTTTGAAAAGCACTGAAGTACATGTTTAAGATAATGACAAATCCCACTTTGAAAAAGGATTAAAGTCCTCTAACCCATCTTCTCGCACCTTGAATTTTTAAAAATTTAAATTACATAATTTTTGTCTTGCTTTTCGTTAGTCTTTGCCGAATAAAAAAAAAATACAAAAAGAATTAAATTCGAATATTTTGTAACCGTTTCAACTCAACTATACGCAAAATTCTCTCAAATCTTGTCCTTATTAATATTTTCTCCAGTCCTTCCCAGTCTCTTGTTTAGAACGAATACAAGAATTAAAAAGCAACAAGTTATTTTCATCGTTCTAAAAAGTCGCTTTTCATTGATGATTAAAAATGAAAACAGCAAAAGAGGCCGCTCGAAATGAAAAGCACGCGGGCGGCCTGGAATATAATTCGAAACACATGTCACCGAGCAGCGTGCGCCCACGGACAGGAAATTAAACGCATCAAGCTTCGTAATTGCAAAGATAAATTAGAAGGCGTCGTTTTAACAGCGCTCGCTATTCATGTGAGCTCGATATTAATGCTCACAAACAACTCACGCCCTGAAAATGAAACATTTATAGTCACGAAATCGATTGAGTGACTAGTGAAATCAAAATGAATTTTGTTTCGGTTACATTAAGAAATTCACTGAGAACAAATGTAACTTCACAATAAGTTATTTATAACTAGTTATAAGCAAGTAACACACAATGCAAGCCAATTTCTTGTCTATTGGTTTAAAGCAACTTCCTTCATAAGATACACGAAGGAATATTGGCAAATGAAGTTCGAATTTCGAACACTTCAGTAAGTGGCGACATACTTCCTTATTTTAACACTTCAAAACTACAATATATTAGGATTTCTCAATTTCAACACTACTTCCAGGGTCAGCCATTCTTTTTAATAAACTCAAATATTATAAAAAGTAATTAGGACTTGGAACTCCATGACCCACTTCATTTATCAGTGGCCATAAAATTCTCAATCTTACTCATAGAACTAGAGAGCTCCATATACTTTAAAAATTTTAACTTTTTAAATGCGCGTGAAATCGTTCAATCATTATGTGCGTGCAACAAAAATTTAATTTTTCAATGAAAATGGTGTTACATATGTATAATTCCCGTTAAGCATACTATTTGGTGAGTGAGTTATTCTATAAAGCAACATGAGGGCTATTGGCGACGGACCTCATGATTGTAAGCCTCGGTCAAGTGACGAGGATGAAAGCAAAGCAGCCACCTTCGAAACTACCATACCACACCAACGTGAGGACTGGTAGCTTGACAGATTCGTGGAGCATTGGCCTCCCTCTTCACTATTTGGTGAGAAAGAGATAAATAGAGCGGGTTTAGGGTTCGCTCCCTGAACCTTTTAAAGATAATCTTAAGGAATAACGAGGTATGTTCAGCTTAACTTTTATCTAAAACCATTAATGTGAAGCGCTGTGGTAGTTTAGAATTGTGTTATGTGTCACTTCGTAATAGTCCAGACTGATGAGGTCCAATTTTAATAATTCATTAGTTATTATTTTGGTTTAACCAATGTTACACCAGAGAACAGTACGAACTGGCGACGGATTCCATAAATTTAGTCAAGAGGCAATACTCATCCCTGTGATTCTTTGGTGAAAGTTCCAATTAAATCCTACACACACAAAAAAATTTTTATAAAAAAAAATGTTGCCTCATGCGCATGATATATATATGGTTCTTTGCTGTAACATTTATATTAAGTAAAGACATAGTAATTATTATTTTTAGTACTGCAATATAATCTAACTAGGCCAAAATCAAATAAAACGACAGACTGAAGCATATAAGTCAATAACATGAAGCAATAAAAGCAATTTGGAGGGAGAATCTAATCTATAACGATATTAATCTCCATGATATTCCCAAGCGATACACAAGAAACGAAAAGAAACCAACGACAATTGGATTAAATCTGTATTGAAACAGTTCTGGGAGAAATTTCGATCTATTCTATTTAAACAACGCTGGGACAATAGAATGTCTGAGACATTCTAATCCCTTATACAGAAATTAGTCGAATGAGTAAGTTAATGGCATTTAGTTTTGGGTTTTGCTAAGTTTAGTACAATTAGTAGACTATGCAAATAAATGATCTTTTAAACTGCAACTTAAAGGTTCAGGCATACTGAAAGTTATTATTACGATATTCGTTCTTCGGTAGTAAAAAAAACTTTACCTTTTCTATCCAATTAAATTCTAATAGAAAAGAATGCCTGTGAAATATTACAAGAAAAACATAAATGCCTTAGACCGTTTACGTTTTTAGTAAAATAATATCTTTACGGGAAGAGGATTTTAATTCTTAAATTAAGTAAATGGAATCACGGTAGTAAATAAATTCCAAAGATAAAATACGAAAATTAATGCTACACAGCTGAATATTTTTATACGCAATAAAAATAAGAGAAGTAAATGCTTAAATCAGAAACTTATTTAAGGATTTTTTCTAAATGATTCTTCCCTGATTTAAGGGGTTTCTTTAATAATTCTTTACAAGTAATTCCTTGAGTTTCTGTTATTATTAATTTCTCGAAACAAATTTATTGCTCTAAAAGTGAATACTTTGGGCTGATAAATTAATTTTCTCGAATTTGCGGGTTACAGATTTGATTCTGCAAATAACGCACTCGTAATGATGAGGTTGGGTGCACAGATGCCAACTCAGGCTTATTCTCATCATTTAAAAATTGTTACAACTACTAGACTTGTATCTAGTGATTTTTTTAGCAATGTGGCCGCATTAATTAATCTATAATCTTGTAAGACCTTATTCAAAGAAATATTGCAAGAGTTCTCTTAATAACGTGCAGTATTTTTTTGACAAACATGTCACAAAATGCTTAGTATTTCAAAATTCTAGTTTCCTTACGATAAAATTATCTCAAACTCGTTTAATATCTTTGGAACAGGACTTGGACAGATTTTCATAACATTATTTCATTCTTGAATAATTAACTGGCAAGCAAGTAAACGTTCATGGTACAAATTTATCTTGCATTTCTATACGTAACTCAATAAGCTCCGAATCCGTACAACAATGATGATATTGAATATACTATCATTATGCAAAACTTTACGTTATAATTAATATATTTTTCTTTTGTAAGCATCATGCTAGTTTAGTAAAAAGTAAGGAGAGAGAGAGAGAGCTCCTTCAAAAATCCACATTTAGTGGTTAAGGTAGCTAAGTGTTGCCTCATAGTTAAGCAGTGCGACAAAAGGTAAATCATTCATTTTATTAAAATAAATGCAGTTAACCATATTATGATGATACTAATTTAGAAGTAAACACAGAATTCTGAAAATTCTGAACTAGAAAATTATGCAGTGAAAATATATTACAGTTCTTGAATATATCAAATACGAAAGGAAAAAAAAACAGCTAGTGGCGAAAACAAAATTATTTCAGCAAGAACAAAAATGTACAGATCTCTAAAGATTGGTACCTATTCCCCAACATCCTTTTTAAAAACGTTGCTATTCTTTTTATGCAAATAAATTGCCCGCATTCAATAGAACAGTAAAATATACGTACAGGAATTCTCAAAGGCTCTGTACTACAGTATCGAAATCAGACAGTAAAATGCTATATGACAGTATGCAAAATGGAATATATGCTGATGTTCGAAAGCAGACGCGATCTTCCATCACAGCACTATTTTACATGAAAATTCTATACGCTCGAAAATTCGAACAAGAGGGTGGGGAAAGTAGATGGGGGTATTTCTTCTTCCGCATTTCGAGGGGGATCTGTTTCTTTCCTTTTCCAAGAGACAAGAATCCGATTGAGGAAGCAATCGAAGGGCTGAAATTTCAATCTTCCGCCAGACAGGGCTTCATCCCGGAGAGAATGGAGGCGCCCCAAATGATGTTAGGGCGGCACTCAGTGCGGGGAAATGCTGACCCCAGATTCCATAGAGGGGGAGGTGGTGTCGAGAGGAAGCAAAGAATAACGATATCAGGTGTTCGATTGGCGAGAGAACGGTGAACCTAAGTGCGCATTTCCTCCCCCAGTCCATCCACAGCGAATGTAACAACCCCCCGCCCCGGCAATGAAATACTTCTCTCCAGTGCTTTACGAGGGCTGTGATGTAAGGAGTGCTCACAGGTTGTTTTATATTTCCACTTGTCAGAAAATTATAGCCTACTAGAGCATTACAGTAGAGTGCATTAGGATTGACAAAACAGGGGAGATGTTTTGAAGAATTATATTATATACCATGCTTCGGCGACCTATGGAACAAGTGCCAGCTTTTGTACGTCGACAATTCTCAGTGGTATTTACTCCACACTAAAAATTTGTGAATTTGTTTAATAGAAAATTGAAATGGAATTTATTTTTCTAACATCTTTAGAATTATAGAAAGCAAAATTTACGGAACTACGAAAAAATTTGAAACATAACTCTAACAATAAATCGACAGTTATTTCAATTTATTGCATGTCTTTGCAGGAGATTTCATTGTTTGAGGAAAATTGCACATACTCCGATTTCCTATTTTGGTTCTACACGATGGCGTACACAAGGGGGGTGGAGGTACTAATTTTTACAATAGATTATCCCTCTGTGTTAAAAATTAAATGTAAAATTAATATAAAAATTATAAATCTGTATTCTTGACCTTTATACACTAACTCTGAATGCGTTGTCGTAGGAATATATTTGTTTCAAATATTCCATAATGTGTGAGACCCTGAATCATATTTATAGGTTGATTTGACAAACCGCAGCTACAAGGTTGCCAACACATGTTCTAAGCGTATAATTTCTAGAATAAGGCATTTCAAAACAAAAAAACTACGTGTCCCTAAATTTAACCGTTCTGTTTCATAACTGAATATTTCAATTATTTTTTATACCGGTAATACAGCTATTAATTGTTCAATAAATATATATTGTATATATAATGTTCCTTTATTTTAAAAACGTGTTGGGAAATTTATAAAGATAAAAAAAAAAAAAAAAAAAAAAACTGAAATCAGTACACATATAACGTTATTTTTTCAATTAATGAAACTATACAACGGTCGATTGTGAAAGTTATCTGATCTTGAGTTATTGACAAATAGTAATAACAGTTATAATTTTCGCACTCATAGGAAGTGATATGGAGACCAACAGAACTAACTCAAAGGGCAAATAATTTATCTCTGAATGGTTTAAGATTCAATCCAATAGCTCACAGACACCTTATGAAAATTAAGCCTTTATTATCGGGTAATGTGTAATACCGATGCTATATGAAACGTAAGGTAAACACTAATTTAGGATATATTCCAACAAAAAAATGAAAATAAAAGACATAGTTTTTTTATAAAACATTTTAAACGATTAATTGAAATCATATAATTTAAACATAGAACTTTGAGTGGCATGCGATAACTTTATAATAATCCTTTATAAAATCGTAAGATTTAAAGTCAACATCGCACTTAAAAGCAAAATGAAAACTAATGTTTATGAAATTCGTAATTTTGGACTGTCTTCAAGTGATGAGGTCGACATCTTAACAGAAACCTTACCTTCCAAACCTCTATAAATAAGGACTTGGAGCCACAGTAGATTTATAGATTAAAAATGCATAAGTCCTACTAAACAGTGGATCCTTAGAGAAATACTTAAACATGCGATTCAACATTAATAACACTAGTTACGAGCTTGCGACTAGTTACTACCACGACCATAACAACAGTGATCCTGTAAAACAAACCTACACGACGCTAAAGAAACTTCATTATTTCCACAACAATACAACACCCTGAATTCTTATCAAAGATTAAATAAGCACTGTTCCAATATGAGATATCGAATATATATCCCAACATGCACCGCGCAATTATAACTCTTCCGAGATAATGAATTGATCGAGAGAGGGTGAAAAGACTACTTATGCAGCACTGGGTCCTGAAAACAAGAGTTTTGCATTCATTTGGATGGTTCTTGGCAAACTAGTTACCAGAGACTCGCTCGTTTAAACCGGCAAAGGATGGGGGCTGTCGAGCGAATCAGGGACGAAAGATCCGATCGAGAGAGAGAAGGGCTCCCGTGAAAACTTGATTATAATAATTGCGGGCGGCGTTCCCATGCAGATGAGCTACTTTAAATGCCGCGTGTGAGTCCCCAGTTTAACTCCGGGCGCAGCGAGAAAACAAGAAAATTGCCGTTCCGTGCACGGATTTCACAAAGAGAGGAATACGCCCTCTTCAAGACCGCAGTGCGAGAAACACACTGTGACTTTCTTTCGATGGTGGCTATATGTTTGGTGATTCTGTCTCACAGTCCTCTTTTATAGATTTGGAAAGCATTTGTAATAAAAAAGGAAGGAGGAAATGCATGTTTAGTAACTAGTTTGAATGCGATAAGGTAGAACTTTAAGAAGTTTAAGCCCTTCGTTTTCCTACGTAAGAAGGATTACTTCTAGTTCGAGTTAGATAAAATGAAATATCACTTTTGTGGGGATACAACGAAAAATAATCCTGTGTTGTAAGGTTTTTTAATAAAATTTATTTTGATAAACGTGTTGAATAACAAAATTAATAATTACAACTGACTAATCTAAACTGATATCATGTAAAATAAAATATAATGCATTTCATGTCTAGATGATGGATACTGAAAAATTAATAATAAAACGATATAACATCATTAAATTGATGTCAATATCATTTGTAATTTTTCTAAAATGATCAGACTAATATAATAAGCTGAATAGTCTAAGGAAAGCATGCTCGCTCCAACAAGGGCTTAGATCTATTAAGTCTACCAATCGGACATATAATATGGTATCATTTCTTTATTTAGCAATAAAAAGTGAGCATCAATATTAAATAAAAAATAGCATGCATATTAAAATCATTTCATGCTAAAGTAAAGAATTAAAATTTATTTACAGTAGTTTGGTATTTTACTCTCTTTCTCATTATCGTATCCAAAGAATTTTGAAACTTTCCAGAAAATGATGGTATTGATATGAATTTCTTTCTGTTGTGAAAATGACAAATTTAAAAAAAAAAATGAATAGTATACAATAATAACACTCGATTTCCAAGAATTCAGATATTTCATAAGCATAATATGAGAGATATTTAATATGTACTTGTTATTTTTGTCATCGTCGTACATTTTTCACCAGTATCTTCAAAAAAGATTTTTGAAACATTAAATGACTATTTCAATTTTTGCAAGATATATGTTTAGCATATCTGTGTGTTTAAATGTGATTTTGAATAATCAAATTATTTCCTATCTTCTTTCCCTAAACACTGACTTACATATATGAAAAGAAAGTCAACTTTTTCTATTGCATCCTTATCGTTTTTTCAATTTACTTTCATTTGACTGTAGTCACAAAATAAGCTTCCCAACTAAATCATGGCTTATAATTACATTTTTGAGGCCACTTAAGAATTTCATAATTGTTTACACCGCATTTAAGAGTACAATGTAGATTTCGACTATTTTCTTCGTGGATCGTTTACGCGCCAAATCCTTTTTCCACGTCTTAAGAGAAATCAATTGTCGTTACATCGTAAAGGAAGCAAATACACGATGGAAGCAACAACAATGGAGCGGAAGCCGTAAGCGGAGAGAAATTACTCATCGAGTCACAGAAATTAATTGGAAAATGGGCTCTCAAAAAGCTTCACTTATTATTCCCTTTCGGAGGGTGGTGTCCGTCGAAATCGATCGATTCATAACAATCCCTTCGCACTCGCGCTCGTATCATTTGACGAAATTAAATTACCCTCGTCTCTTCTCTCAGAACGTTTTTTCCTCTCCCCTTTTCGTCAAGTGGGCGGAGGGAGAAAAAAAAGGAAATGAAAAAATTCTTCTAAGAATGTTGGGACGGGAGACGCCATTCTTGATAGAGTTATACCGTTTTGTCGAGTCATTTCCATTTTCGGCAATTAGTAATTTTCTCTTTTAGGGAGAAACTCCTTTTTTTAAGCAGTCCACGCGGAAGCAGTGTTGTCCTGACGAAAGAAATCTCATTACGACTCGGGTGAGGGGTGGGAAATAATCGAGTATAGGACAGTTAAAAGTAAGGGTTTAAGAAAAAAAATTAAGATCTCCTCTCTCTTTCTCTTTTTACTTTGTTCCGGTGGTGAGAACTGATTGGCGCCTTCGAAAATCTCTCCATTATTAATTGGATGCCATTTTTTTCTCTTTTCTTCTCGCTCTAAAGTACATTTTGTACCGTAGTGGTTCCGCAGCGGGAATTGGAAACTAAATAAATACACTGTGGGGAAAAAAAGTTACATAGTAATAAGGAACTACATTTTTTTGTGCCACTGTAGCCTTATTAAAAGCATTCGCGCGACTTATTTCTTAAATTACACCGATAATTAGGAGACCGTGATAGCAAAAAAAATTTCCCCCAATCACTCTTCTTTAAATTAGAATTATTTTCATTATAATTTTTCGTAACTAATGATTTAATTTCTAAGTAATGATTTAATCATCGTTAACGCCCACGTTGACAATAAATATGAAGGGATTAGGGCAAATTTTTACATAAGAAACGAAGAAAAAAATATTACTCCATTTTTAAAAAAAATTCTTTTGATTCATGAAAAAAAATATTATATATATATATAAATGACATTGTTTCTACAAAATTTCTTTTTGAATTGTTATTGGGATTCAGAATCGCAAAAGAATTTGGTTTTTAATCAATTTATTAATTATTACATTTAATAAATGTCGGATAGGTAGTTTAGAGGAAGCGTGCCCAGAGCGTAGGTCTAAGGTTGCGGATTGGATCCCGGCTGAAGTCGATAGAATTTCTGGATACGAAAATCGTAGGTTTGCATGTCATATGATTATGTAACATGTAAAAGACCCCTTGAGTATCAATTTGGCTCTGGTATTCTCGGCATATTTTTTATAATATTTAGCATCCGACGAGAGCTTGAATTAAATAAATTCAAAAGTTAAAAATTTGGTACTGAGAGCCGCCATTATGTGATGCCACCACTTAAGTGGCTCAACACTTGAAGAACTTGCCTTTTTTTGCAAAGGCTTGTGTACCTAAATGCAGCCCGTTAGAGGGGGTGGGGACATTTAATAAATAGGAGCTTTACAAAATAATTCGATTGAAAATGGTTTTTGGGGGGAAATATTTATCCGATTTTTTTTGTTAGAAATATCTTAGTCCAACTCTTTTCAGCTATCCAATATACAATTATACATATGTTGAATCTTATGATATATTACACGATTCTTTTGAAAACTTAATAAAATAATTACATGATTTTATCAATACAGGCCAAGGTTTAAAAATAAAAGTCTTAAATATAATTATAAAGGAAATACTGCCTGTATCTTAAAAATGAAAACTGCATGCATCTATTACATCAGTCGTGTTTTAGTACAGCTACGCATTTGGTATTTGTATTCATTTTGAAGAACTTTTGACAAAATATTAAAACTAATTTTTTTTTTAGCAGAACAAATTCCATTCGTAAAAAACGACTCAGGGATGATACATGCAAAATTCAATACAGTCTTTTCCCATTTATGAAATATGTATTCATTATAAGAAACATGGTAATTCTTCTCCTGCATCTTTAAACATTTTTTTCCCCTTTTCACAAAAGTACGGGGAAAACTTACTAAAATTGAATAGACTGAAAACTTTTACCCTGAAGTAATCATCTTTGAGTGTCTCCCCTCTTTTGTGTGTGATTCAAAGAAAAAGCAATCACGTGTAGGGGGAGATATTCAATTCCGTAGTACCTTTCATAAGATGTTTGTTCTATCAGTGAGGGTAGAAAATTACCTCAACCAGTTCAAAAATACAGCAAAATTTAGGGAGGAAATTTCATTTTCATCATAGGCCGTGTTATTTGCTTTCAATCTGGAGTCCGTCCCATTCTTACTTCGTGTGTAAACAGCCCGTTTCGTAATTTGACGTTTCTGTCCGCGAATTTTAAAATCGATGTTGAAATCGAGAATAAGAAATATTCGTTTTCGGTGAAAATTAAAAAAAAAAAATGTCTGCAGTTAATTTAAGAGATGGAAAGCTTAAAATACAGATACTAAACATGAAATTTTCTGTCCAATGGACTCAATTCAAATCTCCGTTTCTTAGAAACAACTTGTTTATTTATAAAGCGGAGACATGGCTCTTTTCTTGTTCTCTCAGATTAACATTACGCCAAACAAACAAGGTGTTCCAACATCCACAGTGAACTAACCCCATGAGAGAAATTGGTACATACGTATAATACCGTCGACCAATTTCCTAAAATCAAAAACCTCGCCAAATGCCTTGACATGCAGCCAATAATTGAAGCTATCCCTGCACATGTTCGCAAGCAGTAATGATGACAGAATTTAGTGACATTTTTCTGAATTTTCGAAGTCTTTTCATTTAGTACAATTCGTCGACGGTACAATACATAAGTACCGAGAAATTCAATTAGATTCAATCCGAAAAATAAATGCAATTATACAAAAGAAATAAACAAAAACGTAACAAACTTTACAAAACTCAATTGTGTAGAGCTTTTATAGAATATTTAAAAAGGTTTATAGGCTATATTATTAATAGTTTATTAGCTTTGAAGAGAAATAAGGAATATTACATATTAGTTTAAAATTAAATTGCAGTATATTTTTACCAAGTATATAAATTATTTTTTACATTTACTTGTTCCTTATTACCAATTTCCTTAACTCGTATTTCAATATTTATCTCTGAAATATCTATTTTGAATGATTTTAACAAAAAGTATTTATTTTTCTACTAGTTTCATTGTATTACAACGATTTCGTTATGTTTTTGACATATTATTAGGAATATTGGTAGCAGAAGCATGAAAACATTTATGTATCTCAGCAATAGAATATGTACCTGAACACACAGCAAAGCAATAACTCTAATTCCATTTCGTTTTTGCGTCATCATTTTTTTTTGTCCTATCACTTTTTGTTTGTTGTTCGAAAAGAACAATTATTTCCTCTGAGGAAAGGCCCAAACCATCGATTGGGACCCAACCCCCCTCCCCTCTAACGACTCCGTACCAGGGGAAGAGGGCAGGCGAATGATGGAGAACGTGCCGTCTCTAGCCAATCAGATTGATGGAAACGTGTCGTGCGGTGACGTACAGCACGCCAACCCTGGCCGGATTTCCTTTTGTTCGAGGAAAAGAGAAGAATTTTTTTCTTTCTATTTTTTTTATCTCCCTTCTCAACCTACCGTCTTCTTCTAAGGTCTTCCTCCCTTGATTTGATTTTGAGTGGTTTACTTTTAAGATTTCTGGCGACGGCTAATTGATTTTTCCGGAAGATGAAAGGATGGGAAGAGGGGTGTTGAGTCATCAGAATTATTGATTCTGGAGTGTAAGGTAACATTCCGATTAATTGTCCGGAGACACGCGGTCCCAGCGATCATCCATCTTAATCGAAAAAGAGATCACCTCCATTTAAAAATCCGTCCGCCTTCGATTCTTTTTGGATTTCGAAGTAACGTCTTTTCTCTCCTTCCCACAGAGGATTACTTTCTTAATTAATATAAATGCGCCACTCCCTTGCGAATTTGTTAAGAGTAGGTTTTTAAATAATAAGTACTTAATGAAATGAAATGGCCCCATTAAGAAATAAATGCTCGATGAATTAAAATCTGTTAAAATAGTATTAGTTTGGTATTGTTTTCAGTTCAAAAATATATGACAGTAAAATAGTATGGTTGCGCACTGAAAAGTAAAATCGTACGAAAATTGATGCAGAAGTTGAGAAATTATAAACATTTTCAAATTTACGAAGGAAAGGTGAACTTAAAATATGCAGTGAACATTAAAATGAAGAAAAAAAATTGTTTTTCTATCCTTTTTTTTTTATAATGAAATTTTCAGAAAAAAAAATCAAACAGCTACGTTAAGTTTTATTTAGCTTTTTGTGTTAACCTGTTAACCAGGGCAAAAACTTTTATTCAACACATTTCAAAATGGGGACCTCTTTCTTCAAATAGTTATAAGTAATATCTATATGGTTGTAAGTAATTATTAATAGTGAATATTTCATCAAGCCCATTGCAGTAACAGTTCGTGTAAGACGAAATATTTGACATTCCAGTTAACAGATTAAGTTAGAATAAGTATCATTTGTAAAGAAGCGCAACATTTCTAAAATAATATACAGTATATTCTATTCAGTAAACACTTAAAATACAACATTAGGATTGATAATTTAAACGGGGGAAAAAAGTATTACTCCATTAGCAACTTTTTGCTCAGCAGATGCTGGTTTCAGAATCGCGTTGATTGTTTCTCCTTACATTCACTATCCGTGTAAGAAAACAGAATTTACAGATTACTTTCAAAAGATTTGTGATATTGTTACATTGAAAGAACACGCAAAGAGAGACTGAAATAATGAAACATAAATATAGGGTGCATGAAACGTATGGCTACACTTTCAAAAATAAATTAAAAATAAACATTTTCGCTCATGGTTTTTTTTTTGTATTTTATAAAGAAAATATTAAAATTTCTGTTCAATGAAATGCAAACTACATGGTTCAATGTCCCCGTTTTTTAACATTCTCGTTTGAAAAGGGCTTTACCAGAAGAACCACCGCAAATTGTTGCATAGTTTATCAAATTAAAATCTGCAACATATGTGCTGTGTAAATGAGCCTATGAACGAAGGTACAATTGGTAAGTGGCATGAAAGGTTTATTACAAAATAGTTAGTGTTTGTCAAAAAAAAAATCTAGCACCCTTAGCAAAGACTGAGATGACGTTATTTATACAAACGCGATGTATTGCGCGCGACTACTGGTACGCACATTGAAATCGTACAGTAAAACATTGTAAAATAAACTTCGGTATGTTCTCTATAGAACTTAAGAAACCGTAAGTGAATATATATGTTGTTTATTTGGAACTAAAATTTAAAAGTGTAGCCCTACTTTTCGGACATTCAGTAAATCAAGTTAAAAAAGTATTATTTTTTTTAATTGTAAAGTATAATTTCTTATTGTCCTTAACGATAGCATAGAGTATTCTATAACGTATTGTCAGCAATTTATATATTTAAATAAAAATGTAAGGAATAATAAGACGAAGCTTATTATTCCTTAAAAGATTCCGTAAAAAGTGTCTTTTTCGAAGAGTAAATTATGTGAAAAATTCTTAACAGCAAGTTCAAAGTTAATGAATATCAACAAAATCTCGCTCCAACAAAAATATTCATGAACTTTTGTATATTTAAAAACACTCTTGTTAGTTGCATTTCGATGTTATTTAAAAATAGACATTATTCAGGTAATTATGCCATTCAAGTGTGAATCATTAAAATTATTAAAGTTCGACGATCGGTCCATAATGGATGACCCAACTCACACAAAAACTGAACTTGAGACACGTAAATTAACCCACTTCGGTGAACAGTCTCCAGAATAAAAGGGAAGTTTCGGTAATCGAATTTAGTGAATTCCCAGCAAAATATATTTACAACACTGTTAATTAGCGAGTCGCTGCGAGAAAATCCGCAAGGTCCGGTCTCTGTCCTGGACAAATCCTCGTCACGGGAACACTAATCCCGCGCATAATTATATCCGGTACTAGGAGGATCCTCAAAACAAACACCGAGGTCGGCCGGAATTAATTCCGCATTGAATACACCTCGCGTCCACTAATCCTGGGGAGCAAAATGCAGCTGAAACACTTTAACCGATAAGATACATGAGTTGAGTTTGAAAGAAATACAAACTTGTGCGAAACAAGGAAGGATCGAATGCTTAGAATGAAAAGTTGCAATGGATTTTCATACAAAATATTAGATTTTGCTTTGCTATACTGATAAAAATAATTTGATCATTCGTCTTAAAGTTTATTTCAAATTTTGACACATGTATAGTCTTTTAAAATTATAATATCATAGAATACTGTTGCAGTTATGATTAATACTATAGTTAAATAGGTAACTTGTAAACAGTTTCTTTATATTTATAATACTATGATGATATACTTTAACAAAACATTTTAAAGAAAATAAGTTTATCGAAATATATATATATATATAAATAAAATCGCTTCATAATGTTAATTTTTCGAAACATGTAATATTTTCCGATTCAAGACAAGGTAAGGCTGTAAAACAAGCTTTTCGCAATACTTGAAGTGAGATTTCTGAACCTCTAGATTTCACATCACTCCACTTAAGTATTTCGCAATAACCTTAGTATTCTGTACGATTATGTCGAGTGAAATCTTGATTCAAAATAATGATCAGCTGATTATAAGGATCACAAATATAATAAGTTATTGAAACAAAAATTGGTGAAAGACTTAGCGCTTATTAATCGGTTGGATTTAATTTGATTGATTTGCTTTTAATTTTCGTCTTACTGTGAACCAACACGAAGGCTATTTGCGAAAGACGTAATTTGAAACCATGGTCAAGTGACAAGGACAACACCTGAGTTTTCAACTCCTTCGAACTCTCTCACTACATTAACGGTACAACCGAGACACGTAAGTTTTAACGTGCATCAGCCTCTCTAAATTTTGGAACTTCAGAGGCACAAGGTTCGAACTCGAGACTGGACAACGCCGATCAAGAGTTCGCAACTATGACAACTCAGCTTCTGCGATCCCCAGTTATTTATTGGAGTGAAATTTTAGTAGTACTGAATTTTCCAAACATTTACATCATAAGTAACCACTTTGAGGTCTTATAATATTTAGAATGCTCTAAATATTGTTCTACACAAAGAAAGTATACAGTACAGTTAAGCACTGTAAAATTGGAGACTTGGCTGTCGCCTTATGCTCCGACAAAATTTGATGAATATAGAATCTATTGGTTGATATTTTAGAATCTATTGCGTGGTATTAAGAATTCTTCTACTTTTTGGACATGCTCTATTGTTTAATATTTCACTATTGTTGAATAAGACCGTTCTCAGTGGTTGGATATAAAATTTTTCGTCGCGTTTTGTATTTGCTACAGGTTAAAATGAAATGTTCACTTGCTTCTGGCACTTGACATTCCGAACACATGGAGAATCTGCGTGCTTAAAAAGAAATTAAATATCATTCAATGGTAGTTTTTTGCTCGCATCTTATTAATTAAAACCTCTGAATTTTTATTGTTTGCTGTGTGTCTATTCCACTTTTCAAGATGTGAAATATAATTATAGTTTTTATGTCTTCTGCTCCTTGACAATGCGAAGAAATTAAAAGGTGATGCAAGTCATACTGAGTGGAGAATAATGAAATTTAAATTTATCATGACAAGACTTTATTATAGAGCATTGCTTCATGTGTTTTTAAGTAATTTATTTTCATAGAAACTATCAAATTTAACATGGCATTCCTAGACAGCCACCTCATTATGTTTATATAAAAAAATAACTTGGGACGTTGGAAGGAATGATATCAGAATAAAATAATAATCTTATTACAATTATTATAGACATTTTACAACCAATTAAAACATTCATCTGAATTTATACACATTTTTAACCAACACTTTACATTGTAACAAGATGAAAATACGAGTAGTAGAGTTTTTTTCTAGAGTTTCTAGAGTGCAATTCTATTTTTTGTATTCATATTCCTTCAATTCGCACAATATGCAATTTCAGAGACTAACGTCAATCTTGTTTAGAATTTACCCATATTTAATAAAATTCATCAATTAAGTTAAGTAGACTGAATTATCATCAACTGAATTTTCTTTTAGATTAAGTTTTCTTAAAATAAACACTTAAAATCAGCACCGAAAATATATTAGGAGTATGAAGTCGTTTACAATGACATCACCACAAGATTTTAAAACCCCACACAGAAAAAGATTCATTTTAATGAACACAATCGAAGCGTGGAAGACAGAAGAAAGGAAGGGGAGTTCGCTCCCTTTCTTCCGAGTGAGAAAAAACAATTGGGCGAACCTCTTCTGAAAACAGGAAGACTAATATAAGTTCCGCGAGGTAATATCGGAAGGGAGGAAGGAATGAATGAATGTGGAATGGAAACGGGAGAAAGAAACACTCGCGCCACAGATGAGTCAGGCAGAGGACAATGGGATGTTCCAGTGTGACACCACGGGAGGGCGCTACTACCGCTCTTTAATGAGAGGAGGCACGTGGCGAAGGGGAAGCCTGTTTATGTATCCATTTGTTCACAGGGGAAGAAGAGGCCACGCGCTTAAAACAACTGCAATTAGGAATTCGCCTCTCTGAGTGTCAAAAAACGAAACAATGAACAAGATTATTCCAACCACAAACACGTAGGAGGGAAGAGTAGAGGGGGTAAAAAATAGTAATGGGATTTTTAATGGACGAAATGTGTGTATTCAGTTGTAATATGATTAAGAACGTGTAAAAATAAAAAGTAAATGATATTTGCATCAAATAAAAATGAAATAGTGCATAACGCATTAATTTAGATACTTTTTAATTGAATTTATTCGAATAATTGTGCGGAGTTTTGTCAAAAAATGCTTACATTATATATTTCTTTTTGATGCAGGAATATGATTTGAGGTCCCATGCAATCGTTGGGAAAACATTGAAAGTACGTAGTGACAAAATAATTGCACCAAAAACGTTTAGCATAAGAGTTGCAAGATAAATTAAGCGTACGTTTTTCACGAACGAATACTTATATTTCAAAAAATATTTAAATATATATATAAAAAAAGAGACAAATTCTTAAATTGCAGTTTTTTACAAGAATTTACTATTTAAAACTAGATAAGAACTTGAAATAATGTAAAAATAATTCTGTGCAAAATCATCCATTAAACTATACTGAAAGCAAGTACCTTTTAAAATATGGAAATGAGCAGTAACAGATACGTTTTTAGTATTAGCTTAATTTTCGTATATGTTTCAAAGTTAGTAACTTTTCCTTGAAAAATTTATTTCCCACAATACATGACATGGACGATTGTAAAATGACCCATGAGAGATTAATCTGAATCTTTATACTACAACTAATACTATATTTCCTTAGTTATTATATTCCATGGTCAGGTAGACTATTGTAATTCCAATGTATCTTTCATTCTCAGTTCAATAATTCAGTTAATCTTTTGGCATTTTGTTTATTTAGCAGACAACCCGGAAGACAAGTACACAACACAAAGAATATTACATGACTGACTCAACAAGCCAAACGAATATACATCACGGATGACTTGCAGCGCCATCTATAGAATTAATATTTAATTTACAACGACTAATAACGAACAAATGAGAAAAAGTTCTAAACATTGAACTCGAATTGAATTCCACGAGTAGTAACAATGTTTTAATTATTCCACTATCTAACACGCAATCTTCCGATCAGTAGGCAGTGATTCTACCATCAGACCACCACAATTTTAGTTATTGCAAAATTTATTTATATAGTGTTGGTTTGAGTTAATACTGCTCTAGATCTAAATGAGGAATATAACGATAAAGAATATAAAATAAGGATGCCACTTTAGTTAAAACCTGAACCTATCAATTCATGTCCCACCACATGAGATTTTTAAATAGAACATGAATTTAATGTGCAAAAATTCCTTCTAAAAATGTTTATTCAGGACTCGACTAACAACTTAACTCAAAAGTTACCATCCAGAAAACACGTGATCTTAACTTTGTTAAGTTATTGTAACGCATTTTAAAGTCTCAACAAAATAACAAAAGGTAATGCAATGGACTCAATCACTCATTATGAGGTCTCCGAAACTATTAGATATACAGACTTCAAATTTGACAGAGAAATTCCTTTTAATAAGTAGGTTCTGCTAAGAACAAGGGCTCTCGGGTGAGGGTGTTGCAGAGGCGTTGTAAACAGTAATCTTCATTTTTCAAGTATTAGACTCTTATAGACTTGGAATTTAACAAGCATGTTTCTTTTAATAAGTAGAGATCTGTCAAAATCGGTGTTTGAGGAAATAGACTATGGAGGGGGTGGACTACAGGGGCGTAAATTATAAATTTTCTTCTGTTTTAGAGATTCAGGTTATGTTTTTTTTTAAATAAAAAGGAGGGTGCTTTAACAATATTTTTCAATACAATTAAGAGGCTTAGTGGTAGGACTTAAGATAACAATAACCTTAAAAAAATGTATAGTTTTACAATGGTATTAAATACTCAGCGAAGAGGGTTGGTAACGGCCAGTCTTAATAGATATTTCGAAATCTAACTTGGTCAAGATAATAGAATTTAACAACCCAGATGATTGAACTAAAACCAAATAGGTATCATTTATTTGTTTTTTGGATTAGGGAATCAATTTTTTATACAAACTTAAAATAAACAAAAATCTGATTACGATCATCTTTTTTAAATGCCCCATTCAATTTTTTTAAAAAAAAAACACAGAAGATAAAACTAAGCATGAAAGATAAATAAGAAAAAGAGGGAAGACTATCATGCGGGCTTATATAACAGCGAACACATTTTATCCTCTCTTTTTACTCCCAATCGCCTACGCTGGTAATCTTCTCGAAAGATGTGTACGACAGCTCAACCCTAAGCACCTTCAAAGAGAAGGAGGACAAAATATCGCATAAAATCCTCCGATCCATCATGTGTCCTGGCAAAAATTTCCTCTTTCCGAGTAAAAACAAGTTCGTGGCACTGGACAGTTGAAGACTTATCTTCGAGGTGGGGTGAAACGTCGATAAATCTGCTACTAAACACACTGAAAGGGTTTTAAAGAGGGAAGGGAGAGGGGTGTTTTTAAAGCGCATCCCTTCTCAGTGCCCTTAAGCGTTCTTGTGTTTATTTTTTCCGCTGGCCAAGGGATGAATAAAAAGACGGAAGAGCGTGAAAGAGAATGATAGCGGATCTAAAGGATATATAGGCGTATTCTTCTTTTGAATTTTTTGAGCGGGTTATTTTGGAAGGGAAAAAATACTATAAATGTGAGAAATATAAAGCAAAGAACATATTAGTAGCCGTGTAAGATCTTCGAAAACATTTACTGTATATGTAGAACTATATTATTCAATATATTTTTAAAATATTATTATTGGACACAACTAAGTAAGCATGGTCTGTGAGAATAACACTCAGTAATTAATACGTCAAGAATATAATTTATTTATGTTTTTTAAAATATTAGTCTTTAAAACCACTTAAGATAAAAAAAAATTGAAATAATATAATAACACCAGTATGACTTTTTAATTTACGAACATAATATATTTTGAGTTGCTCAAGAACAACTAACCTCGAGCGAAAATTCTGTTAAAATGTTTAAATAGGCCTTGCTATTCCGGTTTTTATGTAAAGTTCTTACAATTAAGCTCATTAAAAGTATTGTATAATTTAATAAATTTATATTTCATGTATAAATTATTATATAAAAATTTCAATTTGAGTTTAATGCTTACTTTTCACTTTATTATACAACCGAATGATAAAGAGAAAAATGGATATTTTTGCATTAAGTTTTTATTGTATATCAGTTAAAAGGGAATAACATGTTGATAGACATTGATAAAATAAGAATTTTTATTTACTTTATACTTGGTAGGCATTAATAACGGAACATGAATTTCTTTTTTAGTTTTCAAAATATGTTAAGATGATGGAATTCCGAAATCATCAATTTTAGTTATTTGATGTTTTTCACCAAATATTGGACAAAACTTCCATTCAATCACAAATTAAATAATAGTGAAAAAAAGTGCGAGGGCAACTGTGTTGTTTGACAGAGAACTTTTTCTTTCTTGAATAAAATGATCGATGCATGCCTCAGAAAAAATTAAACCGATTTTGATACAAAAGAATAAAGCACAAAACGAAAAATGTTAAAGAAGAGATAAATGAAAAAGATAAAAGTTTAAAGATGAGATTGTGAACAATTTTTAAGGCATTCAAGTTTTACAAAACTAAAGACAAAGCAGATATAAACAATGTTTAAACAAAAAAAAAATATTAAGAGTTGTACTTAGATTAAAAAGCAAATGAGAAAAAATTTTTCGAAACTTTTCTAGCAGCATTACTTTTGATGTTAACACAAGCGGGAAACAATAAATAACCGAAGCGCGAAACAAAACAGCGTGTAAACAATCGACTGCAACAGTTTACTCTTTTTCCGATACAATTCTACAGAAACGAAATTTGATAAATACTTTTAAAAAACACAAAAGTTGATGTCTCATCACTTTATAAAATACTTTTCATAGAATTTGGTACTTTCGAAAACGTCTATTTATTACGTGATTTTCTGTACGATTTTTTTGTTCGTGCAAGACAGAGAGCATGCAGTGGGGACTCACCTCTGTGGTGCCTGATCCTGGCCTCACCCGGTGCCCACGGGTACCTGGGGTGGTGCCTGTACCCGGCGGCCAGCCCCGCGCAGCACCACACCAGCATGACGGCAAGCATCCCCCTTCCTTATCCGCGGAGGGAGCGGCCTCTCAGCATCTGCATCTCTCGCACACTCGACTAGCACTCTCAAAAGACTCACTAGTACCACTCCACCCCCGCCCTATATAGCACGCGCGCCCTCGAGGCGCCATCTCTCGGATGAAAAGAGAAAAGGACTTACCTTTAGTTTTGCGAACGTAGTTCCTAGAGAGGAATAAGTTTCCTGAAAAGTATTCTCGTGTAGTTAAGAGTTCACTGTTTGTTTTTACAATATTGGTAAGCATTTGGATGAAGGAAAATGTTACAAGTGAATCTGTTTAAGAATTGAATATAAAAGTAAGACTTTAAAATTTTTTGAGAAAATGGGGCTTTTTCATGCTTTTGGAGAAATGTTTTCGTTAACTTTTAAATCTGTGCTCTTTTTTTATTTTTTATATAAAAGCAAATTTAAATAAATGTATTCATTTTTGTAACTGATTATAACTTCGTCATTTTTTGAAGTGAAAACTTCTTTAGCGGTGTTGGGCACTTTTTTTTTTCCAGAAAATTTTTCTCAACAGTAATAAAATAATTATCGTACCTAAATGCTATTTATTTATATTAAAAAATGCATGATTTAAAAATATCAGAAAAGCATGTCTAATTCAAATTGGATTGCATTAACACGATATGAAGTAAGTCGCCAAAGAAATTAATTCTTTAGAGAAAACTCAGCGATTTCATTTCATATAGAGAAAGTATTTAAAAAAATCCTATGAAAGAAATTTGCCCCCCCCCTCCAACATATTTCGCTGGTCCCAGTAAAGGGATCGGTTAGAGGCCTGAATATCAGTAAGCACCAGGATATCTTTAAGGATAACATATATGAAATTAAGTCTCAAAGTGGTCATGTGGCATGGTGGAGAAAATTAAGGAAAACGTGAATCATTTTAAGTTGTGTGTCAACATAAATAATTATTAGAGGCTCAAAACGGTGAACTCCGATTTAGTACTTAATTCACTGCCCGTAGATTAGGTTTTCATAACCGATGTCGATGAACTTCTGGAGGCCTTTCAAAAAATGTTCATGTGGTCAAAACATCAACATATTATTTCTACTTATAATAATCGAATCACGTCTCTCTTCGCTGATATAAGCATATGAAATAAATTTTCATCACGATAACAATATTTGACATCGAAAACGCTACACAAAATTAAGTTAATAACAAAAAGTAGTTAAATTTTCGCATTTAAGATAAATTATCTTGTTTTCGGTCCAAAACTTTAAAAGAATTTTTCGTGTGAAATATTCTATATAATAGTTATAACTGGCATTTCATGTTTGTGAAATATTATTTGATTATTAATTTTTTTTATGTTAATACGCCCATTACAACTAATTGGTTTCAAACGCATTTTTCATTAATACGCGCATGGTTAATATATGGTTCAGAAAAGAGGTATATCTTCGGCCTAGTTATCAGAATGCGTAACTCCTTCTGGGGTGCTAATTTGATATAGAAGTGCTACGCGCCAACTTGTTGTTTATATTCACCAAGATGGGCGATAACATTACAATATGTTTAACTTTACATTTTTATCGTGTGGTAATGTGGTTGTATTGGGAATAAAGTATATTAGAGTTAATTTTGATTGTTTTTTTTTCCGTGGTAGCTCTATTAATTTCAGATGATTTTAATTCGATTTCCTTAAAAATTTAACCACTTCCATTACATTTGTTCTACAAGGTAATATTTCAGTCTTCTGTTGTATATTATGCAATTTTCGAATATGGATATTTTTTAAAAACATTACGAATGTTAATTATAATTATTATGTTATTTATAATTATTATAATTATATGAAAATTATTATAGATAATAATAATTATATAAAAATTATACGAATATCATATATCATAATTACTATTAAATTATATGTGATAATAATATATTACATATTATTATTACATATAATTTTTACTATATTATATTGATTATCATAATCGATTGATATTGGTTATTTTTAATCTATTCCTATATTCTTCATTTGAAATACATTTCAAAACAGTTCTTAGCAATTATTTTTCTGACGATTTGTTTTCGCTGGGCCGCCATCTTGGATTCCTTGTAACTCGATAACAACCTCTGTTTGACGTTATTAAGAAATTGTGCCAAACAGAGCTTCGTGCCTAGCACTCCTATATCGAATTATTTCTCATTGTGGAGATACGCATTCTGATAACTAGGCCGTCGATATAAGAAAATACTAAGAGGAGTACTTTTCTATTTTCCAATTTATTTTAGCAAAGGAATTCCCCCCCCCTCTAGTATATATTCTCTAGATCAACACTAATTTAAATTAAATTTTTAAAAAAAACTGAAATTTGTATCAACAAGATTTTTTACGTATTAGCCCCAATCAAACTCAAAAGTGTCATGAAGGAAAAACAAGTAATGAAATAACTTGATCAGCAGCAAATGAAGGAACCCCAAGATTATTCATTTGTCACATTTTACATAAACAGCAGTTTACATAATTACTTTGCAATGACTATTCCTTGAACTTTACCATAAAATCAAATAACTTTACTAAAGTTACATTCCGATTTAAGTTAAATCAATTTTTTTTCTAATAACGTAGTTTCCATCTTTCACTAAAACGTCAATCCGAAAAGTGGAACACATATTTAATAAAGACTTTTTCCCTACCTTTTAAGGAAAAGAACATAATACTTGCTCCTGCTTTTGTTGCTTTGCTAAATTCAGGAGAGTTATTCCATCCAAATAGTAGAGGAAATGTTTTTAGGTCTTGTCTTATTCTTTTGTTTTATTAGCAGAATGGAAATTCATAAATCATGAAACACTTTTAAATATTTAAAATGTAAGTCAGGTAAAAAAAATTATATAGCAATCCTAAAAGTGTTATAATATTTATATATTTTCTAAAGTTTATTTTCTGATATCTGGAGGCCACGGTGGCCTAGTGGTCAAGGTAACGGACTTGTGGCCGACGTGTCATGAGTTCGAGCTTAGTATCGCCGAATACCCACCGTGCAGAGAAGCGATGCACATTAAATCTGTCGAGAGCTGAAACGTCCTCCCGATGGAGTGGAGTGGTAGTTAGGAGAGGGGTGCTGGCTCAGGCGTCGTCCTCGTCACTTGACCATGGTTCAAAATTACGAGGTTCCTCACCAAAAGCCCTCGAGTTTCTAAACAGTGCGACGTTAATATTCATTCACTCACTTACTTCTGATATCTGAGTAGTTTTTATTCTAGTTTAAACAGCCATATATTAAGAAACATTTTCATACACGTACTTTTGTTTTCCAATCAAGAAAGTTAGCGTTTATAATTCTCATTTTAAATACCAATTTCATCTGGTGAATATATTCTAAAATTTATAAATTTGTCTTTATCAATTTGAAAGACCATTTTTTAAAAAAAAAAACCCAAAACAGTTTGTTTTTTAAAAAAATTTTTAGGTCCTTTTGGTTTGTCAATAAAACTGTTATCACATTTTCGGTCTCTTTCCCTATAAAATAATTTTTTTTCACTAAAAGCAAACATAATTAATATCGTTTGTTACTGATAACATTTTAACAATTTTAACATCTCCTGTTCGTACATATTAATCGTAATTATATTCTCTGAGAGTGAGAGATTATTTATAATTATATTTGTTGCAATTTTTTAAGACTTGATCAAGTGACGAGAACGACATCTGATCTGGCACCCAACTCTCCAAACCTCCACACAATTTCAATGTGAGAGTTTTCAAATGTCAATAGATTGAACATGCATCAGCCCTTCAAACATGGTGGATCGTCAGTGCCCCAGGAGTCTAACTTATGACCTTTGGCAACTATGACCATTCGGCTTCCACGACTACTTGTATTTTCGAATGATTAATAAAAGTATCCCAAAATTGTAACGAAAGACAAAAATCTTGATTAACAATAAAAAAATGCTCTCAGGATTTTTAACATCTAATTTCACAACCCGTTCATTATTTTAAATCATGGCCTATTTAAAATTATCTTCGAATTACATATTCGAACATGTTTATATAGAACACAATTTATATTCTACAATTAATCTAAATTTCTCGAGTGCAGACAGTATTGCACATTGATCATTTCTGCCACTGACGGTAATAACTGGAACATTCGAAAGTAAAAATAAATATCATAAATATATCAGCAAACGATAAAATTACTCATTCATAAGTACATCAGACTTCCTCTCAACTCGTTTCGAAGTTTAATAATTTCAGACATGTTTGATTGTTGACATCGCTTTCCATGCATTCCCCCCATTTCATTATTCACCATGAATTCCAATCGTAAGTGGGAAATTTCGACTAATAAATCAGAATATTACAACTTCAATGACAGTCCGTTTTATTTAATGGAAGAGATAATTTAACGACCGGAAAATATTCTGATACCACTCGAGAAGTGCATCCTATATTGGTGAATGAGATAGTATTCTAATAAGTGAGGAAGGAGTGACTGTAACTATCACGTAGAGGTCTTTAACAAGGAGGCAATGGAGAACGTGAGCATATTTCGAGCCGTAAAGCTCCAATTATATTTCCTAATCACCTGATGAATAGTATCTAAGAATTATTTTCTCTCTCTCTCTATATAAATATAGCTTAATTTGTTATTGTACATCTTTAATCAGATGTTTAAAAACTTAAACTTTAAAAGAATTGATGTAAGATTTATAGTAGATAGTTTTCCTTTCCATTGGGTATTAGTTTGAAACAGTATAGGAAAATCTGTAAAATATATATATTAAATGTTTGGTAAAAATATAAAAGGAAAGCAACAAACTTAATTTAAGAAAAATGTGTCAATTTTGCAAAACAAATCCAAGCAAAAGAAATGCAAAACATTATGGTTTTTCTTCTGTTGAAAGTTTATTCAATAAAAACAAGCAAGTATTAAATATTAATACGGGATCAATTTTCGTTTACAATCTCATATTTCAATATATAAAATACGATAGTAAGATTACTTTTGAAAATTAAAGATACAAAAATGAAAAATAAATCACTACTTTGTATTGGTGTTTAAATCCTGATTTTATGCCTGTTTCTAATATAATATTAGTATGTCTAATCTTAAAAAAAATTTTTTTTAAAGAAATCAATTAGTTTCAATCAAAGTACAGTCTAGATTAAAATTGTTAGTTGGGTTAATAATAATATACAGAGAGAGCAGAAAATGGAGCATTTTTTTCCTTCAAAATAAAGTTCTAAATCCAAATTTGAATTTTTACAAACATATGCGCATTCAAAAGAATAATTGAAAATACTAGTGTTTAACTTTCAGCTTAAAACTTCAAGAAAGAATCAGGAATGATGTTCTTTGATTCATTTATTTGATGAAGGCTAATAAACTATAAGAACACAATTATCTTACTTAGAAACAATTTAAACTTATTGTGTCGTTAAAACAAAGGAAAGATAATGATAATAGTTTTTAGAGTTATAAATCCAAAACTTAAAATAATATTGAAAAAAGTCAGGAAAGTTTTCTGAACTTTTAAATTACAAAACAATTTCAAAATAGATGACATATCTAAAACTAAACTTGGATAAACACATCCATGGAATATTCAAATAAATAAACAAAGTAAAATACTTTTAAAGAATGCCAAACCGTAGATCCAAATTCCTCGTTTTATTTGTTTAACGAGTTTTGAAAATATTTCGCATCAGATCATCAATTATTTCTCAAGAGTCAAAAGAATTCTCGATTTTCCTACTGGCAGAACTTACAACATTTTCCAAAATGAAGCAGCAGTCGGAGTTATCCGATTTGATGCATTATTTAAAAGACAATATATCAATCTTGCACCATTTTAGTTGCAACGTGATGCAACAGCAACGCAAGCTGCTTTAATCATGGGCGCTTCATCAATGAGACAGCAACATTCCCCGTCCATTGACACCCATGACAAGTTATTACGTCAACGCACTAAATGAATGACTCGTTTATGATCCAACGTGAAGACACGTTGGCTCAGAAAACGGGAGATCTAATAATTATACGCAGCAAACAATTACTCAATCCCACTGTACTTACGCAGAATCCGAAATAAGAGAGCGTGAATTCCGTTTCTATTGCTCCAATCAGAGCGCTGACAAATAGCGCAATCCGCTCGAAAGGAAGTTCTAAAAATTTAAATAAGGATGGCAACATTTTAATCGTGAACGGATGGCAGCTTTCATGTTTAATCGCCCAATTCCGCAGTTAAAACCCTTTCATTAGCAAAGTGACCTCGGTGACATTTAGCACGTGTCTGTATGCATGAAACGTGGGATCGCCGCGGCTATTTATTTATCTTAAATGTGACGACACAAAATCCGTAGATAAAGCACCGAGCTTTTCCCTGTCCCACTCACTGGAAAGGAATAATTGTGAGGTTCATTTTCATTGGAGAACTAACTGATAGTATTTCACATGTTGCAGAATTCTAGTAAAAGATTAGCAGATACGTGCTGCGGTACTAAGAAATTTTAATTTACAGTTCCAGAAAATTCATACTTAAGTACTTACCTTAAATAAATCAGGATTATAAAAATAATTCACTTTTTATTGTTTAAAATATTGTTCTTGAGAACGTATATAGTTCATTATAGTTGCAATTTTATTAATAAAAAGGAACAACAAACAAATTATAATTATTACGGAAGTTTACAGTGAGGGAGTATTTATGGTCACACTAGAATTAACACGAGGGCTATTGGTGACAGACCTCGTAATTTTGAGCCTTGGTCAAGTGACGAGGGTGACACCTGAGCTGGCACTTCCTCTTCCAACTTTCAAACCCCACCAACGTGAGGAATTTGAGCCTCGACAGATTCAACGTGTATCAGCCCCTCAACACGGCGGTTCTACAGTGGCATTAGAATTCAATCCCGCTACTCGACAACATCACTTACGTGGAAGCCCCCCCACACATGGGCTTCATATTTACAAGTAAGCCATTGCAGACACGGCAAGTTCCCCAAGACTGAGAGCAATTTTACTGGTACACCCTCTATTGGTGGTTCGCGCTACGAATTAATTTTAATCCAAGCTCTTGTCTGATGGTAAATATTGTCACCGTGATTTCATTTTGCCAAGAGTATCAGAGCCAAATTGCTATTCAAAGGATCTTGTACATGCCACATAATCATATGACATGAGTGCCTACTGTTTTCACATACTGATAATCTATCGACTAAAGCCGGGATCGAGTCCACAACCTCAGGCTTAAGGGGGAGGGCATGCTATCTTTAAGCCAGGGGTGGCCAAGCTTTTTGGGAAGAGTGCCACTGTCTAATAAAAAAAAAATTATGCGTGCCGCTTGCAACTTTTCAAAAAAACAAACAAAAAAAAAGATTAAAATTTTTTAATAATAAGCCTATTATGAGTTTATGCAAATAGCGCATTTTTAAATGCAAGTCTAAGTAACAGGAAATTTAAAAATAGTATGATAAATAAGACAAAAGTGTAAATTTAGGTTTTAATAAACTATTTACAGGTTCAATCAGGTTAGGTAAAATAAAAATGAGTTTCATGAAACATTTAATTCTAAGTAATTATTAAACACATTAAGTGTACTTAATGTGGCTTGTGAATTTACAGTTTTTTTTTTTTTTAATCAAGCTATCTATATTAGGATTAGCTCTTGAAAATAAAAGCAAAATTAGGTTATTTAGGAGCATATCAACTGCATTTTGATTTTAAGTTCATAGTAGAAAATATTTATTCAGAAATACTCGTTACTCAAATTTTGAAGTTTTTTTTTGTCTGAGACAACCACATTTGAATAAAATTGCAAATAATATTATTTATTATATTTCCAATTTTTTTAAATTTTTCAGTAAGCCTTTGCATGCCACCATTACAACTCTGCCATGCCCCATGTGGCACGTGTGCCGCGACCCCTGCTCGAAGCCATTGAGCCGACTAGAGGGTAGGAAAGTAAATTAAAAAAAATCAATGCCTGAAAATGGTTTCACTGATTGTTTATATTGAATTTAAACAAAGAAATTATCAGCTTTTTAATCAATGCAGCGAGATTATCAATGTAAAAAAGGGAAAGCTTGAAAGAGAAGACACAATTTTAATTATTCACTCCTTCATTTTAAGAAAGATTTACAAATAATTGTCAAAAAGCACACCTAAATATTTTGAAAAATTGCACAATTTATTTTGCGATCTCAGAATCTAACATTAAGCTAACTTTAAGTTAAATTCCATATAATTTTTTATTATAATTTAAAGCGTAAAAAAGATGGCATTAAAATTAAATTGAATGATATGCAACGGAAAATCAACTAAGTTACAAAATTGTATCATTAAAGTGAGTTCTTTGATTCTTTCTCTCAAATGAAGAGTTACTTCTGTAAAAGTCGTTCTACTACTGTAACACTACTAACGCAGAGAAAAATGCACACAGGCGAAACCCGCGCTTTCGGTGAGCCGTAACTGCGCAATTACATATAAACGAGGCTTGGAAAAAGTACCCAAGAGGACATGGCTGTCTCGAAAAGAAATTCCCCCCTAATGAAATTTGGCACATTCTTGGCTTTTAATTTAATCATAAGACAGAAAATGAGGCGAGATATGGGCGGACTATCAAAACAAATGGGGCATCCAAAAAACAACCGTTTTGAATGGGAGTCGCGAAAGGTATTTTTACTGGGTTATGAGTCGGAAAAATGAAGAGATTTCCGCGCAGCGATATTTTCTGAAAAATTAATTTCAAACCTGTTAGAAGAAAGCTCTTAGGAAGGCCCAGTCTTAAGTATGAGTAATCTACCGTCGCACGCTCCATTACAGAGAGACGTTATTAGATTATTTTTCCATCATTATAAGCAATATTTCTCGAGAAAATATCGTGTTGTTAATGGAATTTATAACATATTCCTCTCGTATAAGAAAATGCTGCGCATTCAATTTACCTGACCAGGTGTTAAGCAAACATTATCGATTTAAAAACAAATTTCTTATTGAGTTTTAAAAATAACACACGAGTAGCATATTTATCGTGAATTTTGTTTTTAATACATTGAAAATGCATGGTTATAATACGCTGATGAAAGTTAATAAAAAAAAGTACTTATACATAAGTTATTACAAGGATTAACAGTAGTTACTCCATGATACATATTTTATTGCTTTTGTTAACAATATGGGAGCAAAATGATATGTAATACGTGTAATAAAAGCGCACAACATCAAATAAAGCATAGCTAAGAAAATAATAAAATTAAAGTAATATTTGAATTGCTTATAGTTTTCCATTATTTCTAAAGAAATTTCTTACCTAATACACCAAATAAATTATTTGAATAGAAAATGAGCCACGATCACCATGCTTACCTAGAAAAAAAATAATGAATATATAAATAAATAAAACTCTGATATTCACATAAAATATAAATGGTATAAATAAGAAATGCAAACTCTAAACGTTCGAATAGCGAAATTACATCGTATAAAAGGTAAGAATAATAACATAATATATTCATGGTACTCCTCGTCTAGACGGCATAAATCAATAAGAATATGAAGACTTTAATTTTGAATGAATAAGATTAAAAACTTATTCAAGTATTAAAATTATGCACATTTATTTTTAGTGAAGTTGAAGATAATTCTATCTGTTGCACTTGGATAACAAAAAAGGTATACAACAAAGGAATATCCTGCATTTTTCACATTTTGTACTAAATAATCATGAAGTGAATGGGTAATAAAAGATAAAAAACGAAATTTTTTATTTGGGGAAGAGTATAAAATTGACCTTTGCACATAATAAAACCCAGAATCTTAGCAACAAGCAATTTTATGAACAATACAAATAGTACACAAACACTCTTTATGCACAAATAAGACTGTTGAATATTAAAATAGGAACAGACATCGCGTTCAATGTTTTCATTTGCATATAATGCATTTGTGTGTAATCCGACCAATATCATATTTTTTTCGAAAGAAAACGTTCGAAAATTCCATTTCTTCGTTGCACGAAAGTCAATTGGTGGAATGTACGGTTAAGGAGATTTCGTTAAAATCCGCTGTTTTTGAGGCAGAATAACAAATCATATGTCTCGGTGAAGCTCAATCACAGCTTCACGCAGAATGAGAAATGAACCGACCACAACTTTTATCAGAGAAAGAGGAGAGGGTTGGGGGTGCAGCCGTATCATTAAGTCTCATTTTGAAAATGAAATGTTTCAAAACATAGAAATATATATTTGTGAAGGGAAAAGTAGTAGGAATGCCGAAAGTCGTCGATTTAATAGCAGCTAAACACGCAACAGAAAAACACGCACACTCAGCAAGAAATAGCAAAAGAGAAAGAAAAAACGAAAAAAAAAGTTTCTTTTTCGGAAATGATTTCGGTTTGGGCCATCGGCACCCAATATGGTGCGCCCCAAATACTTTATGGGGAGGTAATCGAGGTCGTTTGGCGCAAAACAAAAGAGGACCTACCCCTATTCTACGGGAAGAAAGGGCCACTTGGCGACATAATGGTGATTAAATTGTTGGTAGGAATGGGTCACTTCGAGCCCTGCGCAACGATCACCCGGGACCTTTCCATTCTCCCAAAATGAGCTCTTAACACCTGACGTAGATCCATCCCAACAATTCTTCCACGAGGACAAAGTCGAAAATTTCACTCGATATTGTCCTCGACGAAGAATATAAAAATGTCCAGCTCAGAAAAATAGCACAAAATATATGGTTTGAAAGTTATTTTACGCATTTATATAACTTGCTTTTAAACAATAATAAAGAAGCCTTAAAGAAGAATAAAAAATAAAGTAAAATGCATTTATTTTCATTGCAGTTAGATTTTAAATGTAATAATTTCTCCTTTTTCACCGAATTTTCTCGAAGAGTAAAGAAAATGTTCTGTTTGTCTTTACATTGTTAAAGTTCTAAAATCAATAGAGGAAAGAATATTTGCTATGACGTTTTTGAAAATGAAAATACCGAAAAGTGAATTTCCCAAGATACATTGTTATTCCATGCGCTCTCTAAAGGGCATCTTTATAATATTTTCTGTAACAATAATATTACATCCATGCAATAAAAACTCTTTTGTGAATATTTGTTAAAGCTAGCACGTTTGCTAAAAAATATACAAATACTCGTATTTTATATGATTTGTAAAAGAAATAATTGGATTTTAATATTTATCTTTTTATTGGATAATATAACTACATTTCCTCATACCCAATCTATATCAACATTTTTTTTCTGTTTCAACATGAAATATTTATTTTAAAAATAATCTTATATTTTGGATTCTATTATTTATTCGTTACGAAGTAAAAGTGCTTATTAAACGCACACAACAATAGGAAAAACTTTTCATTTTTTTTCTCTATATTATCAACTTAAACAGGTTTTGTTTTATACAGATTAAGAAGGAAAAAAAAAACACTTTAAACACTTTTTACATTTGAGACCACCAGAAACCGTTTCTAATTCAAATACATATATAGTTTATTATGATTTTGTTAACCAATGGGTTTATTATGATTTTGTTAATCAAACCTTAATGAATTTTAGACAATTAAACTCTTCTAAAAAATTAATAATTTTCTTTTTCATTTACATTTGTTTACACAGGAAACTGTTGAAAAAAATTCTTTCAATTACGGGAATCGACATAACTTTGCCAAAGATTTGATTTTTCTATTTCAATGGATAGAGATTTTTAGTCCTATGTATTAATTTCCACCCAGCACCTCTTTCTCTTGAATGAATGAGAGTTATACTGATGTAGCCCTATAAAGCAACACGAGGGCTATTTGGCGACGAACTTCATAATTTTGAACCATGCTCAAGTGAAGAGGTCGTTACCAGATTAGTACTCCCTCTCCTAACTACCACACCACGATGACAGTGAGCCTCGACAAACTTTAAGCGCATCAGCTCCCTCTAAAAGACGGATCTTCACTAGAACCCACGACACGCTGGGTGAGTGAGTGAATATTAACGTCGCACTATTCAGCTATTTGATGGATTTTAGCGACAAACCTCGTAATTTTTAATTATGGTCAAGTGACGAAAACGACACCTGAGATCCGGCACCCTCTTCACCTAAATTCCACCACACTAACGGAAGGATGTTTGAGCCTCGACATATATTTCACATGCATCGTCCTCCTCTGCACAGCGGGTCTTCAGTGATACCAGGATCGAACTCATGACATGCCGGCCACGAGTTTGTGACTATAGTCACAAGGCTACTGCAGCTACCCCCTTTCTCTTGAAAGTAAATGCTACTGAATCAAAAACAAAAGTTCTTAATCAAATATCTGATACCAAATTTAAAAAACAAAAACTTTAAGCATATGTTATTTAATGTTTCGCACTCGAAGAAAAAAAGAACTTTGATATCCAATAGCGTGACAATGATTCTTTAATCATGAAAACCCATTACACTCCCAAATAAAACTATAACATTTCTTGTTAAACAATTAAATACCAATTCCTATAACAACTCACGTTTAATATGTAGCACGATAAAAATTTCCCCCCAAAATGGCTTGATTTAATTAGCATCACTATCAAATATTTCTAGGGTTAATAAACAATAAAGTAGCGATGCAAAATGTACTATGAACTCTCACAAAAACGAGAAAATAAGATAGTTCCCTTTAGAGAAGGGAGGAGGTATTACAAGTCTCACGTAGAAATGGCGTGATGGTGGCCATTTGGACGCATGCGAGAAGTATCGGATTATCCGTTTCGCAAAGACTCGATTTTCGATATTACAGGACGGAAGTTTCCGGTCCGATATTACTTTTTACCCACTTACTCGAGAAGCCTTAAATTATTTGCGGTTGCCACAACTGCCTTTTCAAAAAAGTAAATAAATCACTCGTGTATTGTTATTTTATTTTTTTATTAAGTGTTTAGAGTGTATGAACTCAAAACAAAAGTAAACAACACTGTCCTTTTTGTATGTACTTGTAGATGTTTTAGCGTTTATGAAGTCTTAGTTTAAAGTTCCTTGTGAATGTAGTGATTTAGACAGTTAAATAAATATTGATGAGGAATAATAAAGAAATTATATTATAACTGAAAAGTTATCTACTTTTGACTAAAAGATATGAAAATAAAATGACAATTACGAAAAATATTAAATCAATTTTAAAAAAATAAGCGGAACATTTGATGTGCAGATATTTCCGAGAGATTGAATATTTTAATGAGTATCTTGCATTACAAAAATAACCTAAAAATATATTCGGTTTCAAGATTTAAAGTTTTCCTACAGGCCTTCCTACCTATTTTAATTATAAAATAGAAAAGCAATACAAATTAGCGTTTGCACTCTTGGCAGATGGTAAAAATGAGCTCTCCACAAATATTCTTGTTATATTCGAGTACGTACTTTCTCATTCTGCGCTTCTTAAGTGGATAAAATTTATAAATTCTGCATCTGAAAGGATTGACAATGTATTACATGAATGTTGAGTTATCTAGAGGGGAAAAATCATTTAAGGATATGCTCTTATTATTTGTGTATGCTTAAATTTCCACAGAAATTTGAATCTGGTACAAAAAAAAGTAGTAGTGAATATTTATATATTAATTAATTTAAAAACTTTCACACATAAGCAAAAAATGGAATCCACCCTTAAAGATGAATAAAATCAAATGCTTTTTATTCAAATATCTTATTTTCTGTTGTGAGATGACAATGCGAGACCACATTCGGCGACGGCAATGTAAAACTATATTGCAACTCTTGGTTGGAGCGCCTACTCCATCCCCCATGCAGTCATGGTCTCGCACCAAATGACTTTCATCTGTTTCTGGCATTGAAGAACAATATCGCCGGAAGAGACTTTGGAAGCAACGCTGAAGTCAAACAAGCTGCTAAACGCTTCTTCCGTTTGCAAAGCCCTGAGTTTTTCCTGAACCGTTTTTTGAAGCTTACTAAGCGGTATGACAAATGTGTCAATGTACTTCGTGCTTATGAAGAAAAATAAAGTTATGTCTTATCTTTAATGTCTCATTCTATGGTTTAACTTTCACACACAACTCTGACCACAGTCGACAGGGGAAACTTATTTTTGGGCTCACCCTCGTATGTGTTTACAGCTTTCATTAAATTACATACAAATGAATTTTTATCGTATAAGATTGAGTTCCTTTAAATAACCGAAACATACTTAAATTGTTGTTCTCAAACTTAAATTACACTTATTTTAGCTTCTTTCTCATAACAAAAACCCCTATTACATATTTGATCGCAAAATGTTTATTTAAAAAAATACACCCACACAAAAATTAAACGCTTTATTATTTTATTGTTACTTTTCCAAATGAGGCAGGAGATTAGAGATTCCTATTAATAACGTCGAAATAAAAAGTCACAGAGTGAACGCTTAAACTCTTATCACTTTCTCAAGTTCTCTTTAACGGTTAATTGGTGAGATGATAACGATCCTAATGCAAAGAGAAGTAAAAAAGAGGAGCTTCCACCTTTATCTCCTGTATCGCAGATGAAAGAGACAGAGAAGGGAGAAAAAAATAGATTAAGAAAGAGAATGCTCTTAAGCGTCCATCGAGCCTATTAACGGCAGGTCGAAGATTGGACACGAGATGAGAGATAAGAAAGGCATCAGGTTAATTTCTCCCCTCAAAATGATGGAGAAATCCCTATAATCCTTTCAAAAATTTAGAAGGGAAGTTTAAAATGGAGAAAAATAATTTCAAAAATGATTACTGTCACTTGAGAGGGGAGGGGGAAGGTGAAATGATCCTCTTTCGGAGAGATGAAAAAATGGAAAATCGTTTTTCTTTTTCTTTTTTTTTTTAAAAAAAAGAAAGAAAGAGATAGAGATTTGTTTCTATAATTTATTTCTTTAAAAAGTATGGAAGTTATCAAAACTGCAGAAATTTTTTTTTAAATATATTACTTTTAACAAAAGGTTCAAAAATTAAAAATGCTCTAAACCACTTAAAGTAGCTCAGAAATGTCAAAACAAAATTGTTTACCTGCTTTTGATATCCTAACAGTTGCAAATCATTATAATCATAGTTTTTTGTTGTTGTTTTTCAGAACATTACTGTCTATATATATCTTTCCAACGATTAATTGAAGCAGTATATTTTATCAATAAAAATGAAACAAATACCGACTATTACAGCTTTCAAATAATTAATTGACGGAATAGTTTGATTCATAAATTGGGACAAGTTTTTTTATAAGTTATTTTTCTTTTAGTGATACATGTTCAATAGCTATATAAATATTAATCAAGATAAAATACATTAATTTTTGGTTAAAACTGATTAAAATGCAGCTAAAATGTATCCTTTCCTTTCAATAAAACGAAACAAAATTTTAAAAACTTTTTTAATTTTCATACATTTTTTTCCCCATCCTGGACTCGATAGTTGAAAAACAAAATCAGTGTAACTGCCTTTTTATTAATTTATGTATTCATTTGCTTAAATTTTTTTTTAAATTGAAAAAGTACCGAAGAGAACTTTTTGACTGGTAGATTTTATTAAGACCAGATTTCAAAACTGCAGTGCATAAAACATTACAAAGAAATATGAACATGAAGTTCTAGATCTTATGTCGTCTTTGATACTAGATCGTGATGAAACTACAGTATCCCTTGCGAATATTAAATATGCAACTCTAGAATAGCAATTGTTTAACATATCTATATTCGTAAACACAAAGCGTTTTCACACGTGGACTTCACAAGTTCGGACAAAAATACCTACTTCTAAAAATGATCCTAACTATATTTATTACTAAAAATTACGAATCAAAAACTTATTCACCACAAAGATAACAATTCAAATTTTTAAAAAGTATTTCAGAGTCTCAGAGTATTAAATAATCCAAAGTTTTATAATTCAATTTTTTTTTAATAATCTTATCCACTCCTGATGGCAACTATGATTATTTTATACTTTTGTAACATGCATAAGCAAGCGCATTTTAAAAGCAGCGATCACATTCACGGAGTATTACCGCATTTTATCTATGAACAACGATAAACCGAAAATCACAAGAGTATTTCCCATCATAAACCAAACTTTCTACCCTACTCACAACGATTTTCAATTCCCTCGACTGGATCCATATTCCACCCCCGCCCTGTGGTCGCACCGGACACTGTTCACTGCTGGAGGAAGTTTCCCTCATTAATTAGGGCCCATGAAATATGCATTATGATTCCGAAGGCCCCCGAGGAATAGGCCCAGGCCGAATCTACTTACCAATATTTAATTTTGGGAGCAGCACACGGCCCTTTCGATTTATAGACGAAAAGTGGGGAGATTACTGATGGATGGAGGAATGCGGGATTGAAATAGATGGAAGTGCAATTGCTCAGACAGATTAATGGAAAGGATAAATGATTTCGCTCTATTTGGAGCCATTAGACGAGCGCACTCACTCTAAAAAGATGGGCAACTACACCATTCCAGAATTCGAGGGAAAGCCCAATGTCTGAAAGCACGATCTAATTCAAAAACTCTGCATGTAGGAGGTTTTCGTAAACTAAGACTATATAACATTGAGGATTTCGAGAACGATATGAATTATTCTTTGCTGATTAATAACACAGAAGTCCCGAAGGAGCTAGTTTTGTTAAAGTTTTGGCAATATTAACTGAATAATTATGATGAAACTAGTTGTATTTCGTTGATTACATATAATTACTAAAACTACAACTTTCGCACTGAATAATTTGGATTATTTCATAACGGAAGAATGAATTATTTGCATAAGAGAATCGACTGTTATAATTATAACTAGACTGACTGAACCAATTATTCAAATGTAGTTAAAATACGACGGAACGAAGCAATTTGATTATGGAGTTACTCTGTCATGATATACTCATACACATTCAAAACTTAATCTGATTTATGTTTAGTACTCTTTATAAAATTTATGTAAGACCCCTTTTAGAAGGGAGAGGGGGTTCTGTATTGATTCAAAATATGGCTTTAATACTGAAATGTATCTCTTCAACTTTAAAACAGTACAATAACAATGATTAGACAAAGTTTCTATGAAATTTTCACTGTACAACTTAAAATTTTCTTAAGCGAAAGTTGACTATAGACTGGTTTAAGGTCATCTGAAGATATAGTTAAAAAAAAAAAAAGACTCGGCCACTAAAGAATCACCATAGAGAAGGGCCGATGAACGTTACATCAGTCGAGGCTCAAAGTACTTACATGGTGGTGTGGAAGTTAGGAAATTGGAATGTCAGCTCAAGTGTTACCATCGTAAGTAATGTACACGCATGAACGAGCCTAACACTCGTTGAAAGTGGAAGGTATAAAACAGTGGTTGCAGAATAAAAAAAGAAACGGGTTAATAGGGGGTATGGCCCACTATTACAGCTATACAGGCCTCACAGCGTGATGTCATACTTAAAAAAAGGCGGATTATCAGCTCTTGTGGAAATTGGTACCATTCGTTCAGCAACATTATTTTCATTTCCTGGATGGTTCTCGGAGGGGGTTGCGAGTTGAAATTTCCCTCCCCAGAGCGTCCCCGACATTCTCTATAGGGTTGAAGTATAGAGACCTGCTGGCCAATCCATGCGGAGAATATCCTTACTCTCTAGAAATTCGTTTACCAGAAGAGCTCTATGTGGCATCGCGTTATCGTCCATTAAAATGAACTCGGGGCCACATGCACCCATGAAAAGGCGAACATAGGGCTCCAAAATCTCATCCCTCTACCTCACACCAGTCACAGAGCCTCTTTCAAAGAAATGTAGAGGTGTACGGTCATCCAACATGATGCCTGCCCAGACCATTGAACCTCCTCCGCCATAATTGTCGATTTCGTGAACACTGGAGGGTAGGTATCGGGGCCCTGGTTCTCTCCATATGAACGTATGGCGAGAATCGGCGTTTAACCGGAAACGGGACTCATCGGTGAACAGAACGGTTGCCCATTGATCCATACTCCAATCTCTATGCTGTATGCACCATGCTAAACGGACTCTCCTGTTCTTAGACGTGAGTGGGACGCAAACAGTAGGTCCTCTGGCAAACAACCCTCTCTCATGAAGTCTTTTTGAAACAGTCACCCTTGATACACGGGTTCCCGTGGCTGCATACAAGTAACGAGAGAGCTGAGAAGCTGTAGCCACTCAGTTACGCCTCGCTATAATCGACGAATGACGATCTTCTATGGCCGTCGCGGCTCTTGGATGACCTTGGCCAGGCTTTTTCTCGATGGATCCAATATCCTGGAACTGTTTCCATAAGTTACACACGACGTGGGGAGTTAAATTGAACTCTCTACAAATCTGGGATTGACATTGACCTGCTTCTAGCCTCCTAATAATTCGCCACCTTACTCCATCATCTTAACGTTGGTGGTTGAACCGATTGCTTCAAAATAACACCAAGAAATTCGCCGAGGTGTTCTGGCGAACGAAATACTTCTTAACTTACACGCGCTTATAAAGCCTGTTTTTCTGCTGGCTCAGGCTACACATACGTGTACGTGTTTGTTTTTATGTAAAAGCAGTGTTTTTTCATTCAGTGCAGTTCTTTTCATGCAATTCAACAAAGTATGCAAATTTTCTTATTTTCTTACACCAGTATATATATATAGAGAGAGAGAGAGAACTTGCGAAATTCATGACTTGGCAGAAAGAATGTAACAATGTATGACATAAGTTCACTGACTTAATAACTACCGCATCAGCATGCCAAGCTTGATGTTAAAGGAATGGAGTGATGTATCAACTCGGATGCTGTTTTTATTAAAACTGAGATTGATCTAAATTAAGAGTTAATAGCATTGTGTAGCTTTAAAATGACGTCATTTAAAATAACTTATTTATTTTTCAAGTTTTGAAGATCCATGGCTGGTTGGTTAATATATTGTTCAAATATAATTTTATTTAAATTAATTATAGGCAATAAAAGTTGTCATTAATGTAAATGATAAAAGAAACAGAAGCAAACCAGACGGATCTTTTATATTTTCCTTTATACTTTTAAATCAAAAAATACTATCGATTCATATCAATATTTACAGAAATGCACACAATACATTTTTATACATTTTTGAAATCCCAGGCATCCAAGATGAAAGCGCGAACAAAGAATGAGCATCTTCCCACTCCATCTTCATTCAAGAGCATCGAGAAATAAATGAAATGCTTTCGTTATTCGCTTTTCTTCTTGATGGAAACACTTTCGTCAATCATCATGAATCGCTTTCGCAAATTGATTTCTAAAAGTAATCATATATGTATTGCGCGGTGAAAACACACAGCCGACCATTTGCAGTGGCGATTTATTTCGCATCATCGATTCCGTCTCAATCGATTGGAGCGGCCTTCGCGAACATCGATTAGCCGATACGTAATCTTGGGCACCGCTTTTAAAATTCGATAAGAGATGTCGGTAGAAAATATTACGTGTCAGTGGAAGGGGAAAAAATGCGAGCAACAATTTATCTGATTGAAAATTACTTTTAGAAAACGTTTCGTCAACCTGTTCCAGACGCCGTTTCTTCTCCATCCAATCAAAATGGATTTGTTTAAGAATCATTTATGATGTTAGGCATCGAACAGTTCGAAAGAAAGAGGAAAACTATTTTATTTCTCTTTGGTCAAAAATATATGCATGCATTTTCAGGAATCATCTAAAAACTCGTACTGTACTAATTTCACAGATTTTTCTGACAAGAGGAATAATATTTATAACGGTAAATTTAATTACAATCAAAAATAACAAGATTAAACCCATAATTAAATGTATCTAAATTTAAAGCCATTCACTTTCTTCATTTTAATATATGTTAAAAAAATTACTAGAATATCCTTATATCAGCAGAGAATAACTCTAAATGCTGATAATTATTACATATTTAAGGATTAACCACATCAAAGCGATAAGAGTTTGAGTGAATATTAACGTCGCTTTACTCTACTATACACGAGGACTTTTGGCAACGGAACCCCGGTCAAATGACGTGGACGGTACCTGAACTGGCATCCCTTTCTACTAACTACTACATCACATCAACGAGGGAACGTATGAGCTCTGGACAAATTTAACGTGCATCTACAGCTTCTTCAGTGTAACAAGGCTCGAACTCATGCCGGCTACGAGAGTCCGTTACCTTGACCAATAAGTTACCGCGGCCACTTGAAGTGGTAAGATATGACACCAGGTACAACAACCCTCCGATTTTGTCACATACTCTTCAAATTACTATTCTAAACGTATTCATGGAATACGTAATTGTCAATTGTATTATAAACATATATTTTATGATCAAAAGTATATTGTTTTGTAAAATAAAATGTCTTTTTTTTAAATCATGGGAAAACCTAGCACACCCAACAAGGGTTTAGAACATAGGTTCTCAACGTGGGCGATAACACCCCGTTGTGGGCGTATGAGGCATTCAGGGGGGGGGGCAGTAAAAGACACAGAATAAGTTAGGGGGTTTTGAGATGGCATGAAGGGGTACGGACAGATTAACCAAATATAGTCTAAAAAAGACTAAAAAAATACGCTGATTATGTACTAACAAAAGTAAACTTTAATACTGGTTACCTTATGTTGATTGTATGTATTTAAAATTGTACATTCGTGGTAATAGTTATTTCAGATTTGCAAGTAAAAAAAAAAAATTGGGGGCTTTAGAAAAAAACTAAATTACAAAAAATATATTCTATTAGTAACAGAATATTTTTTTAAAAAAATTTAATTCGTGTTTTTACCGTGCATTATGCACGCTCTAATTTCTCTGGAGTGGGAGGGGGGGGGCGGTATCGAGATATTCACTAGAAAAGGGGGCACCAGTTCAAAAAAAGTTTGGGAACCTGTGGTTTAGAGCTACAGAATCAGCTTCCCATGAACATCCCCATCCTATCACTTCCATCCTTCACCGCGGGCACTAGCCTATAGTTGCAGTTAAATTCCAAAAAATACTTTACAATGAAACGCCTCGGGCAAAAATGATTGACTGATTGTTAATTAATGTTGGTACTTTTTAAAACTACAGAAGAGCTAGTAGAGACGAACCTCGTGATTTTGAATCGCAGTCATGTGAAGAGGATATCTAAACTGATAGATTTCGCACCACGTCAACAAGATTTTGAGCCTAGACAAATTTAAGGCGCATCAGCTTCTCAACAAAGTAGGTATTTATGGACACCAGGACTCGAACCAGTGACTCAACAGAAACAATGTCGCCCATGAGTCTGTGACCACGAACACTCCACTTAGTTGCGCAGCTCTCTTCTAACAGTAAACAAGATACATACATTAGTTTGTCACGGGTCTATTCGGATTCTTCTTACTAACAGTCCTCTTACGGAAAAATGAGTCTTTACAATTTAATCTACTGAAAGCCTTCCTTCGAAGAAGATGTTAGTATGTAAATTAAGTCTTGTATATAAAGATTAAACTTTCGAGTTAGAGAGAGAGAGGTTAGACTGCTAACGGCTAGCAGTGATTGATTAAACGTGAAGTGAGGCGTGGGTACTTCATAGCTGATTATTGTAATATTAAAGTTGACGATTTGGCAATTAGAAATCAAATTAGATTAGGTCACTAAGAATTAAAAGATATCACCTATAGACGTAAGTTATCTGATTCTTTAGATTCTCGTACCTCGTCTACCTCGCTATTGCTTTCCATATTTGGTATGTGGATGTATCTCTTAACTTTCGTTAATAGAATTTGTGTTGTTGTTCATAACTGAGAAGAAATTGACTATGGCTAATCTTCCTTCCGACCCTCTCACTCTAAGGGATGACATAGCTCACCCCTTACAAGCTTATATTACACAAATCGACACCATAAGTTTACAGAAAATTATTAATAATTAAGCTTCTATTTTGATTTAAAAAAGGAATATTTTCAGCTTTTGCAACCAAAGAGAACTAAAAAAAAAAAACCAAAAGTACAAATTAATAACGAAACTAAAAATAATCTACCAACAAAAAAAAGCCAATACTAACCTATATATATATATATTTCATGTATGTTATATACCATTAGGGAAACAAGTTTAACGACTAATTTATCGAAAAAGGTTTTTACGCCGATAAACTGATACAATATTTCAACAATTCTGAGAGCTCTGTTTAGATTTACATGAGCGTGATAAAATGCAATATTCGAATTCAAATATGAATAATCCCAATGGTAATAAGGTTTTCAAAGCTGCATATGGAGAGCGAAGTGATTAGAAAGGAAGTCGCTCCGTTTAATCGAATCGGACAGAGATCTAAGTGAATTTCATAAATGCTTCCGTCTCGATTGAAGAGCCTCTCTATCCATCTAGATAGAGTTCATAATTGCTGACGTGATTTCTCTCCATGAGGAGGCTTCATGAGAAGCAATCGGTTTTGTGTTACTTCATCTGATTTCTCCTCCCATGAATTATTCCTGGCGCAAAAGACACATTTGTGAATACATCTGTCGCCAGACAATCATTTACTTTTAATTCGAATTTCTTTAATTATCGGTGTTTTAAGTACAAGTTTACTTAAAAGGTATGCTTCATTAAAAAATCAATTTGTATTGTTAACATACACAAACACCAAAATTGCTTGAAAGAAGGATGTAAATTGACACAGGATAAGAGCCCTTGTTCCACTTCTTTTATAAATGCTCTCTAATCACAGGACGAGACAAAGAAAATTAATAAAATTGATAATAATAAAAGAATGTAATTTTTTTTTATTTTCAAAGCGGCTATGGATTGGCATTTTTACTTTTTCAGACTTAATACCGGTCACTCATTTGGTATAATATTAAACGAAACTGACTGTTGGGCCGTAGGGTCTATGGTCAAATCCTGGAGAAGGCATGGATGTTTGTAAATGTATAGTGCCTTTGCTGCATAAAGGTACTCTAAATAGCCATCCATCCACAAGTTCTCTCGCAAGGTTGGTGGAAGGGGACGCAAGGCGAGAGGTCCCTGACCCCCAGGTTGTCCTCCCTCCAAATTGGGGTGGAAACGGTCAAATCGTACTATCAGCTGTTTGCTGCTCACAGCTACCACAAACGACGGAGTCACTTAGCACCTTGCAGTGATGAATTTGACGCCATTTCCTCCCCAGGGAGAGGCACCTGAGTTCTGACGATGTGATATTGTACAAGGAATTTAATTTTTCCGAGAACACCCGAGCCAAACAGGCACTCAAGGGAACTTTTATGTAACTCATGATCATATGACATGGACGCTGTCGATTTTTTGCATCTTGAAAATCCAACAACTTGGACCGGGATCGAACCCGCAATCTAGGTCCCTTTACCAACTACACCACCCAGCCCATTTTCAGTGGGGCTGTGGTTAATTAATCTATTTTATCATTTACTAATATTTATTTATATTCTTCTAGATTTAGTAAGGTAATTAAATTGAGCTTTGACCAATAGAACATGTGTAGATCCATTTACAAGGCGGGGCTTCAGAGGCATCAGGACTAGAATGACCAACTCGATAACACTGGCCACATATTAGTGACCATGAACTTTTGGCTACTGCAAAGAGGTAAGGGGGTTGACGCGCATAACTGTGTGTAATGTAATAACCTATTAAACCAGTATGTTATTCCATACTCTCTGAAAAAATAGGATGGAACGACATGGGCTTAAGTTTTATGAGGTATTTGATCTGTTGTTACTAATTCCACCTCTATAACAATGTCACATAGAGGCCCACTAAATTTATCGTGGCAAAGGGCTAGATGTACGCCTCTCATTAGCCGTGGCTTTGAGCACCATACAAGTAACAGAACTATTTTGCTCGATTCCACCATCATTTTGAGGGAGAACATCTTAGAGGTGGTGCGGGGCTTCCCCCTCTCTTTCCCTTCCACCAACCTCACGAGAGGACAAGCGGCTCGAAGGTTAATTAGAGCACCCCCATGCCGCAAAGGCACTATACATTTACAAACACCTATGCCTTCTCCGGGATCCAAACCCAGGTCCTACGGCACAGCATTCAGCGTTACTAACCACTATACCGGGTAGGCAGCAGGCATTTGATCTATATAATCAGTATGGAATACTCTTCCTTTTGACTAACTTTAGAATAACATGGAAAACTATTGTGAGTTGATTACTTATTTGTAATGAAGTCATTAAACGAAGAAATTACCTGAATTTGTATTTAAATATCTTAATTCAATATGCAACCGCTTGAACCGGCTGTATTTGACAAGTTGTAGCTTTTCTTTTTTCTAGTAAGGGATTCCGGATTTTTTTTTTGCAAATAAAATAAAGAATGTGATTAATGCGTCTTTCGTATTTGCTGGAATACTGTGAATATTTGACTACCTTAATTATTTCGTTTAGTTGATTGATTTGAAATGATTTCATAATAGAGTTACACAAGAACAATTAACAATGATCATTTTAATTTAAAGCCTAGGTCAAATGATAATACATGAACCGATGTATCACTGTCCTAAAATTCTACCCTGTCGACGTCATTGGAGAATTGCGAGATCCATTTAGATTTAATGCGTAACAGCCCCACAATTTACCATGATAGTTTACGGTGGAATCAAGATTTATATCCATGATTTGATTAGTGATTCATGCAATTTACTATTTTACCCACTAAAATACAGTAAACCTTATTTTTGTTTTTTTTAAAAAAAATCCGAAAAACAAATATTTTTTTTGAAAGAGGGGGGAAAAAATCACTTTTTTTTACTCAATGCTGCAGATTAGTTCACAGCCACATAATAGCAAAAAGATTAAACTAATTCGAAAAAGGTAATTTAAAATTAGCCTCTGTACAACGTATGCTATTAAAAGTCTATGAAAAAATTGATTTGTTTTTCAAAATAATCATTACCATTCAATGTTTCAAATGCGAAATATATATATTATTCTTAGGAGATACAACGCTTATTCTATAATTTAAAAATTAAATTTTCAAGAATTTCCTTGAAATTTTTGAATTCCACATGAATTTCCTCGAACTAGTGAGAATTCAAAAAACGCACGGCAAAAAATTTAAAACTATAATACTTTCAATCGTGCCAATAAAGTATCGTAAAGAATGTCTTATATCAAACTTTCTTAATATTTTTTTTATTTCTCAAGACAATTTAATTACAAAAGAAATCTTAGCTTTGAAATTAAGAATATTTTACGAATTTAAAATACAGTATTTTAGATTGAATTGTCTTTTATTAATATCACACATTGAAGTGAAACGGAGGCTACTGGCAACGGGCTTCGTCATTTTGAACCTCAGTCATGCGACAAGGACGATACTTGAGCTAACAACCCATTCTCCAAGCTTCCTCACCACAGCAAGTGAACAATATTTCAACCTCTTTACACGGTGGTTCTTCATTGACACCAAGACCAAAAACCATGAGTTCAAGACCATGACCATTTAGCTACCCTGTTCATGCTATTTGGTTTGAAAATATATTTTTGATTCACAGAGTAAAGTTTAAAAATAAATTTTTTAAACATGGATTTAGTAAAAAAAATGCATTTCTTCACTCGCACAATATTTCCTTAAAATTGAATACTTTTACTTAATTGGTCTTTTTTGCAACACAAATTAAACTATTTTACAAAATGTATTCATTTGTCCTCAGTATATTAGAATTTTTTATTTTCTAAATTTTGTTCTAAATTAGACCGGAAAATAAGCATTTATACAGCAAGATGTAATAAAACGCTCATTTCTAAATTTGACCTTTGTAAACAAGTCTTCTATACATAAAAAATATAGTTTTGAAGGGGAAAAAACTCCATAGCTCAGTGCTCCCTCAAAGTTTCAGTAGTTGTGACTCAATATTCAATCATAATTTTCCTCACGTCCCCCCCCCCTCCATACAATAACAATGTAATTAATTCAATAATACTATACTTTGACGCAAAAGCTACATTACGTCTTTAATTTCTTTAGTGCTACCGGCGTATATAAATGTCTCGCTCAGCCAAAAAGTTTATTGCGCCCGGAAGTATATATATACGTCTTTCTGAAGTACGATCCTTTCTGTACACTGCTATCCATAAAATTATTCCGACTTTGAAATGATACAATAAGCGGACCTTGATAGAGTTTGCGGATTTACTTATTTCGGAGGATTTGCTTGTTTATTCCTTTTCTACCCCTCCCCCACTCAATACATCACATATAGGCACCTACGAGGAAACGTTGGCATTGGGGTGCGAATCGTGTAACTTTTAATCTGCATTTTAAGGATTAATTGTAAACCGTACAAATTATGAAGATAAGTTCTAATTTTTGCATATAATTTTATGTCACAATTCCATGGGGTCATTAGTAATTATTAATGTTGTTCTTAGCTTAATATTGTTAATTTAATTATACAATACATTGTGCAGTACTGATACATTTATAAGTGTATTAAGTCAGTGTAAATGTTTATTTTATTTTTTATTTTGTCAATATGTATTTTGTTTGTTCACTTTCAGTAAATTTGCAACTTTTTTAAATAATCTTTTGTTTTCGACTTTTCAATATGCTTGCGCCCCCTCCCTCGTAGAGTTATCACGCCGCCCTAAGGGGCGCGCCCCACAGTTTGAGAAACGCTGCCCTTAGCAGGATATTGAATTTTGAATATCCATTAAATTTGAAACTGTATTACATCCTATCGCATACAAGTATAAGTTGCACAATTTCTATGCTATGAACTGACGAATTAAGCAATAAGTAAAGCATTGCGTGATTGATAGGTGTGATGACCAAACTTTAAGGTTTATACATATTTCTTCCCACTGCAACACTAGAAGGAATTCATCTTAAAAATCAGAATCTGAGTTTTTCCAATCAGTGCGTTCAGAGTTACGAGAGTGACATAAAAGGGTTTCTAGAGGCAAACGGATTCGTTTCCGGAATGTCGTAAAGAGGAAGGTTTTAAAGGCGCTCACCTGCGGTTCCGCTGATGTATTATGTTTTGCCAACGGCCTTCCCCGTCGCGAGAAGTAGGCGGAATTTAATTTCGAGGCCCCGGGTATCCATTACCGGAGAGTTATGAAAAAACTCTTCGGAATTGAAGGGAGAACCCCCCTCGTAAATGGAATTTCATGTAAAATAATAAAGCGCGCTGGCCCCGAGTTTCCGTTTGGGAAACAAAGTATACTTTTCCACTTTAATACCAGTAAGGGAAGGCTTTTGCACATACGAGTACTGTATGAGGATAGCAATATCCTACACTGCCTGCGTTTTATGCTTTTTAGCACAAAGACCTCGCCCACTCTCTTTGTACACAAGGATCTTGGAAGAAGCTCGTAGACTTTTCTATAAAAGAAGGCTCGGCTGAAAAAGCCTTATGCATATTTAATTTCAGAGAACGATTTTGAACAAAGTGATTTAGAGATAAAAGTATTTTAATAAAATTTCTTCCATTACGAAAACAGCGAACAATAAACTACAGATGAGATTCAGACAAGATATATCAAGTTTACTTTTTTTTTAAATAATAGTATTTATTTTTCTCTACCATGTGATAAATTTTATGAACATGGAAAATCTTTTCTTAAAATACACACTTCAGAATTCCTAAAACTGTGGTTCTTTTGTTATAGAACACATGAGATCTATCTTCAGAGTGTTCTGTTACAAGTTAATATTTTATTTAGCAATTTATATTATTTATAAATAGTTATTAATCACATTTTTATTACATCTGAAAGTTATTACATAAACTAATATCAATGTTAATTTGAGAAATATTCATGTCACAGTAAAAAAGGTTCCTTTTAAAACATTGTATTTATTGAAAATAATAATAAAGCTTTGCAAATAAAAATTTAAATAGGGTAGTATTGTCTCAAAATAATTAATATCTTACAAGCCGTAGAGATACGTTTCAAATTATTTACTGATTCCACTATTTATATTTTAATTTATGCAACAAAAAGTGGAATAGTTATCTATAATAATTCGCAAAAACTGCTCTGAATTGAATTTTATCAGTTTCCCTTTCCCCCCTCTGGAAGATTCTTAAGAATTCCGAAATAATAAGATCTTTTATTCTTCATTTATACTTATTGTTAGTTATTATAAACTAATTTATATTTTCTGATTACTTTAACTCCTAACATATAGTAAAATGAATTACCCCATCTTGATGTGAAACTTCCATTTTTACATACATACATACATATATAATAAAAGAAATTTGTACTACGCTCTAAAGGAGACATCCTAGCAATCCAATGGCGACAAGGTATACATTTCGAATGTTCCCAAAACGGTAACAATTTTCAGTATAACAAAAGCAATTGATACGCTCTTATAATATTAAGTTCGAAAATATTAGAATGCATTATATAATCAGTTTTTCCTGCATAATATATTTATTTTTAAAAATAGATAGTATAAATTCTATTGAATTCATTGAAAATACATAATCCTAATTACATTAACTACATATGAAATTAATTTGAACCAAATATTAGCATTCCGCATCGATATCCCAGTTAGAGAATAACGTAATCAAGAATCACTTACGAGCATTGAAATCGAATTTAAAGCTTTGTAAGCCATTAACCAATAATATGGGGTTATGCATTTGATAATAGGTGATTAAAATACAATAATAATTGGGCTTACCTGAGTTTCCGAAAGATCAATGTTTAAAGTAATGTAATAAAATGCGTAATTTATAATAATTGGTTCTTTCTTTTACAAAAATAAATTACTAAAATTTGGAAAAAAAAAATACTTGCGTTACATTATTTTTCTGCTGATGATAAAGCAAAGTACGGCGCATTAATGTAACATTAAATAAAATTTTAATGCGCACTAAAGAATTTAAGAGGTCCCTTTCGGAAAATAATTTATTATTCATTGCTCCTTAAAATATATATAGTGATTTATGAGTAATATATAATACACGTAATATATATAGGCAAATTGATATCGTTTTTATACATAAATACATAATGCATAATATTCGTGGTTTTATCTTATAGCATTAAGAAGAATTTTTATAAATGTAGGAATATATTTTTAGTTGCATATATAATCCTTTAGGTTATAAAGTAGAAAGTTTAATATTTTTCTTTAATATTATAAATTTTCCAACTTTTATAGAACATTATAAAGAAATAAAATCAAGCTCTTTTCTCGTTAAGGAGTTAATATATTTTCTAATAATTTATCTTTAAACCTTAGGTTACATAAAAAAATATTTAATACAGTCACAAAGTTGTACTAGTAGTACACAAAGTTGTATATACGAGTAGTTGTACATTACGGAAAGAGTTTTCAGACTTCGAATTCAGTACACCTTTTTGAAAAAAATGTCTTAGTTTTGCTACGGTAATGCGAAGTCTCTAACTGCAGAAAAACTAATATTTCACAAATCTAATAATAAAAGCTTTGCAATGATTACGGTAAGAATATTTAAGAAACAGTAAATATACAGGGTGAACCATAAGTCTTGTTTTTGTTATAAAAATTCATTGCAAATAGCAGTTAAATGTAATATTGCAACTATTGTTTCACCGGATAGGCCAGCTTTAGTAGTTTTTTGTCTAGCAGATGACGCGAATGCTCAGTGGCGTAACGGAAAATGTTAGCTCCCCCCTACAAACTCAGGTTTTGGGACCCAGGCCCAAATATGCACTTTGTGACAGTCAAGCTTTGGGTCTCCTAGAGCCATTCGCCCCCCCCCCCTCCCGCAATGTGAGGGTGTACGTTACGCCACTGCGAAAACTTCAAAAATGACACAGGGGAATATTTGTAAGATATTTTTTTTGCCTAAATGGCGTTGATTCAAAAGAAAACCCAATTTGCGTTTTGGTTTCACGGAACGAAATCGGCCATTAATGCTCAGCGAAAATTTTTATGTTGTTATTCAAGCAGACCTCCAGGTGTAAACTCAATAAAGGGACGGTATGAAATGTGTGATGAAACTGGCAGCGTTAAGGACCTTCCTAGAAGCAGCAGGCCTCGTGTGAGTGAAGCAACTGTTGAACATATTCGACAATGGTTTCAACGAAGTCCAACTAAATCAACTTAGCAAGCATCACGTGAAATTCAAATAACACAAACAAGTTTGGTAAGAAAAAGGCTTAGGTTGTGTTGTTGTTGTTTCAAATCCCCTTGGAGCAAAAAGGCCTACACCAAGACCATTTGATCTTTCCGCATAAGAATGTCACACAAACCAGGTCTTGATCTTCAAACAACTATCCCAGGAGAATGCCCCAGCAGTCCAAAAGATGAGCAGGAGAAGCAGGGTGAGAGCAGGGATATGCAAAGAAAGATTCTACCCCCTGCACAAAGGTCATATCACGCAGGTGATCGCTTCTAAAGAAGGCTTAGATTGAATGTTTATAAAGTGGAAATCTTACAGATCATTTGACAGGAACTAGATTACAAAAAACGCGGGTCTCGATAATTGGGCAGTTCGGATAATTTAACCACACTCTCGCCAGTAAAATAAACTAGCAAGTGCAGACCCGCATGTATACTAGCAAAAATACTAGCAAGTCTTGCATGTATTTTTCATATTTTAAATGCTTTGTCTGCATAAAGTACGTACTTTTCCTTTAAGGGTATTTTTGTTATTGAAAACAATTATAAAATCCCCGTGCACCACAAAGTATCACACGGGGCCTCACAGAAGTAAGTATTAATCACACAAGGAATGAAGGGGAAAAATCCTTTGAGGTTAGGTAGGATTACAAATATTTACAAGAAATTCACAGAACTTTTTAAAAGCACTTCTGCCGGAAAGAAGTTGCTGAAGATTCGGAGGCCGATTTATATTGAGTCCCTTGATAGCCATTCTTAGGATGTTTCATTCTCTTTCAAACTTGGAGCACAGAAGGAGCACATGTTCTACATTTTTCTCGCCACCAATATCACAATCACAGGAAAATGACGGAACTAAATTAAATTTGTTTAAGTAGCTTTTAAAGTTGCCATGACCAGTTAGGAATTGGATTATTTTGTAATTAATATAAAAATGATGGCAGGCCAGTTTCTTGTTAATGGTTGGAAAACATTTCTTTGTTAAGCTCCCTTAAGGTTATTTGGGCAGATTATTTTATGTTATACTTTAAAGAAAGTTTAGTACAATATTTTCTGAGGAAGCACTCGTTCTTATTATTTTTTTAATCCCATTCTCGATAACCCCGCCATTTTCCCCAACTCGACTACAATTCGGTCCACATTAAGCCTAGTTTTCGAGACTCTTCTGTTAATAGTCTTATAAAAAATCATAATAACACTAAGAATATATCCAAAGAAACATATGTCTAATTATAAAAGTTTGAAACCAATAAATATTTATTATTATCAGGGCAAGACTATGATTTCACTTTGTACATTTTCGTAATCAATATATTTTAGTTAGAAGTTTTCTCCCAATACCTTCCATTGAAAACTGTGCAAGACGCATGGATTTCTGCAATTGTGAAAGGGCACAACTGCTGCATGTAATAAAAGGGGGAAAAAGAGAAAGGTCGCGAGAATCCACGCCATCACTCACACCTCAAAACCCTTCATTTATTCCAACTTCATTCACCGGTCTACAGAGAGAGAGAGTTAAAAAAAGCGAACCCTGCCCGTTAATTTTCCAATCCGAAGAATGCAATCAAGACGAGCTCCCGCAGCAAGAGTCAACCTTTGGGGTACGAAGAAAAGAGAGAGAAGAAAAAAGTAAAAAAGAATTGAAAGCATTTAGCAGAAGTTAAGAAAGCGGAATGATGAAAAAAAAAGCATCGGAAGAAGAAAGAGGAAGAAAAAAAAGGGGAAAAAAGAGGAAATAAAAAAATGCATAATACAGGCGGCCATTCATTTGGAGCCATTTAAAAACGCGGATTCCTTTCGCAGTTCTCTTCCGAATCATTAAAAGAAAATTCGAATCAGAAAGAATTTATACACATTTTTTGAAAAGGACACGAAAAAAGAGCGAAGAAAGAATGATTTCTTTGGCGAGTTTTAATGAAAGGAATCTGCGAGTCGCTCTCGGTTTTTATTGGCGCTTCCTTTTTCTGTCGATGCTTATTAGAAACTTTGACGTTGTTCCTTCTGACTGTGACATGAAAAGGTCGACTTTAATCCTCCGCTTTTTTTTTCTCTCTCCTCTCTTTCTTTCTTCCTTCAAGCAAAATAAAAGAAAAAGAAGTTTTTCTAAGAGAAGCATTTTTGCGACCCAAATTACTAATTTATCTATGGCGAGACTGTCAGCCATTGGCCTACAGTCTGATTTCTGAGTAATTTCACTTAGGGGATAATATGAGTGTTTCTTCAATTAAAATTACAAGAAGTTTACTGAAAGGGTAAAAGTCTACATTTCTGAAATTGCTAACAATGAATTCATGTTTATTATTTCAGAAAGATTTATAATCCCAAGATCACACACTTTTCATTTAAGTAAAAATCGATTTTTAAAAATTTTTCTGTTCATTAAAATTGTAGACTAGTTTTAAGCTTTAATGCAGTGGTCTTCAAACTTTGTTAACTCGCGGAACCTTCAGATCTATATAGTGTTTTCAGATAACCTACTTTCCCCACATTCTTAGAAGAATATATCTTAAAATATTTAAAGTAGATAAACGCGTTAAAGATACTTTATGTAAAAACAATTAACGAAAATTATTATAAACTTTTTTCTAATAGTTTATAAAAGTTGAAAATTAATTTTAAAATGCTTTGTTAACTATAAGTACAAATCATTGTTAATTTCTTGTTAGACCAGCTAATTCTACTTTTTTTGTGATATTCCTGCATATTCAAATAATTATTATCTACTTAATACAATTCAGCGTTGGCGTTAGAAAATTTTATCAATATATTTTAAAGGAATATTTTCCAATTTTCAAAAAAGATCTAAAAAAGTATTTTTATTTTTCGTTTAAAATCATTTAGCTACTCAAACATTTTCGTGACTTTTACAAATTATGTGTGTGTGACTTTTATTTTATCTATAATGTATTTATTTATATCTTTTTTTTCTATATGCAAGCTGTATTTAAGTATAAACGCTTTATAAAAATTAAAATCTTTTTAAAAATTTGGCGCTTTAATTAAGCAAACAGTGATCCCTTGCGGAACCCTTGTCAAAGTTCCAGGGAATCTAGGTTCAATAACTATGCTCTAATATACTGTCGAAATTACTAAGAATAATTCATTTTCAAGAATTTTATTCGTTAAACACTTAAATTGCAGAATCCTAAGTAGCTACATTCCTTAACGTAAAGTATTAAAAATCATTAATTTTTATGAAATTTTCAATTTTAAATAATTTGTTCATTTAATCATTTACTACACTCCACTTACAACTTAATGAAAAATTCCTTTCTCCCTTTCTCGATCGTATAATTCTCAAATGAATAACATCATTTCAGTTATTTCACTTCAGTTCAGCTCAAATTTTCATCCGGATACGCGTTATCTTTAATTTAGGGTAGCACTTAACTTATTATAGTTCCGTATAAACTGGAAATATTCATTGAAAACTTAGCCAAGTGTAAAAGAAAGTCTTAGTATTTGCGAGAAGCCCGAATGGAACTGCTCCAGCCCCACTCGATATGGAGGAGATGTTTAAGTACGCTTCACGATGCCGGGGCCCCACTTATTTTCCCATAATCTGCGACCGGCCACGTGCCGGTAATGGCCATCAACGGTCGGAATGGCCGGATGCAGTGCCGACATAATGTCCGCGGCTTATCCGGCCCCTCCTCCAAATAGTTATTTCTATCAGTGCGTGTTTATGAGTTTTTGCCCGTGATCCGTTAACGGGTCCCCCGGGGGTGATTCCTCCTCCACAATGAAACGAACCTTGATTCAATTATTCATTAAGGCTTTCTTCAGGAGAAAGTCACTTAACAGTGGAAAGGACTCTGAAAGGATACTTCGAAGTTTAAGGTATAACTGAAAATCCATCCTTGTGTCTAAACATAAAACCCTTTCACAGTTAATTTGCCTTCGAGAGGAATTATTTAAGCAGCATTCTGTAAAATCATTTAATATGAAGAATGTATATAAATAACTGTGTGGTGATTTGAATTTCAAACTGATAAGTCGTTGATTTGAGTCTCGATTTCAAAATAAATAATTCATGAATAAAAACATCGTTGCTTTGAATAATGGTGGGTATATTAATCAAATTAATTAAAAACTCTTCACGAAAGTTTATCATGAATGTTTGGAGACAGAGCAATCAACTTTTAAACAATAAGAGGTGTCATCCTCCAGTGAACTGTAATATAAGACGTCAATGATTATTTTCTAACAACAGAAGAGAGATGTCAATTTAAAGTATCGTATATTTAATATCATTCCAAAACATCAATAAAAAAGAAGCATGAATAATTAAGCATTATAATAGTGAGGCTATTGTTATGGTTGAAAATTATTTAAATACAATGAATTATTTTCTTCAGAATATTCTTGCTTTTAGCTTAGAAAACTTATTGGCTCAAGAATAAAAGAATAGTTGCATTGCAGACGGAATTCTTTTTACATTCACTTGAATTTCTAGCTATGATTTTGAAGAGCAAGCTATCATAGTAAAGAGTATAGTATATAATAAACACTTTACCGCGGAAAAATTTATTTTTCCTTTAATGAGGAGGGAAAAAAACGTTGCGTACCTTACAAACTAATAATATTCTAAGTGATAATTTTTAATTACTCTATACGTCCAAATAAAACAACAAAGTCATACTTTGTTAGCATTTTAATGTGCAGTTCTTTAATTCAAAACTTTGAAATAACAATAGATACGTAGAAAGCCAAGGAAATGTTTAGACATTAGAGTTGTTGAAGAACAACTCAATAATATCATAAACAGAAATTGGAAAATCGGCATTTTGTTTTTGATCCAGTGGCGTAACTACTTTATATAAGAATGAAACTCACTCAGAATTTTGTACATTATAAACAAAGAATTGTTTTTTTTTATTTAAAAAAAAATAGTAGATGACAACAGTTAATAAATATTAAGCTACGCATGCGCAATGACACTAAGAAACAAATGTAAAGCAATTATATCTGTACTAATATATAAAGATACAAGGCAGTAAGATAAAGGCTTTCATTAAATCGAACGTGTGTGTTTTTGTGTACAATAACAACAACAAAAAAAGGTACTGCAATAGACCGTTATTCAAGATAATCAAGAGCATCTCACTATCGAAGTAATATCCTGTAATATTTGTCATATCCTGTCAGATCCAATTGCCTCGCTTTTTTCCTCTTTTCCTTTTTTCTTTCTGCCCCGTAATCGCAGGCCTCAATTAGAGATCGTCCACGGCAGACGAGCCTAATGACGCATGCGCAACAAACAAAATTTCGCTGGATATCGAAAGGGGGGGGGGAGATGAGCAATTACGGAGATCAAAAGGCACCGACTGGGCACGTGTCGCAGACATTGTGGCAGAGTGCAAGGGGGATTGTTTAAGTGCTAGCCAATTAATTGGAGTCAACGGGACACGTTGATGGGATTGACGGAAAACATGAACGCGTGACATACGACACAAAAAATAAAGTTTTATCACCAGCTTTAATAAAGAACTTAATAGAATTCTATCAATGTTATACAACAATGGCATTTTTCCAAAGTTGTAGAGCGCAGAGCAGAAACGAACGACGTAATGCACTGCAAAGAAGATCCAATATTTTCATACCCGTATATTAGTTTTAAGCAAATAATATTTTTTAATTAGTTATCTTAAATCATATTATAAAGATCCATGCGGGTTTTTTTAAAAATAATAAGGGTCTATATTAGTTTAAAATCCATCTTTATTTTTTTTCAAACTCTATAAAGGTTTCTCATTGTCAGTCTTATGGATATTTATCGATAATGTTTTCCGAATGCAACGGTGAGTGGCAATTTAAAAGTGCACAAAAGCTTTTAAGAATAATTTATAACGGGGAAATTGATATTTTTTCCCTTTCGAATGGGCTGAATTTTGGCAGTTTTGCCTCTGCAGACACTGCAAGTCCCTAGGTGTTAGTCATTGGTGGCATCCTCTAGGGCCGCCAATGAATGTACTAGTGCGAATTTATTCAATTCAAGCTCTCGTCAGATTCTAAATATTTTTTTAAATTTCTAATGGGCTGCGGATTGGTGTTTCACCAATGCATACCTAGTACATTCCCCGGGAGCTGGTATTTCTTTTTAGTGCGGCACTCTATGGGCGGATACCAATCGTAGCATGTAATTTTGATTCCCAGTTTCCTCCCTAGAGGGAGGAACCTGTACTAGGATTTAATTTTCCCGAGAGCACCCAAGCCAAACAGACACTCTAGGGATCTTTTAAATGCCATATAATCATACGACATGGCCATTGTCTATTTTCTGCATCATGAAAATCCATCGACTTGGGCCGGAGTCAAACCCGTAACCTTAGGCGCAGAACGCCAGCGACAAACCAACCACGCCCCCCAGCTGGCTAGATATTAAATATTGCCACTGTGATTTAATTTTGTTGAGAATACCAGAGCCAAATTGATACTTAAGGGATGTTTTACATACCACATAATCATGTGACATGAGTGCCTACTGTTTTCGCATTCAGAAAATTTATTGACTTCAACCTGGATCGAACCCGCAACCGTGAGCTTACAAGGCGGGCATGCAATCTCTAAGCCACAGAGCCGAAATATTTGACAGAAAATAATTTAGAATTAACGAGGGTAAATTGTAAGCTTCATACACAGAATTAAAAACTGCCAAGGGAAAATTTTTTTCATTTAAAATATGATCCAGCATCTTTTCGAAGTACATATTACAAAACAGGAACTTCTTGCGACTAAATCATTTTATAACTATACTACTTTTATAACCAAAATAACTAAAAAGCAGTATGCTGATCCCACGATACTGACACAGTTTAGAGACAGACGTAAACTGAAAGTGATAAGGAACAAAATTAAGTGAAATTAATGTTACGAAAGCGACTTGTTTCAAAATCGAGAAACAAAGTAATATTATTTATCACATCTTATGAAACAAAGAAGCTTGTTTGCGTAAAACTTTACTCTTCACTTCACAGTCGGTAGTTGCAAATTTATGAGAGGAAAAAATATCGTTAAGCGTGGAACAGAGCAAAACGACAACGACAGCAGGAGTCTGTTTCCTCCAGAGGATAAATGCATAAATCGCGCCAAATACGCATTTTGCCAACTTTTTAATTAAAACAATGAGATAATTAATCAAAAAGGTGTCTCGGGCATAAAACAGTTCCATCATAAATCAAAAAACAGTTGCGTCTGTCTTCTCCGTTATTGGATTGGGAACAGAAAATAAAACAGCCCAAAAACGTCCGTCTTGTTAAGCTCTTCGCAATTACAATGACATTTCCCACTCGGCACTGATCGACACTGCTTTTTTCCCCTCGCAACGAAAGCAAAAGACGGCATAAAGAAGAAAAAAAGCAAAAATGGAATTGTGGATGTGCAACGAAAAGCTTGTTTTGTGCGTAACAAGACGGTTCTCGTTCATGTAAATGAGTTGTTTATTTAGCGAAAAAAGCAAAGTGCACAGTTTTTGGGAGGCTTGCGAAACGAGCACTTTCATCCATCCGTAGTCCCTCCCCCCTCTTTTCTTCCCTCATCTTCTTTTGGAATATTGGATATTTGTTTAAGAGATATGTCGGCTTCATTTATGCTTTGTTTTTTTTCGCTTTCACCCGCAGAATTTTGAATCCGGCATAAAAATGAAGCGCGTTTTCATTATGGGTTGGATAGTGAAATCACATATCGATTCGCATTTATTTTATATTCCCTCGCCTCGGGATTGGAAGGGAATATAATTTCATTTTGTTCCCTAAGATTTTCTCTCTGATTCTCAACACGTGCTGCTGTGTCTCGCAAAAAAAATGATAGCGAAGCTGAAAACACTTCTAAATATTGAAAATACTGAGGAATGAAATTTCTAGCGTGGGGTATTGATTCTTACAAAGTTGTATTTATGAGTTACTTCTCGCAAAGTCAGCAGAATTGGAAATACTCAGGTGACGTAATTGGTGAAATGTCTTCTTTTCGTTGTTTGCCAGACTTTCTTTTTGAGAAATCAATTTGTTGTTTGTTTGTAATATTCAGTCTCAGATTTATTCGTATGTGTTCATACATATCAATAAATCAATCACCATGCACGCATTTCTTTGCAGCTTACTTTAAAATAAGTTTCTATTACCAATAAAAAAATCAGAATTTTATTCAAATTTATGTAGCATCGATACGTGTAGTAATACAGAATGGATTATTAAAGCATTTCAAATAAATTTCACAAAATTTTGAAAATTTAAAACGTTTTTTTAACAATAGATATCAATGATAATTTATAGAATACATGCCTATACGATCTCATAAATGGATTGCTTTTTCCTGTAAAGCCCTTCTTTGATTTTGTTTTGATTTGATTGCTTGTTAACCACAATATAAAACAACATGAACATTACTGGCGACCAATCTTGTGACTTTGGCGACGAAATTTTGAACCTTGGTCAAGTGACGATGACGACACTAGATCAGTTCTGTACTTTCCAATTTCTTTAACATATGAAGACTTCCAACATCCACTTCTTTTGAGACTTGGTAAGCGCATCTCACCACATTTAATACCTTTCAAAGTATTTATGTGATAATTTCTTAAATCACGTTAAATGTTACCATGAGAAAGAAAACGAAATATTTTCTTTAAAAAAAGAATGAAAGAATTTTAAACGAACATTACTTTAATTAAAATACGAAACCTGGCTGTCATTTTGAGTGTTTTCACGTTTCGTGCACAATGAATCGACAAAGAAAATAAATGAATATAATGTAGACTCCTTAATAAACAATTGCTGACTCGTTTTAATCTCTTACCCTTCTTTGCAATGTGTAACATTAAATCTCACGATTTTCCCAAGACAAAAAAAGACGGCTTATACATATGAAAGCATATATTCAAAGTTTCATGGTTGTACAAACATTCTTTAATTTTACATTGAAGCATTCAATTACAACGTTTCTGCATTAACCCTTATTGGCTTTTCCATTCATTTGTTTGTGCATTTCTATAGCCCGGGATCTACAGAAACTGATGCGATGCCCTCAAATATTTACCAAGAAAGCCCTTCTTAAGCCCCGACAAACTTTGTGGCCAAGGCATGTTGAACAAAGAAAAAAGACCATCCATTATTTTCCAGATGCATGGTTTTTATAGGACAGCCACTTCATCCATTACAGACGCTTTACACATGCCTCCTACCACCCGCAACAATAAGTATCTTGTGCTGTGGTAAAAGGCCCATAGCTTTGTCCTAGCGATAAGCACGTTTATAATGGCACTAACGAGCCCTTGCTGTTGCAGGGGCTTCCCCCAGGAAGGGGCGCGAGCATGTTCAGAAACGGGGGAACTAATGGAGTAGAAAAACCCAAGGCTACTTCCACGAAGGAAGGGACAAAAAAAAAAATTCTTGTGACATCCCTCCCGGAGGTTTTCCGGAATCTTCCCTCATTCCAGGAAGGAAAGGGGAGGGAGTGCGCATGTTCATTCGATAAGAGAGGGAGGGATGGAACACCATGCAAACTATGAGTAGACAATGTCGCTTAACGATAGGATCCTCTCCCTCCCTCACATTCATTTTTCTAGGGTTTGCATTTCAGAAATTTTTTTTCTTTCCTTTCCGCTACACTTAAAGAAGCATTGGGAGCACCCCTTTCCACCATATGTGCCATTTTTTTTTCTTTTTAAAAAATCCTTCCATCCTTCTCCAATTTTACATTTAGATTTGACAAGTGTGGGCATGATTCATAAGCCTAACTCCAGATGAATATATTAATCAATATGTAAGGTTTCTGAATAAAGATATCATGAAACAGACTCACAATATGAAGGTATGTTTCGTTGATAAACTTTGCTATCATTTAATTAAACTGTTTAAAGTGCAAATATTGCTAAATGCCTAGTAAAATAATTATTATTTTGAGAATTAGCTATAAGTCATAAAAACATCAGCCAGAAGTTTCCAGAAACTTCTGACATTGTACACTGAGAAATTTTAAAGATTTGCTCAGAAAGAGTTTTCTGAGAATAATCCCAGAAACAATATATATTTGCAATCAAGACGTTCTTTATCGGCTTTACATTACTGCTCTGGTGTATAATGCTGCATAAATTAGGCTTTCTTCGATATTTTGCAGGTTCGTTTGATTTAGTCAATATTCTTATTCAATAATTTCATCTCAAATAATTGCTCAATTTAAGTTAAAAAAACAACTTTAATAATCTATAAACTACCAATTGTTAAATTGGTTTGGAGCTGGTTATAACGCCAGCCACTCGTTTCAAAGGGGTACATACATATGTTAAACAAAAAACAATTTTTTACTAAAATAAGGGGTGAGGGTTACAACAATTTTCTGGAGTGAATAATCATCGCCAAGGGGTCGATGAACTGGGGTTTTAATATGCTGAAACCAATACAATCATCACATGAGCCTCAAAGAAGGGGACAAGATGTATAACTTAATTTTTAATGTTTTTAAAGGTAATTTAACTTACAAAACAAACAAAAATTAGTTATTATATGTTACACAATGTTATGACACTGAGGGAGATAGTTATATTCACGTCGCACTATGAAGCTGCACGAGTGCTATTGGCCACGGACATCATAAATTTGAATCATGGCCATGTGACTAAGACGACACCTGAGTTGGCACCCTTCCTCTCCTTATTATCACACCACACTAACGGGAGAAGGTTTAAACTTCGACAGATTTAATGTGCAGCGGTCCCCTCTACATGGTGGGTCTTCAGCGGCACTAGGCTCGAACTCGTGGCAGCGGTTATGACTCTGTGTGAATCTAGTAATATTCAAAAGTACTTTCAGGGAGTAATAAACAACTTTCTGTCATAGATCGGAAAAAGGAACAGTTAATATATTCTTCATTGATAGAATAGAACCAAATTAGGGAGAATGAGAACAAAATTCACAAATACAATACTAAATCGAAGAATTCAAGAAGGAATTTTTTTAATTATATATCAATAGAACTTTTGAAACTTTATATGCTTTATTTTGATAAGCTTTATTTTATTATTACTTTTAAAAACTGTTGCTTCATCTCTTACATATGTTTTAAATAACTGTTTACATGATACAAGTAAACAATGAGAATGTATATAAATTCTGCATCAGGTTATGGTTTAAAAGAATATTCCTTTTTCCAAAGACAAACCAAATACAGAAAAGTAAATCCCTAAGCAACTCCAGTCCATCGGCATCTCTTTTAAAGTCGAATGACAAAAGGCTTATCGCCATTTCTCTTCTCTCTCTGTGCCTCCCCCCCCTTCTTCAGTCCTATTCAATTATCCAGAGCTTCTCTGGACTTTCTCTCCAGTTTTCTTTCATTCTGTCCAGTCCATTTTTCGATTTAACAACATATCCGAACAGATAGTATAGAATACGAAAAGACATCGATAAAACTGCAACTCTGTTAAATACAGATGCTATGGAATTTAAATAAAGCTATTCGTTTAAAATCAATAAAATTTTTATTTGAATCGACGTTTAAAAAAAATCAAACTGGTAAAATTTCGAAAGTTTTGGTCTTTCTAAAACTTTCCTTCTTTAGCATCTTTTTACTTTTTTACTTAAAAAACATATTTGAAGCACTTAAGAAATAATTTATAAGTTCGACATAAAAAAATTAATATAGATAAGGTTAAGAATAAAATAATTCTATTCTTACAAGATGGAATCAAATTTCTACCATACATAAATTTTTTATTAATATTTTCAAATTATATCCTATACTTTTAAATTCATTTCTACATCTATAGAGAAAGGAAGAATACTTTACACTGTAACGGGCCTATCCGCATTTTTCCTAGCAATCCTCTTGGGGAATAACTTTCTTTTAATATTATTCAATTGAAAATTTCGTCCCGGGGAAGAAGACGCGGTCTATCTAAATTATGTCATTTATTTAAGTATTAGCCTTCGGGTTTGAGAAGGAGAGAGAGAGAGAGGTTAGAAGCTAAAGGATAGCACTTCGTAGATAATTTGATTAATATTAAGATTGACGATTTGGCCAATTAGCTGTTAAACTGGATTCGATTTATTTGGATTGGATTACTATAGAAATTATCTTCAAATATAAGAAGGTGTATTGCCTGGATGTGCTAAGTGTAAGTGATCCGCTTTATTATTATATATCCAATGATCTCGTCTACTTCGCTATTGCTGCCATAGTCTTCAATTGACGCGTTTCTTAGCTGGGATTGCTGAATTTGTGTTGTTGCTGAGAATAGTAAATAAATTGTGTTGTTTTGACTATGGCTATAGTTTTCCTTCTAACTCTCACACACTAATGAATGGGATAGCTCATCCACTACAACACGGCATTTAATTTCTTTTCACTCAATAAAGGTTAAGTAGAAATAAATTTTCAATCTGTGGTATTCCTGTAACTTCAAAAGATAAATATAGACTACCACATTGAAAAGAAAAAAATAATAATTTATCTAATATTAATGTAATCACAAAGTTTGTTATGAAAAATATTTTTTCATTAAAAATAAGCAAATAATTTCTTCGTTTGGTTTCAATAACTATTACTGCAATGAGCAAACTTAAAAACTTTAAAGGAAAACGTCTTACATTTCCTAGAAACCATTAATAGGATACGTTTCTTTATATAGGAAGCCACAATTCTGATTCCACGTTATCCAGTCATTCATGTTTTTAGTGAATTATAAAAGCGTAAAAATAGAGCATTATTCTTCAGCGTAAAGCTCTACTAAAGGCGCCAACAGCACACAAAATATTAAGATCCACCCAAAATAAGTTCCCCTAGTAAAATCTATAATTAAAGATAACAATAATAAATATACTTTTAAGAAAAATGTTACAAAATTATAATCGGAAGGTAAAACATAAAAAAATGCGCCTGTGCTTATTATAAATATTTAGCAAATATTTTTTGTAACATGTGTCATTATACGCACTTCCTATATGGCTGAAATGAAATTCAATCCACATTTAATGCTACGTACTTATACGATACATTATCAAAATTATTATACTAAATGAATATTTCCTAGATTTCACAATTAATAATAATCTGACCATCCCACAAAGATAGGTTTCAACAGAAAGGATACAACACTTATTTCGGTCTCAATTGCACAAACCGATCATTCATTCTCATTAGCTGAATGACAATACATGGAACATACACTCTGGCAAGGGCGACCGCTCCCCAGGGGGCGCACACCTGTCCACTTTAAAAGGGGCGTTATCCTCACACTCCCATAATGAAAGGCGAATCGCCTTAATGGGCGCCCTAATTGAGTCCCTCTTTCGACAACTTCATCATCGTGTGGAGCGTCTCCCTAATTGGGGAGCATCCGAGATGCCGAAAAGTGTGTTTGTGCATCCCCATTAGAGGATAACAAGCAAATTACGAGGGAGCCCACGAACGGGTTTTAATTCGATTTTGGCCACACTGAGATTTTCGGGAGGAAAGTTTTCAAGCCCGGTGCGTGGAAGACGAAGTATTCAGTAGCCCTGAATTCAACTACAAGGACATTGTGTGTTAATTGGAATGGAAGACGGTTTCATATTTCAAATACTTTCCGTTAATACTATTCGTTATCTCTCTTTTATTTTTATGGTAAGGTAAAAATATATTAAGTAAATGTATGTCATATAATACAAGCAAAGTTTGAAAAACACTTTACAGAAATGTATTTGGAACAGTGAAGAGATTTGGGAACACTGAGAAGACTTTGAATACTGAGAAGATTTTATCTCATGAGATATGAAATTTGAAATATTTATTAATTCATTAAAAAATTGGCTTAAATTGTATTTGTACCAACTTTATTTTTGTTTATTCAATAATATAATCTCTCTACGAATATATATGAAAGAAAAGCGACTCACTCATTCACTCATCAATTATATCTAGAGCTATTAGATCTGCAGACTTGAAATTTAGTAAATCTGCTTTCTTTGTCCAGTAGAGATCCGCTAAAATGGGTTTTGCGGAAATCTACATAAAAAGGGAGGTTCTGGGGGTTACGTCGGATTTACAGAAGGGAAAAAAAAGTCCTGTTTTTTAACTATTAGGCCTACGTAGATGAAACTGGTTAAGTAGAGACCCGCAAAGAACATGTTTAGACAAAAAAATGATTCCCAAGGGAGTTTCAAGGGTTTAAAGGGGAATTTTCCCGTTTTTGAACTATTAAACCTACAGATTTGAAATTTGGCAAGCATGTTTTTTATGTTGAGTAAAAATCTGCTAAAACTGGGTTTACGGAAATCGTCTCAGAGAGGGATAGGAGGGAGTAAAAAATAATTTACTTCCTTTTTAGAAATTCAAGTCCTGTTGCTTTTAAAATCAAGATGCGAGGGCTTTAAGGATGTTTTTCAATACAATCGAAATCATAATCCTAAGATTTATATTAACAACTTAAAAACACTTAATATTCACTCAGCATCATGAGACACCCAGCGAAGGTGGTGGGTAATTGCAAGTAGATATATAAAAGCGCACTGACAATACGCTTCACAATTTTAAACCTTTTTTTCAATGATAGAGGACGATACTTGAATTAATTCATTTTACAAACTTTCACTCACTACTTTGAATTATAATTAAAGAGACATTCTTTTTATTTTGATAATCTTTTGAACTGGTGACCAACCAAACATAAAATCGTTTCCTAAGAATGTTCGAAAAACGTCTCTTAAAAAGCAAACTTATATATAAAACGAATATACTAAACCCTTCCATTTACGAAGGTAATTGATTCTAGGAAACACCGAGTAAATGGAACCGCAAAAAGCCTTTTAAAACGAGAATCTGTAAAACTTTCTCAAAAGTATAATCAGCTTTTTCTGGGTAAAAGTTTGTATTAAAGGCTTTTATAAAGCTTATTGGCGACAAATAACACACTTTTTGATGTACCAATGGTTTACTTACATGTAATTTAATGTTGTTTACTCAAAATCACAATCGCTAGATAAAGATTTTATCCTTTATCTTTCGCTTTCTTTTTCAGAATAAATTCGCACCGTGAAATCTCAGTTTTTAAGCCACTGTGAATTGAATTGAATCCAGAGCTATCTGAGTTCTTACTCTTTTATTATCATATTATTGATAGTATAAGCGTACTTCTTTGATGCATTAATTTATGGAATTCGTATGTTTTTTTTTTATTATTATACATTTTCTCCGCTCCTGTTTATCAGTTTACCAAAACACATTACATTAAACAATCCCAATTTTTTGTATTTCCACATTATGTGCAAAAGCGGTGACATTTGAGTTTAGGTAGTTCAAGTGCATTAAAATGAATGGAAATATTTCTATTAACATTTTATTCCTTGTAGTATGTTGCACCTTCTATCATCAATAAATTGATTACGATATTATATTAGCAAAACTATTCTTCCAATGTCTAATTCCAACAAGTTTCATATACATAACTCTCCTCCCAAAAAAATCATTTATTTTACTTTTTCCAGGTGATAGAGTGCTGATTAATATTAGTAATTAAAAAGACATTATCAAAAATATATCAAGTACTACATTAACCCCCCCCCCTCTCTTTGGCCTTTTTTTACCACAGAATTTAATGACGAATTATCAAATTTTCTTGAATTTTATAATGTAAACCATTTGTTACACCCTTTATAGTAAGTGAGTTACTTATCTTGTACAATTTTCCTTGAAGTGTTGAAAGAAAACCAAAAAGAGATATAACGAGGCTAGAGAACTAAATCAGAAGTTAAGTGGTAGTTTTGTAAAAAATAGTTTTAAAAAATAATATATGTAAATAAACGTTAGATGTCTAGAAAACTTCTTGTCAATTCATGAGATCCTCTCATTAAATCAATGACAATCCTGGATGTATAAGAAAACTATAGCATTTATAAAATACTCGATTCATATCTAGCAGTGACATACACAAACTAATTCATGGGAGGGGTTATATTTTTTGAAAAAACGAAGATGAGAGCACCGATATGTAATCTTTATGTTAAAAATTAAAAATCTGTCGGTCTATGGAAGGAGTTTGAACTTCCAAGCCCCAACCCTTATGTACTCCACTGACATCTAGCCAAGCAATCTGAAATATAATAAGAACAACTTTTTATAATTCTGAACAATAATCCAGACTCGGAGTATAATAGAGATGAAATTATCTGACTTCTCCATAAATAGCCTATATTGCAAATTTAAATCAACCCGTATAATAATTTGCCGGTTTATTTTCGATAGGTTAATTCTTTAAATATAGTTAGGATCGTATATTTTTCAATTCCATGACCTTAAAAGATGAAACAAAATACGATGTTTTATAGAATACATTTTAAGGGAACCCAGTATAATTCAATTGATAAAAATTGGTCAAAAAATCAAATATAATTTTTTTAGCCTACAATATTTTTTTATATACTTTCGCAAAATTTGAAAGTTTTAAGATTAAAAAAACGCAGTGTTGTGATGACTTTTACGTTCATTTTTATTCACATTCCAATGACAAATCAAAACTTTAAACTGACTTATTTTGAAAAGATAAAATAACTAGTTTGTCTTCATTTAAAATGCTAAGGCTTTTTTCTATTGTGCCTTAATACTTGGAAATTTTTTTCACTTGTTGCTAATAGCACATGAAACAAAAGTTGGTATGCATTTTTCAATTAAAGCAATACTTATTTTTTTAAAATAATAGAATTTAGAATTTACAAATTTTTTAAGGAATTTTCAGTAAGCATTCATATAAAGAAGTATTGTACGAATACCAATCATGTTATTACAAAACCCATAGCAACTTACATAGTTTGATGTACTTGTAAATCAAATTTCATATATTTACGTCAATTTTTGTAGGAAGAGTAATATTTTAAAATCACACCAAAAGTTTCCATTTTTTCCATTATAAAATTAAATGGTCAGCTTTTTATGAAATATTGAGCACAAAATCTGTTTTACATCATACATACACATAGAAGGCAACCACAAAAATTATGAAAATCATTAAATTAAAAAAAAATTATGTAAATCGTACTATGTTCTCTTAAATATTGGAACTTTATACGTTTTTTTATCAATACGTATTATAGATTACACAATCATGAATTTTATTTCTGGAAATGGTTTGAAAATAATACTGAGTTTGTTTTTTTAAGTTACTAACAGATTCTTTTTCAAGGTCAGCTTGAAACATAAATATATCTTATGAGCTACCCAGTAGACATGCAGCCTTTCCATTAAACGCACGAAGCAAGTTGAGTTATCTACTGTGCTCAGCTACAGAGAGCGCGCTCTGTCAGGAGCCTTTCCGCTACATGGCCATTTGTATATTATGAATAAACAATGCGGCCTCGGCGGATATGACATCCCGCTCGTCGAATACCTCATTAATATGGAAATTGGAAAAGGTATAGAGATACGAAGCGACACAGATCTTAACACTGAAATAGGGAGACGCACATGGAATGAACACATTAATTAACTGCACACGGAGTGTCAACGACCGTATCACCGGAAATTCACAGTCTCGGCAAGACGACTTCAATGTATATTACGGATCCAAGTGATGGCTGGCACAGAAGTGAATTTAAAGGTATTGACAGGAATGAATAAACCGCCTTTAAGTATTATTTATTGTATAGAAAATAGGTCTAAATAATAAATGTGGATTGAAAAATCATCCAAATTAAGATTTGCTAAGCTTAAGTCCGAAAGTCAAAAGCTCACTGTTCATCAATTTTAAATTTTTGTAACTAAAATAATAAATGAAATAAGATCTAGTCTAATTACTTATTTAATCTGAATTGCATATTTCTCGTTACAATTCTGTGATCTACTCACTTTTCCGATATTATTAGAATAAACATCTTAGTTAGAAGTTTTTGGGTACATAAATCTGTATCAGCCAGAATCTTAACATGGAGAAATATCAATAATTAGTCCATTACATCAAATTTAATGAAGTTTCAAATCATATCTGCAGATTTAAAGCATTTACAGTAGGGATGGGCATTAAATCGATTGTTGTTGTTGTTTCCTTCTTGAAGGGGGGGAAGGAATGAAAGTTGCCATTGCCTGTGAGACAGGTTGGACTTCTTAACGATAGATGGCGACACCACGTATCTCCACCTCTACAATTTTGGCATGGAACTGAACGGGAGGGAAATATTCTCCAGCCCCCTGCACTCGTGGTTTCTGCTGCGACCGCCCACAAGACTTTCGGACCCACTGATTTAACGAGCACATACTCCGTGTGTACTCTGTGGTATTTAGTGGCATCGGGCATCGAACCCAGGCTCTCCGGTCTGGAGTCCGATGCTCTAACCACTGGGCTACCCACGGCCCTGATTAAATCGATTGCCAAGACATTTTGGGGTGACCACCTGAAGATAAGCAGTTAGTAATTACATACCGAAATACTCAAGATTGGTTGACAGAATGCAGACTAAATCTTCTACTGACTATAACTACGAGAACTAACTTTAAATGAAAATGTTTCATTTTGAATCGTTTCATAATAAATTCATCATTTGATATTATTATATTTGTGGCTATTATTATTATGTTTGTACCTAGCGTTTTGCTTTAAAAGTGGTCATTAAAAGTTGTTGTTTTTTTGGTAGTTGATAAGTGCATATTCTGCCTTTATTTTATTAAGTTATGACTTTTTTTTTAGCTAAACATACCGCAACACATTGAAAAAGTTACAAGTAACCCATATCCTGAAAAAGTTTGCTGGCTCTTGACTTACAGTTAATATGAAATACATTCATTTTAATTCATAACTTCATTCCAGGATATTAATAGAGATAGATTAAATGCTCTCAGCTTACGTAAATTAAATAATCTATACAAATAAATAAAATTGAAGTGTCTGTTTGTAATTTCAAATTAGCATCATTTTACTAAATGAATATTAAGGTATATATGGTATTTATATCAAAAAATCAATTTTTAAAATTTTTGTCTGTCTGTCTGTTTGTTCCGGCTAATCTCGGGAACTTCTGGTCCGATTTTAAAAATTCTTTCACCAATGGAAAGCTACATTATCAGCGAGTAACATAAGATATGTTTTATCTCCATATTCTTAAGGGAACTATGCGGGTAAAACATTGACGTTACTTACTTCCCGCCAAGGTGGCGCAAAATTATGCATTTGGTCAATAATGGAAATTTTAGTAAAACTTTTCTCACATTTGTAACAAATAACTGAAACATAGTGTAATTTAGAATCTTTACAAAAAGCAATTTTTTAAATGGTTTTTTATTAAATGTCTAACGTTTATCAAGTTACGATTGTTAAATGTCAAACAATATCGCCAAGTTGGCTAAGAAGTTCTCTATTCCGACAATCCCAGATATTTTAATGCAAATTTTCTCCCAATTTTTAAAGAGGGAAACAAAATAAAGTTTTAGCGAATTGCGCGCGCGTGATATTGAAAATTCTATGGTAATATTAATTGACAGTTTCATAAAAAGTTTTGATTACTTTGATTAGTTTTGAAAGTATTTATTACTTTGAATTTTTTAAACCTAATTATACAATATTCATATTTTGCACAAAATTTTTCACTTATACTGAACCTAGATATTGTACATGGAGGTATTACTTTGAAGATATACTATGGATGCATCCATACAAAGTAGGAGCTTTACTCAATACTTATTTCATCTTCAGTCTTTCTAATCCTCAAACCTTTTGGAATAAGTACAAAGACTACATGGCGGAAGATATTTTGCGACGAAAAACAATGAACACATCTACAACGAAACGCAATAAAGTTTTTCAGAATGGTTAGGAAGAAGCTACATGATTTTGGAATGATTAGCCCTAGACGTGTCGACGGAAATGGCTTCGATAATGAAATTACTTGAGAATTAAACTACGATTTTATAGCATTGCAACATCAAGTAACAGAATTTATCCCTCAGTTAACTCCAGAACAAAGTCACGTTTTCCAACAAGTGTCACGCAAACTGGAATTCGGCAGTGGTGCACACTTTTTTCTCTACGCCCCTGGAGGAACCGGAAAAACGTTTTTGCTAAACTTATTATTAATGACCATCAGAAAAACCCAGAAGATAGCAAATGCTATGGTTTAAATTCGGAACATTATGCAGAGACGCGCTTCAAAATCGGTTATGGATGCTTGGACGCAAATGCTGGAGGTTATATTTTACTTTCAGATAATTTTGTAATGTACAAGAAAATGATGTAAATCTTATTGCTCAAATTTACCCGGGCTTGCAACAAAATTTAAATTGGGATCAGTGGTTGCGCGCAAGTTCAATATTGGGGCATAACAATGACGTCCATAAAATCAACATTGAAAATTTATACGACGTGCGGGGGAGGGGATTGAAGAAACATTTCTTAATGAATACAATTATAGATAAAGAACAAAGTAGTTCATATCCCACAGAGTTCTTAAATTAACTTGAACTTTCGGGTGTACCTTCACATAAACTTCAATTAAAACTAAATGTAACAGTTATCCAAAATCTCGATGCTCCTCGACTATGTAAAAGAACGAGGCTTTGGATCACAAAACTGATGCAGAATACACTTGGTGCTAATATTTTAACATATGTCATGAAAAGGGATAGTGTTATCATACCTCGAATTCCAAGTATCCCCACTGATCTACCGTTTCAATTCAACAAATTCAATTTCTAATTTTACTCTTGCTATTAACAAAGCTGATTTTTCAGGTAGCAGGGTTGCATTTGGAAATGTAATGTTTTTTCCATGACCAACTATATGTAGCCTGCTCGGTGTGTCCAATGCCCAAATCTTCACATATTTGCAACTGACGGAAGAACATACAATATGGTATACAGTAGCATCTTAGAATAATATTCTGTTTTGAGTTCTTTTGAAGAGGAATTATATATTAAACGTAGATACTTTCGATTTTTAAAAATATTAATAGTTTAAGATATTGAATATTTGTTGTTAATTATTATAATAAATTACGTTTTAAGTTTTTTTAAACTAAGCTCAATTTTAGACATTTTAAATTTTATTGGTTCCAGTCAAGCAATAAAAAAAATTACCATATTATATTACTTACTTTCTAATGATAATAATTACGACTTTGACAGTTATTTAAAGACATGAACGCGAGGGAGCCGCGGGTAAAAGCTAGTAAAAAATAAAAGTCACCTCTTTGATCCAATTCCGTCAAAGACAATCTTTTTAATTTAAGAATTGCCTGCTTAATTATACAAAACGCACTCGTATGTTTACTTTGTTTGCTTGTCTGAAGTTAATTCTCGCTTCATTCCTTTAACGAATATAAATACAACATCTGACACCAGAGTAAAATTAAACTTCGAGAAAACAAACAATCCAAAATAAAAAAATCCGCACTAACAAGCAATATATAACCTAATTCGAACTAATTGAAATAAGCTCATGAGCCCAACTTTAGCGGAAGGCTAATTTTAGCATTTTCTATTTGAAGTTCGTTCCAAGGAATCATCTGTTCGATTCGGCTCTCTTTATAATCCAGATACCTAAAGGCCGAAGAATCCCTAAATAGGATACATTTATATCCCTAAACTGTCTCCTGGAGTACTTTGACAGATTTCCTAATTAGAAAACTTCCCGAGAGGTGACGGGGGAGGTAAAAATGAAAACAGATTGTCTGTTGCGAACTTGTTTTGAAATTGAATTTATCCCCCTTACGCGTGGTTCCTTCTTTCGTGGCCGCTTTCAATTATAAAGCCATTAGCGGGACAGACGGGGCGTCTCGAGGGACGAGGTGGTGGAGTCGCTTTCCGTGTTCCGCCAGGGCCCGCCTAAGTGCCCGGACCCTTGTAAGTGACACTCAAATCGGCCGACAGCGACAACCGTCTTGGATAAACTCAGGAAAAGAGGGAGGACGCCCTCTGCCTTTTTTCCCGAAGCTGAGAGGGAATACCTCTTTTCTCCCTCAAGGCGTAAAATCGCTGTCAATCAACGCGAACGCTTTTTACGAGCGACACATGCACGCATTATTTCGGGAAGAGACCAGTTATTTTTAGGGAATGTCAAGGGAGGAAAGACACCACACGTTAAATAGGAGTGGAATTGACAACGATTAGGTTTCCATCCGAATAAGGAGCAAGGGATCAGTCGACTTCTCTTGTCTTCATGCACTGTTGATTTCAGTCGTTTGAAAAATTGGTGATCAATGGTATTCAAAGTACACCCAACTAACTCTCTTTTTACAAGGTAGATATGTTCCTTAGAAAACCGTGCAAAAAATCGTGTAAAAAAATACATGAGACATATGGTAAGTTTAGGGTTTTGTTCCACTATTTTAAAAAATCACGTAAGATAAAAACCTCTAAATATTTTTCCAAAAAAATCGTGCAAAAAAGTAATAATGAAATCCATGTTACATATATATCTTAATTCATTAGTATTAGAAAAAAATTAAAATTAGTGCACATTGAAAATTTAACACACTCAGTCTATAAGTACAAACAACATATAAAAATTCAAATTGAAATTAGGAGTAAAACTACTAAATAATTACTATTCATCGCTACTTGATAACAACCGTGCACGTTTATTACGAACTGGATAAAAAATGCTATAAGTAGCTGTGTCAAATATGTCTACTACAACTGTCGGCTTTGATTCAAATGAAGAATTTCGATCGTTATGTTCCATACTTATAGCAGATTTCAAGCCATCGCGTATTAAATCAACTGTTAATAGCTGAACTTCACATTCGACTTAAACATTATCAATTTCTTTAATATCATAAACTGTCATAAATTTGACTAAATCATCCTCACTGAAGGGCACAAGTCCCCAAATTTTTTTGGGATTCGTGCTAGAACAAAAAGTATATGTAAAAAAAAAAATCATTAATTTCGTGTACCGTGTTTTTTCAAAATTGCGTTAAAAAAAAAGAGTTGGGTGTAATACTAATTATAACTAACCAGAGAACTAAAATACTAAAAGTACGTCAATTTCTTAAGTAACAATTGTATTTCAAAACCATTATGAAAAAAAAACTTAAAACTAGTATTAATATTTTCAAAGTTATTTTCAACAATAAGAAAGTTTGTTTTCGTTGCTAAGGAAATGATTAATTTTTAAGGGGACACAATGCGATTCAACTGACAAAAATCGGTCAAAAAATCAAATTTAATTTTTTTTAGCTTAAATTATTCTTTATATACTTTTCTATAATCTGACAAACTTTGAAAGCTTTAAACTAAAAAGACACATAATTATGATAGCTTTTGCATTCGTTTTTATTCACATCCCTCTGGCAAATCAAAACTTTAAACTTACTTTTCTCGGAAAGATAAAATAACTAGTTTGCCTTCATTTAAAATGCTACGGCTTTTTTTCTATTGCGCCAAATGCTTTGAATTTTTTTTTACCTATTGCCAACAGTACAAGTAACAAAAGTTGGTATGCATTTTTGAATAAAAAAAATACTTATTTTTTAAAAAATAATTGAACTCAGAATTTATACATTTTTTAAGGAATTTTCAATACGTATTCATAAAAATAAATATTGTATGAATACCAATCATGTTATCGCAAAACCCATATCAATTTTTGTTATGCATAGTTAGAGATACTTGTAAATCAAATTTCATGCGTGCACGTAAATTTTTGTAGGAGGAATAGCATTTTAAAATCACTTCACAAATTCGAAGCTTTTTCCTTAAAAAATTATATGCCTAGATTTTTATGAAATTTTGAGCACAAAATCCGTTTTACATAGTATATACACACATAGGAAACAACCAAAAAAATTTCGAAAATCCTTCAATTAAAAATTTTTGCTTAAATCGTACCATGTCCCCTTAAAAAATAATTCAAAAATAGTCAGTATTATGATATTTTAATAAAAACATTAAAATAAATTATAATATTAGAATTAATAGATTCAGAAGATAACAAAATAGATTCTAGGACATCATTCGGAAAGAAAAATACCATGTAAATATAAATATTACCTTACCATTTTCTGATCAAGAAAACTTCAAGATAAAATAAAACTCACCTAAAAGAAAGAAAAAGGATTTTTTAAAAACAAGATACTACAAACAAATAAAAAAAGAATTTTTTTTACAATACTTCGATAATGGAGCTATAAAAAAAGGCATGGCATTTTACGAAAAAAAATATTTTCTTTGATTCAAAACATATAATAAAGAAACTTGTTTAAAAAAAAACGCATGATATTTATAAATCGTTTTGTTTCAAAAATAAAGTTACGTTTTATTAAAAACAACAAAACAAGCTTCATCACATGATACAGTTTCAAGTATTTACCAGATCAATTGAAAATTTATGTCCTGCCCTTAGATTTACATGTAAAATCAAAAACTACGAACAGTATTTATATTTTTCTCAATCTAAAATAGCACTATATCTCAAGCTTCATACAATCTTCATGGGAATAAAATTTTTCGTAAAACAATATATTTACTTTTCATGTTCTAATTTTCTTTTAAATTTACATGATGAACTATTTTCACAAAACTGGCAATACAATCGCATAAATAAATGGTATGCAATTTCGTACATTTTCGTAACGTAAAAGAAAAAAACAATTTAAAATAATCCCCTTATTCATTAAAAAAAATCAGATACTCGCTCTTATATTCATAAAATACAATTTTCATTTTTATATTGGTAAAACAATACAAGCAATTCTTCGAAATGTATTTTTCGTTTTCGACATCCCACTAGCTCATTCTTTTCACCATGCTAGGGCTTTCAACTAGTCAAAGAACTATACAGTACTTCCCCCAAAAAATAGTCAAAAATAAATAAACGACAATTAGAATGGTTATAACGGTAAAGTATCCTTAAAAGATACAGTTTTTAATAAAATATAATAATTCTCTTCACAGAAACACAAAGCATATTCATTAATTAATGTTTATGAAGCATATATAAACAGTTTTTTGAAATAAATGTTCTACTTTTAAAGGAGAACTTATTGAATCAAATGAAATTACGTTTTTTTTAACCTCATACATGAGATCTGAAATAATCATTTTATATAACAGAATTTTTATTAAAAATTTCTTCATAAAGAGAAACTATTCGTAAAAACAATAAATAAAATATTCGAAATGAGTTTTTAAAATATTATAAATATATGATTACATTATCAGAATTAAGTTAATATTTTACATTAAAAGAAATAAATTCATTATGAAATGTGGAACATAAGCTTTTTGATGGTATTTTTATAAATTATTTCATTAATCGTGAATTCAAAGCAACGTTTTAAAATATAATACACATAAAAGCTTTATCAAATGTAATTTTTGTAAACATAATTTATATTAGTTTTTCAACAGACATACTTACAGCAGTTAATATAAAATACATAAAGAAGGGTTAATTTTTATTAAAAAAAACTATTTTTAACAAATGTTCTGAATGTTTTTCGTTCCTAAAGAATAAATAATTTGCTTTTATATTATAATTCTTTTAACCTGTCACAAAACCTGCAATTTAAAACACACACAAACAAAAATTCTAAAACGATATTCAGATTATTTATTCACAAACTTTCTTTCCTTATTTTTAAACATATTTAATATTTCATATAAGCCTAAAGCAAAACGTGAATTATTTACATCGTACTCCCACGATGAAAAACGAAGCTAACATATAATTTATTTTATGCTTCAGGGAGAGTAGTATTTCATCGTCTAATATTACTTATAAACGTGGATTTAAAGAGAACTTGAACGATATTATTAGAGGTTTAGAGCTAAAAATTCTTTGGATTCAACAAACGATTATTTTTTTTCTTTTGTGTCATGATTGATCAAATATATTTCAAGTAGAATGTAAAAATTAAGAACAATAGCACCTTAATAAATTTTCTCATAACAAAATATAACTTTTCATTTCATTAAAAAAATAATACTTGATAAAAAAAACTTTGATAATTCATGTGGAATATGAAGCACAAACTTCAAAATAAATAAAAGTAGGTGATGTGGATGCTTTAATTCCAAATTAATAAATATGATATATTCCAAATATATAACATTATTTAAAGACAACTTGAATCTTTATTTTGGAAACACAAATTTCGTTTACAATTAAGAAATATTTTCAAATTTAAAATCTCCTAATAAACAAAAATTCAAGTTTGAAAAGTTCTAAATCGAATGGAACCTTATGTCAGACAAATAAACTTAAAACATTACTACTCGCATAGCAAATTTAATCATTCATAAGTTTACAAATCTGCATGTGAATTTCATAGATTTTTTTAAGCTACATGCTTTAAAATATCAATAAACGACACTAAAAATCATTACATAATTTATTTTATAGTCAGTTGGGTCATTTTACATTACTTTTGATAAAGTCCCTTACCAATCAAATGTAATTAAAACACTTAACTCTTGAATTCATTACAACATGACAAAGTATTAACACTTAATGCATTAAAGACACTGTAGCAATCAAATATGACAAACAAGCCTGTTTTATAGTTAAAGGGGGGGGGACCACTGAAAACTGAAAACAACACCCATCCTTGCTAATCGAAAGCCTCGGAGAATAAAGGTATACGTTTGGTTACCCAAAAACACACAAGATAATTAAAATTCCTATACATTCTGTACAAAATTAATATTCTGTGTTACCTATTTAACTCAAATAAAAGTCAATATATACAGATGCTAAACTAAAAACTAATAGATTATGAGAAATAATTTTGTGTAAATACAAGTTTAAACAAAAACAAGTAATATAAAAAAAACAATTTAAGTCAATTCCCACTTCGTTAGAAAAACTTACTGAGGCCATCTGTTGCAAATAAATCTAAATTCGTCAAAAATAACGCAGAATATATAAATTTAAAACTAAAAAATAAAATAAATTAATTAAATATTTGAAAAACTGTATTAACATCAAGTGCCATGCTGTACAAGTTTTAAAAAAATGTATTTGAGCTGGAACGCGCGCGCGGATGAATAAAAAGTATTTTATTAATGATTGAAAATTTGAACGATATATATATATAGGGAGAGAGTGAACTAATAGTAGGAATTGAATAAAGTTTTCTGGAGGGACCAAAGCAAAATCTGCAAAAACACATTATGTTTCAAATTAATATATTAATATACTTTCATGAATTAAAAATTAGTATGGTTCGCTTCCCCAAAAAACCCCACTCTGCAGAAAAATTCCTCTACGCTGAAGTCCACCTAAGTGAGAAGTTCGTCCCTTCCCGCAGCTGATATTCAATTCCCTCCGACGAACGGGCGTCGGCACAAAAATAATTACCCCTTTGGTAACAACACCCCCCTTTTCACGCTTCCAAACAATTCCCTGCAGTCGTTATTTGATACCTGACGTCTTTCGGCTGAATCAGCCCCGGAAACACTTCCTTAATTTAAGGGGCGGACTCACCCTCTTCTGAGTCAGCAGCCCTCGCAATGAGTAATGTAAACGCCCCTTCCCATCACAACACAAATTAGGAGAGTAGCCCCGATCTTTTATCTTTTCCTATAAACAAAAGATCGCCACCAATTAAAAGTATCCATCAGTTCCACGAAGATAACTAACACGATTTATTCGATACGGATTCCAAGTTTTGCTTACTAAGAACTTTGCTTAGGAACTTGGTACATGGTTTTTATTTATTTCACTCAGTGTTTAGGATGGATTTGGAATTTTATGTGGTAAAATTCTTAAGCAATTGATTATGACTTCGTATTTCTCAGGTTGATGATTGGAGATGAGCTCTAAATTTCGCTTATTACAATTGAACACATAACCTTATCACCTATTTATCTCAATATTTTGTACTTAACCGTTTAAAATTAACTATTCTGTCAATTTTTAAAGTTTTTTCGCTGATTACACAACATCTGAATATACTTTATTTCAATTTGCACTTTGTTACTTCTTTACCACACAATAAATGTTTATTAATTTAAGTAAAAATGTACCAATGTTCTAACTTTAAAAAGTAAATTAAAGAAAACCATTTAAATTCCTTCGGACCGTACTCTCACAAAAAATTTCAGGTCTTTTTAAAGAATGTTACGTTTTACTTTAATCCGGAAGAAGAAAAAAAATGAGATTTGGGAATGTTCTGTTTAACAAAATAAACTAGAAAAAGCCTAATTAAAAAGATATATAATGTTTAATTTTCTCAATTAGATTTTTTTTAAATCAACGACACACCTTGTAGAAACACGAGGACTTTTGACAACATCCCCCAAAATTTTCAACTTTGTTCAAATAGTGAGGACGACACCTGAGCCGGCACCCTCCTCTCCGAGATTCCACACCATGCCAACGGAAGGAATTTCAGCCACGACAGATTCAACGTGCATTAATCCCTCTACATGTCGGGTCTTCATGGCACGGGGAATCGAACTCACGACTGGCGAATCAGGATTTGAGTGAGTCTGTAAATATTAAAGTCGCTTTATTAAGTTACTTGAGGGCTTTTGGCAACGGACCTCGTAATTTTGAACCGTGGTCAAGTGTAGGGGACGACACTTGAACTGGCACCTCCTCTCAATTTCCTACACCACATCCACGGGGGACGTTTCAGCCTCGAGATATTTAACGTGCATCGAGCCCTCAGCAAGGCGGGTCTTCAGCGGAACTGGGCTCGAACCCATGACATGTCAGCCACGATTCTGTGACTATTGACCACTATGCTGCGTCGGCCACTAGATATCCAAAGATAAACTTTAGAAAATAAAAATATTTAACTTTTCAGATTGCTATATACTTTTAGACTCCTTAAGTTAAATACGAAATATTTTATTTGATTTTCCTGATATTTGCAATGTCTTTTTAATAGTTTTGACGCAAATAAGATTATTAGTGAAAACTGTTCATTATTTTTGAATCGTGGTAAAATAAAGCTTAAATACTATGTTCAGTTTTAGAATATAAACATACAATGTTTTTTTTCTGCCATAAAAATTAGGCATCTGGCACAAATCTTACTTAGAACAAAACGCTTCCTTTTTAACTTTTAGAAAAAAAACTTTAAAAGTTCATTCTACTTAGTGGCGTTGTTATTCTATCCCAGAGTTTGATTATTTCGGAAACCCGCTTTGAGAACTTCTCCAGTGAAATTTGCATACCACCATTACACACAGCGAACGAGCACCAGAGACTTTTAAAAGAGTTGTTTTATTCCAAACTCTAGACGTAAACATTTCGTGCGCAAACATGCTTCCGAGAAGAGAGAGACCTCCAGAGGTCATGATTAATAGTATCGCTCAAGAGGAACTTTCAGAAAAACAAACTTTCCTCTCACTCTAGCGGGCGGCGGGAGAAACAAAAGTTGCAGAGGCCTAAACACGCGCTCGTTAAGGCCAAACTTTAAATAGGGAAGGAGAGAGACGATAAAACATAATTCAGGTCAGAACTCTTCAGTGGATGGAACGTCACGAAGCAAGTTCTTCCTCGACACAGCCAAAAGAACTGAAGAATTTTAAAGGAGTGCAAAACGAACACGTCAAAGAGTCGTAAAGTTGTTTAATGTTTTCAGTTATATTGATGATTCTAAGAAATTTTCGCAGCTTTGTTTCAAGAATAGATATTTAACAGTTTTAAATTTAAAGACACAGAATCCCAGCATTGAAGAAATCCATAAAAAATTTCCCTCTTTGTCTCGGGTGAACCAAAAGTCTGGACCTGATTATAAATATCCATTACAAAATAACCGTTCAATATAACAATGTAGCTTTTGTATCACTGGATAGGTCAGTTTTAATAGTTCTTTTATGAGCAATAGATGACGGAAAGCCGGCGTTAAGGCCGCTTTTATGCTTAGGCACGCTAAGCACATGCCTAAAGCGCAAAAAACTGGAGGGGAAAAAGAGAAAAAATTAAATTTTAGCGAACATGCCACCGCCTAGCGAGTCATGAGAAAAGCATTTCTCCCCTGCTAAGGAAAATGAAAAGCGTAATAGTTTGATATTGCTATGCACTCAAAACGATATTACTATGGATATTGATGACAATGATGTCTTTAATAATTTTGCAAAGATCGAAGAAAACCTTTGTTGTACAAGTACAAGAACATTGACTCAACACAGAATAAGGATGTCTAAAAGCAGAAGATAGTAGAGATAAGTGGTGAAAAAGATGTTAATAAACAAGTTGAAAAAAGTTCATACTATAATGTGTACTTTATATTGTAATTGCAAACGATTTTATTAATTTACTGTACTAATTTACAAAAAGCTGGGTGGGTGATTCGTGATGCCGTAAGGTAAGCAATGAACAAGAATGCCCAAACCATGTCATTTCTTTTTCCTTACGGATTCTGGTTGCCGGTCGAAGATATGGCGGGTCCATAGGTGGTGGATAACGGAAAGATAGTACAAGGACCAAAAACGAATTTCGAAAAAGCAGTAAAAGAATGAAGGGAAAATCTCTCCCGAACCAAAACTGGCAGGGTAAGAACTGAAGGAGGGGATGCTCTGGAAGTAGAGGGCGGAGTAATTTTACGTGCCCAGGGAGGTTAAAAGCAGCCCTGACCGGCGTGTCATGAGTTCGAGCCTTGTGCCATTGAAGATTTCCACCCCCCCCCCTCCTGGCAGGGCTCATGAACGTTAAATATGTCGAGGCTCAAACATCCTCCCGTTGGTGTGGTGTGCAAGTTAGGAGAGGGGGGTGTGCCAGCACAGGTGTTATCAACGTCACTTGACCTTGGTTGGAAATTACGAGGTCCGTCGACTAAAGCCCTCAAGCAGTTGCATAGTACGACGTTAATACTTACTCACTCACTAAATAGTGATTCTGGGGAATATTTGTGAGGAAGACTTCCTTTTGGGTCGATAGTGTCGATTCAAGAGAAATCCAAAACTGTTCTTTGGTTTCACGAAATGAATTCGCCCATTAATGTTTAGCGTAAGTTTCGACATTGTTATGGACTCAACACTCTTGATATAAATTCAATAAAGCGATGGTAGGAAATGTTTAAAGAAACTGACAGTGTAACAGAAGATACATTAAAGAACCCTTGGTGGGGACTGGAATACCGCTTAGACATTTTACGAGCTACCAAAGGGGCACACATTGAAATTTACTGAAGAAAATGGTTTTATAAAAAAAAATCATTGCAGTACTTACAGTACATTTGGATAAACATAAGTCTCATTATAATAGTTTAAACAGAAAAAAAATATGTATTAAGTGGGCAGGATTATTGGTTCAAATTGTTTGTCGATTATCTGCCCCCCCCCACACACACACTCCGTAAAAAAAATATTGAATTGTAATAAATAATTTGAGCTCGAGGGGAGGGGGAGGATACTTGTATTACAAGCATAACTGCATGTATGACAAGTTATAACTTTACAATGTCACAAACCGTTTCAAATGCTTAAGGCATCGTGTATTAGCAGTTTCACAGAGGAAATATAATTTCCAAAAATATATTGAGAAATGTATACAAAAAATCAGTCATCTTTCTAAATTTTCAATTATATGAAAGAATCTGAATGAGGAGTTTCTTACATCCGAGACCTCAGTCTGTTGTAGGGTAAAGAACAAGAAACCAAACCTAAAATTTGACTTTTAGAAAGGATACCAATTATGTAGAAGAGATGCTTAACTTTTATCAGTAAACTTTTGTTCATTTTAAATTATAAAAACATTAATAAATTATTTCTCAGAACGCACCCATTGAACTTGTGAAATTAAAAAAAGTCTTTTCTCCAAGATCTTATGGTGTCAAAAATGCATTTTATATGACTCATATTTTCTACATACAGACTGAGGGACATAGTTCTCTCCGCATTATAATCCACCACTAGCTGTCAATCTAAATCACTATCCCAGGATCAGGAATTCTTTCATCAAGGTGCCAAACGGCGAAAGAAGACTAAACAAAATATTTATCTACTTGTTTATGGTTTTTCCTCTTCATCCCCTCTATCAATCAACGAGACAATTTATCAAGGAGTTATTTGATTGATTGCTTCACAATGAATAAAATAAACAAGAGAATATTTTCTTTTTCAGAGAAAATTCTTTTAATTTACGAGTCACCAAGCAATATATGCCAAATGAGTATTTAAGAAAATATACGAGAAATTTATTAAAAAGTACTTTAGAGTTTGAACCAAGTGAAATTTAACTTCAAGTATGTTATATTAAAATTTAAAAAGAAAAACCGATTTAAAGTAATTACTAAATTTAAAACTAACATACCTTGAATAAGAGATTTTAGTTTTATTGTAATAAAAATGGGGGGAAATCATCCCCATAAAAATAAAATCAGAAAAGAAAACTCATCATCGAATTGAAAGAATATATTTTAAAACGCTGTAATCTAAACAGCAAAATGCACTTGTGAATACATAACCTTATGAAAACTAAATTATATTTAACTCTCGTATTCAAAAGTTTCAAAATAAAAGAAAAATTCAGCAAAAATTTCATCTTTCAAATTATGATTAGAATGAAATCATACTTTCATTTCAGTTTTACATGAAAACATTCATATATAAATGCAAATAATTCCCAACTTAAATTTCATCTCGCGGTGTTTAGTTAATTCATAATAGCCTTGAGCTCTGCAACACTTTTTGTGATAATTAATATTTTAGTTCACCCACCTAACGGAAACTATCATGTTAACCACAACTGCGCTCCTCAAAAAATGCAACAACCGCACTTTTAAAATAGTGATGCAATACTACCCCCCCCCATCACCCAACTATTCTGACCAATCACAGTAGTTATTAATGGGAATCACGATTCTAACAGTTTCCGGTTAATAAAATTATAAAAGCTGAGATCTCAGAAACGAAAACATACTTCTGTGTAAAGTCCTGTATCCGTGCGTATTTGTGTTGTACTTTGAGTGTTTTAAAATCAATAAATATGCAATTAAAATACCAGGAAGTCTCATCAAGTTTTCAACGACTGACAAAATATAAAAGATTCTCCCAGCAAAATATTTTAATTCCAGTGAAATCGTGACGTATATATAGTCTGATAATATTTATCAACAAAGTACGTGTGGAGAAAGCTAATCCACACACACAGTTAAAACACACAACCGAGTTGGACAAGCAGAGTAAAGTTTATTGAATAGGCGTTGAATAAGTGTTCTCCTGTAGGCATCTGGACTGCGAAAACAGTCCTCAATCCCATATCTTGTGAGCTTCGATGAGGGAGACGGCCAGTAGGGCGCACAAACATTTTTCGGGGGAGGGGGAGGTCCTTGGTCGAAAGTCCCCCAACTCGTATTATACCTCAAGACAACACCAATTGATTCTTCTGATTTTGTTGATTTTGTTAACAAAAAAACAATAAAAAATAAATTATTTAATTAATAATTAGCATTAATTAAAAATAAATTGTTAATTACAAGTAATTTAAATTTTACGTTATATATGTACCATATAGGATTATCATCAATCGAAAAAAACTCAAGGGTTTGGGGGTGTCCGGACCGTTAGGACCCCCTTGTGTGTACCACTGGAAACGGAGAAAGTGGAAGTTTTTCGGTCTGCTGAGAGGCATGATGTTGATTGGCTGGGTCTATGAGATACGAGAGGCGTGGCTAAAACTTCTCTTCTTGATGGAAGTTATTCTGCGTGAATGAGAGCTTAAAGGCTTGTTCTCTGGTTGGCCAATGGTGAAAGCGAACATAAACTCCGATTGGCTGCCCAAAGGGCTGAGAATAGAGAAGTGGGTAGTAGCTTGTCCAGTGGGGCAAATTTAGAAATTTATACGAGAAAATTTAAAGAAAGAATGAAAAAATTAATTATTAATTCATATCACACACAACATATATACAAAACTTATAATAAAAACAGTGGTAAATATTTACAATAAAGTAAAGTATGGCAGAATGGCGGCGCCACCTATAAGTAATAAATGAGTGGTGGCGCCATATGCCTAACAAGTTTACATCTAGTAATAAATTTTCCTTTCGAAATTTTCCTTTTCCCCACTTTTTCACAGTGTAATCATTTCATAACTTGAATGATGGCAGCGTGACAAGGAAAAGCAACGAGGCGATGAATTTGACAAAAACTTAATTTTTTTTCATCTCATTGTCTGAGAAAACAAAGTTAATATCATCAAGTAACCGCGTCAGAGCCCCTTCAACCCATTTCATTTTTTATACACCCTCTAAACGGATGAATTCTGAATTCCAGCTATTTTTCACCGTCCATACGGTTTTTCAAATTAAGTTTCGTTTCTCTTCTTATTTGTCCAGACACTTCACTCCAGAAAAGAAAGACTCAATTTAATTTCATCCAGAACTATCACACAGAACCCATCCTCTTTCATTTCTTTTAAAATAGAGTAAATTTAATTAGCGCACTCTCTCCCTCTCGCCTTTTTGTTCTGGGATATTTTGTTACCATTCGTCCTTTTTCACGCAGTCTGAATCCTATTGGACAAGATGAGAGGAGGACGACTCAATGCGAAATGGAATCGAAGTGTTGTGCAGCGGAGAAAATACATTTAATTGTTCGATTGAAAAATATAGGTTACAATAATATTTGTAAGAGAAATTATTCTTCAATTAGTTAGGTTTAGACCTTGAAAACGGAACAACGTTTAGAAAGAAAATTAATTAAATATTCTTGGACTTCATTGGCAAAAATTGAATTTACAGTATTCTTTTCATTGAAACTGAACTACAAAAAAATTCTCAATTTATACACTCAATTTCTACATATACCAGTTTAATTCATAGTTTTCTAATATATTTCACACTTTTCAGGTCAATACTTTAATTGTTAATAAAATTATTGGAACACAAGGACTCTTACGGAGATGTACAGCTGTATTAATTTTAATGTAAATTTTTATGATTAGCGTCAATCAGTAAAATCAATAAAAATAATAGAAAATCTTCGACTTTAAAAAAACTATATGGGTTACATTTTAATGCTATTTTTTCACGAAATTACAAATCTTCACACTTCACTTCGAATCTACCCTACTTAAAAACTGTATACCGCAGTAGTTTTTCCACAAAATTCACACAAGAAGTAATTTACATAAAAACCACAGATTTATAGTTAACAATAGTAAATTTTTTATTGATTCATAATGTATACTTTATAGAGTTTTATATGGAATGTATATATATATATAACATATGGGGTAAAGATAAACGGTTTAGATGCCCCAACACCCATTCTTTAGTTCAAATTTTCCTTGGACATTTTGCATAAATGTGGCTGTATTTCTTTGATGCAAGCCTCAATTTTCTTCTTCAAGGCGTGAATGGTCGTAGGTTTGTTGAAATGAGCCTCAAATTTCAAAAATTCTCAAAATAAAAAAAAAAATTAAAAAAACCAACGTTGCTAAATTACACGACCAATAGGCGACCATTTCTGATCACCGAAACTGTAAATTACATGATCAGTACGTTTTAAAATATTATTTGACAATGGGAACGCGAATTATTCCTTCGTATAGTATATCATTTTTAATAATCATGAATTGTCAGCTGTCACGTAACTTCTTTCGACTTCACTTCGACTGCCCCTCCCCTTCTTTTTTGGCAACACTTTATAACGCAAATAAATTCCAATCTTACGTGAATTTTGGGACACCCTTTATTTATAGCCTAAAATATGTTTCGTATAATCTATAAAATCTATCGTAAACATACCAACGTTCAAGATAACTCACAGAATTGGCAACCCCGATTACACATGTGTCGTAGGCGATGAATTGGCAATCATTTGCTTCGTTTCATATTTCTTCGCTAGTTCTGATTTTAAATTTAACCATTCGTTGATATGGCAAGCTCGAATACTAAAATACGTATCTGGTATTTACCGAATTCTTAAATAATAAAATTAATAATATAATTATATGTAATTACTATTTTTGTATTACATATAATAACATAAAATTTATAATAAAATAAAATAAATAAATAATAAAAATCAGTTATTTATTGATTGCTATTTATTTATAATTACCGTAAAATCCGGCGTATAACGAGCACCTATACTTTCAAGCTGTAATTTTTTAATTTTTAGTTATATTCGCCGTATAACGCGCGCGCGTGCATTTTCTTTTTTTGAAGAAACCTAAAATGTAAGTGCGTAATGCTTTTGTGTTTTGAAGTCATTTATTTGAGATATAATTCCAACCTTTTGAAAAATATAGAATACTTTTAGAGTTACAACCCTTTAAGTTCATAAGGAATATGTTATTTCTTTTAAATAAACAATATTTCAATATATATAGAAGCCTAATATTTTTTTTCTTTGCTCATCTTTTTTATTATTTTTAAAGCTCTCCTTTTTATACCCGGCGTATAACGCGGACTCACAAATTTCGAGTTTATTATTTGTGTTAAATGTTCCCGTTATACGACAGATTTTACGGTACTAACTATTTTCACGTAGTATTTTTCGACTACGGGTTCCATATACCCGTCGGTGTAATCCGTTTTTAGAATTCGTGCGTTTTTATTCAATGTCACCAATAGGGTTGCGATAGTACGTAAAGTGGCTAGTATCGTTGCGATAGTACGTAAGTTTCTATGTTTCTTATCCAATCATACGTACACCAACTCAGAGACTACTTTGTGAAAAATAAAAACTAAGAATTTCTATTATTAAAATACAAAATTTTCATTTAGGGAAAAAAACATTTTATTCCGATGTTAACAAATTCGGCATGTCGTTCTAAATTCACATTTTCAAATGTAATTTTTTTTCTATTCATTTTAATGAAATTATTCAAGTGCTACAGTTTTTTCCCGTATGGCTTCCACATTGTGCTGGATGGCAATTTGACGAGCTGCTGCAGGCTCTCGAGGTTGGAATCTAAATACGATTCGAGGTCGAGGCCTGCCAGTCCACCACGCAGGCAGGCCATTGTCGCAAACTCCTGTGTAAAACGCTTGCACTATAAAAAGACAAGCAATCAATCAATAGTTTCCAATTTTAGTCTTCAGAATCTCATACAGTATGAAAGTAAAGAAGCAAAAGAAATTTCTCCAACCATGATTATTTTCTGTATTGTGCTTGAATTCGGTCTTAATATAGCTAAAATAGTAAATTTAAAACTCCAATTTGGTAATAAGCAAGGATGTAGGCTAAAATAGGATTCATCATTTTAAAACACACATGTAAAATAATATCAATCTACTGCTATTAAGGTGGTTCAAAAATGAATCCTTTCAGCAATAATATTTTCAGTCATATTCAATCGACTAATTTGGTTAAAGTGTAGTATAGGATGGCAATGTCATTTTTTTTGGGCGAACAAAAACGGTTGCCAGGCTACTTCATTTGAAGATAATTGTACGGAAGCCAGGATGAATTCGTTATCTCACCATGATTAGATAAAAATCACCAAATCCAAATCCTATACTACATTTGAGCCGACTAATTGTTTTAATTTATGTGTTAAATGAAATAAAGTTACCGGAAAATATCAAATTAGTCTACGAAAAAATATATTGAAATAAAATAATAGCATGTTATTTCTTTACTAACGTTAAGTAGCAAGAAATTCAATCAATTTTTCGACGAAATGTAACAGAACTGATTGTATATTACATACATTTCACAAAGTTTTATTTAATATTATAACAATTTAAAAGAATAAATTATAAATTGAAATTTTGTCCTATATAAAAGTATCAATTTTGATTATTTGCGTAATATACCCAATACTTTTGCTAATATCTTCTTAAATTCCATTAAATTTAAATAAGCATTAATTTATTATAAAATAAGAACATCATTTTTTGCTGCTCTTTTAAATTTTCTGCAATTATTAAATGCTTCAATTTACCTTCCCACTATATGTAATTATTAATTTAATACAAAAAGAAAAATATAAACTCACGGAGCAAATATATTTTTACGACGGATGCGACAATCGCTGTAATTATTAAATCAAAAATGCCTATGGGAAACATCGTTACAACAAACTGTAAAACTTTTGTAGCTGTTTCACTTAATTCAATTTCCATCGTTGATTTAACTTTTTTCTGCAAAATATTCAAGTACGTTCTTAATAATTTAGAGATCCCAAAGTGTGTGTATAATATCTGAGTTTTAAATTAACACGTTATTGGTATATTAGTTTACATTTGGCTATGCTGTTGACTTTATTGTAGGAAAATTTTTCAACAATACATAGTATATATATATAAAGCTATTGTTAAGAACAATAACTAAAATTATCTTTGATATCAAACAAAGAAATTGTTATTTTACAATTCAAATGTACAAACCACAATAGAGTAAGATTTGTTGAGAATTTAACACAATGTTCTTTTCATCAAAAATAACCCATTATGAACAAACGAAGTAAGTTTGAAATCAGCTGATCCATTTAAATAAAAATAGGGAAAATATTAAATGCAACAGCAAAAATTATGAATCTCATGTTAAAAAGTAAAATTAGTATTTTTCTGTTAATAATTTATAATTAAAATTATTTTTACACAGCATTTAAGCGAATATTATCAACATTTACTTAAAATTTAATTGCAAGTCTTAAGTTTAAAAACGATTTATTTGAAGGGTTAAAATTAAAAATAAAAGGCGCTCGAAATTTGGCAATTTTTTTTTTGGTTAAATAACGAATTTTTTATGGCATTTTTCTTTGTAATCTTAAGAAATTAAATTCTTGGTGACCATTCAAATGTTTTAGATGCCTATTGAAAAAAGTTTTTAAAAAATCGTCCAAATTGCCAGATTGCACTCATTAATTCATTTTAACCGCTTGATGATCAGATCCTTTTACGAGTAGACGATTGCGAAACTGTTGAGACTGTTAACAGGATCTTACCAGAAAATGGTAATATTGGGAAATTGGTTCATTTGAGTTGGTCTAATGTCGTACTAGAATTTTTTTTAAATATACGAATGGCTTCATAAATTTTAAATAATGCATATGGAGTGAGGATTAATTACTGAAGTCGTACCTAAAAGTAACACGTGGAATGTTGGAGAAAAAACTTCATAGTTTAAAACCACGTTCAAGTGACAAAAGCGACGCGTCACACATTTGGCATTCCCATTGTAACATCATGAATCCTCAAATTTACTTCTTTTCTGGGAAGCGAGAGCGACAGATTTGGCCAAAAGGAATTTTATTTACAAATTAATTTTTTTTTAAAATAACTCCTTTTTGTTAAAGTTTCCAGTTTTCTCAGCCTTTTGCTTGTGACAAGTTCGGATCAACGTTCGGTGATTTTCAAACGATCGGTCTCTCGGGTGAGGCTGTCCCCGCAACCTATTTCGCTTGTATCGCTCCAGATCAATCACCGGTTGCGGCTGCCCCTCTAACCCCGTTTTGAAGATGTTCTTGCAGTTCCTTCATCTGCTGTCATCTCCTGATACCACTCTTCAACCCCCTGGGAGGGCCTCTTTCACGCTCCTAATAATTTCTGAGTAGCGAGCGTTGAGGGTCTGCATCCAGCATCCTTTGTATTGGTCCCAATTCCATTGATTCTTTGAAACAAAAGGCCATCGCATCTGAGATCAACTATGTCACCCCACCTCGCAAACCATATGTAGGGTCTATCAAACGGCTTGTCACTTTGACGCTGGGAATACCCTCCTGTATGTCTTCCTTACAACAAACCGACATTCCTTCCATTCAAGTACCTTGCGGCCAACATGTGCGAAGGACGAAAAAATGGGTGCCGCTCAACAGGAGTGTCACTTGTATAAATCGTTGTGACGAAAAAAAATCATCGGGTGTTGGAGGAGAAAGATGTGTGGTACATCAAAGCCATTTTCAAAATCGGCTCAACATCTCTTTTGCCTTGGGCGTGAGAGAAGAATACGCGGTCCATTTCGAAGAATACAATGATCCATCTGGCCATTCTGCTCACCCCTGGGCTTCAAAACTGACAAATATTGTCGCCAAGTGATCGTGTAATGAGGCGACACTACACCATCATACTTACCCACCACTCCAATGAGAGGACTTTAAGGACCCGAAAGATTAAACAAACATCAATGCCTCTGCACGGCAGGTCTTAAATAACATTCAAGACTCGATCCAACGATTTGGTAGAAGTAACCCAGGCTACAAGGTCGCAACCATGACACAACTTGGCTACCACGGCCTCAAAGTTTATCTTACATATTTAACCATAAGTTATATTATGTATAAAATTTATTTGAATTAATGAGAAGGAGGAAATTGTTTGTGCTGAGATGACAGAACGTCATAATTTGGTTCACTGGTTGTTAATCTGAGATGCGGTTCCACGTCCAATAATCTGTTCCTTGTTTTCTACTTAATGTCTGCAAATGCTGAAAAAGCAACGTCACGTCAATATGAAGTTCGAAGAAACAAGAAGTATTTCAGAACTTTCCCTGTTAAAACTGGATACACATGTTGCATTTGTAGCCAGAATGATGGTAAAGTACACAACTTGTGCTTATTTTTCATGAATCTGTCTGGAGCCAATTCCAGCAACTGCTTAGGCGCAGCTAAGTACTGTGCAGTGCATATCCCCACCAAATTCCGGTACAACGCTTACCCCAACAGACCCCGTACCCCTGGGGGTACGCGCGCGCGTACTGCACTTTGGGAAACACTTCTATACACAGAGGGTCTTCCGGATCTTCAGTGGCACTAGGGCTTGGACTCATAATACGCCGAATATGAGTCCGATACCATGTCCAGTAGGCTATCGCGGCCCCATCTCTTTGTATAACAGATCATAAATAAAATTAGGGTTTGAATTTAAGACGTGAACACGATCTCAAATTATGATCTTAATAACTAAACATAATTGAATTCCGGAATTTTAAACATTTAAGAACGAGGTCCCCGTAACATAATACGAACTACTGTACGTGAAGTACAACTGAGTTTTAACCTTTTTCGGATATCCTTCGAATTGCCCATTTGGAAGCCCAAGATCTCCACCGGCTCAAGAATAGTTATTGAAGGCTGTGGCTAAAAATTATTGAATTATTCTCTTAACTATTGCTAAAATAACGAATCCTCAGCGTAGTTGTCGATATAAAATAACAAATCAGATCCGATAAGAAAACGTTAAATGCGTGAGGACTTTTTTTCGCAGTTTAAAAAAACTCCTGTATATAATGTTTCCGTTTACTCCTTCGTCTATTTTAAAAACACCAAAGTTACATCTAGCCTCGACAGTAGAGAGATTTTTTAAGGTCCATTGAGTGTGTGCGAGACTTTTTTTTTCTTTCAAGAGAGTCAGAGGCCTCCATCCCCATAGCAGCAATTTGTCAAGGTTTTTTTATTCCCTTCCTTGCGCTTTTCGATAATTTATAGATTGGCTTCCACCCCGTTAGACTTTTTTTCCCTCTCTTTTTCCCTGCGCCGAATGTTGGATAGAGAGCGCACAACTTCTTTCCAGAGGGGCTTGTGCTGCAACGAGAATCCTAAAGATTTATCGGACTATTAATTTTAGTTTTGCGCCATTTTACTAGTGGCTGTCATCTCTCGTGCCGATAGGACGAGTTACGACTCAACTCCATGCACAGCTCTCGTTCCGAGATGGATTTGGAATATTTTATTTTACTTTTTAACAAGGAAGAATGATGTAAGAGAATATAAAAAAGGAAGAAAAGTAGAAGATGCATTTGATGATTGCGCTAAACACATTCTTTTAATGCAATCATTGATCAAAACGTATCTTTTTAAAGCACAACGCATATAAAAAATCATTTAAAATATTAACTATAAATACTATTCTTTGAAAATATAATTTGTTTAAATTTTTATTTCAAAAAATAGTATATAATAGTAAACAGAATAATTAAACACAAAAGATTTAATACGCCCATTCCCTTTTCTACATTTACAAAGCGGTAATATGTCACTCTAATAAAAGCATAAGAATTATATGACAATATCGGTTTATATTTAAATCAGTGGAAAAAAACATTGAATGGAATATATAAGCGGGGGGAAAAAAACGTTAAGTGAAGTAAGTATTCGTAATTATGATCTTTCGCTCCGGAACGAGGATGAAATCTGAGCTGATGCCACGCATTCCTAAATTTCGTGTATTGTACAATTATATATATATATACACCGAATATTTACATCAAATTCCATTTTGCATCGAGATGTTTCCATTATTCCACGCGATGTATCATTTAGGATCAGTTGCGCAGACAGGAATTTTTCAAGGTCGGGGGGGTGCAGGGTCGAAAGTCCACTATCACGCTCGTATCACGCTCCAATACGCCACCTAACATTCTTTTGTTTTTGTCAATTTTCGGTAACAAAAGCATTAAAAAATTAATTACTGAATGAATAATTAGCATTAATTAATAAAATAAACTATTAATAACAAATACTTAATTGAACTTTAAGTACCATATACATAGGATTATAATCAATGGGGAAAAAATCAAGAGCTTTGAAGAGGTCCGAACCCAAGGCCCTTGTGTGCGCCACTGTTTAGGATCGAAACTCGAACCAAAAATGAGATGGAGGTGGAAAAAAGCGCAATTTTTTTCATGATGATCATTCAGCTGTTGCGACTATTTTCCATTAATTAATCTTGATTCATTCTTTCGTGAGTTAGTGTTTACTAAACGGCCCACTTCAAAGCTACACTAGGGCTATTGGCGACGGACTTCGTTGTTTTCAACAGCAGTCAAGTTACGAGGATGGCAACAGAGCTGGAGAGTGAGCAAGTGTTATAATAACGCCGCACTTTTACGAAACACGATGGCTATTGGCGATGGATATCGTAATTTTTAACCAAAGTCAGGAGACGAAGACAAAATCTGAACTGGCACTCCCAAACTAACACGCCAATGAGAGGATTTTCAGTTCGACATATTCAACGTGCATCAAACCCCTCCAAACGGCGGATCTTGAGTGGCATTAGGACTTGAACCCGCCACCATGAGTTAGTGATCATAACCACTAGGGCTACCATGGCCACATACCAGAGCTGATATCCCATACTCTAAACCTCCAAACAAACCACTTTTGAGCCTTAACAATGTTTAGTCCTTCTACACAATGGGTTTTCAGTGACATTTGGACTCGACAACGCCAGCTTTGAGTTAATGACCATGACTACACAGCTAACGCGGTTACAGTAAATATAAAGATTTTGGTGCAATCATAACCTAAATAATTTACTAAAAAACAATTGTATTATTACAAGCAATGATCTTACACTACAAAAGATGTATAAAATATACTTTCTAAAAGAAGAACGTTAAAATACACCACCTTAATCTTGAAAAAGAACGAGAATTAGAGACATGCCATTTGCTGCTGTAACTCACGATGCAAACTAATATTTTTGACATCTCTCTAAAGTGAAGGAATCACTTAATCTCCTCTGGATCTATTCCAAACCAAACCATCTCTACTCCAAACCAAACAACCCGAATCCATTTATTTCGAATCTAAATGACACCGAAACGGCCAGACGATCCATTTTAACCATTGTGCGCAAGATGTCTCCAGTTGGAATACTAGCTTTCACATGGAACACAAAGATTTGCATAATTCCCAACTGGGAGAAACATCATTCATCATTTACAGCTTGTTCTCAAGTTACATAGGGAAACGCCAAATGTAAAGCCTTTCACGTATCAATTTGAATTCGCACATGTACTGTTATATTCTGTTTAAAAAAACGCTATCCAAAAATAATCGAATTATCCGGTCGTAATGTCGTGAAATCAGTTGTAGCGTAAGCCCTGACTATCCTGTAAACATTTATGTAATAATGAGTGACAGTGAATAACTTAAGCAGTTAAATCAATATTATTAAATTAAAGGCTATGCATTTAGCACAATCTGCATATAATCAAAGCAGAAGTTTTAATCAGTACTTATGTCAACAAGACTTTGCGGGTAGATTTAGAAATATATATAACGTAGCTTAAATTCAAACACTATGTGAATATTTATAGATAAATTATCTGAATTTTTTTTATATATAAAAGTGATCACAAAGCATACACAAAAAAGCGATTTTAAAGTCATTGAAAAATTACCCTCATTAAAATAAATTTTGTTAAACAAATCAGGTGCGATTATTTTTGCTTATTGTCTGCTGATAGAAAATATAACTGGTAAAAAGTTTAATTTTTAAAAAGAAATTAAAATGAAAACTTATTTATATACATAGAGAGAAAAATATTAGAAGTATATTAGTATTCTCTCTCATTTTTCTTTATAAACACCTTTAACAAAACCTATTTACTTCCTTCCTTAGTCTAAAACACAGGAAATAATGAATGTAATAAAACGAGACAGGGTAAAATAGTATTCACATTACTTACATATATATCACAGCTTTATAAATATATTTAGATAAAAATATTATACGATTCTCGAATAGCCTGAACCATTATTACGAAGCTCAAAGCTTTTTTCCAACAAAAAAGTTCTATAAACAGTTCTGCTTAGAACAATACGTTCCCGCCTTTTTCATTTTAACTAGTCACCTATTTAATTGTTTTCCTCTGCCTCTATAATCTTTTAAATTCCTATATAATAGATAGAATTGTACGAGTTAAAATAAAGCATTTGTTTGCTGTCCTAGAAATCATAAAAATTATTAAAAAGAAAAAAAAAATCAATCACCTTGTTTATGTTAAATATCGAAAAAATAGTCATCAGATCACTTTATCTCACACTAAACTACAAATTTTGAAAAATAAATTCATTGTGAATAATTCCAATTCAGGTAATTCCAGACAAAAAATTAAACCCTTAATATGCTTTACAACAATATAATCTATTATTATAAGCAATGAGATATATCGATTTGTCACAATCGATATCGTTTCATTTCTTACACGACTTTAGTTAAGACACGTTCGTTCACTTCATGCCAGTATCCTCCGATTAGAATCCATTTTTCAAGGGAAATAGAATCAAGAAACAAACAATCGGTTTCTCTATTTGATTAGAGGAAGTCTTGTGCGGTTTCACGTCGTATGTGGCGCCAATTGAAACCAAAAAGATTGCTCCGTGGCTGTCTGAAATCAGGATCAGAAGAAAAACCCTTCGGGACTCAGAGATCTTTTATCTCATTAGACGTGTGAAGACAAAGGGGGCTATCCACCCATGACAGACTAAATATGTTTCTTCGCATTCTTCTCTTGTAAAGAAAGTGCGGTGATATTCTACGTTTTATTCACAAGAAAGTTTATTTTTGTGTCATCAATGAAGGAAATTATGAAATGTTAACAATAGAGACTCAATACATTAAAAGTATAGAGTGGTGTACAAATCACTATCAATTTAAATAATTGTATAATATAATACGGAAGCGTACATTATATATAATAGAAGTCTAACAATACCATCACGGCAGTATCATATTTATCGTTGATTACTAAATTCATAAGCAATTCTATCAAGCTTAGTACACTACTGACCGCAATACTTCCTTCAGGGCACTAAGGCCAGTGTACCCCTGAAGGAAGCATGCAAACCATGTGAAATTTACATCATACGTTGGTGGCGTGAAATATGCAAATCATTAACATTATAGCACAGACGCACTGCATAGATGCCGGTAGCGCCACCCGCTAGCGCTATATCAGGAGAGAAAACATTTGCGGTTTGAAATACGGCAATTGTTTTTTCGTGCGAACGTCTTCTGGCGAAGTTTCCGAATTCGACCGAGGAAGAACAGTAGTCTATAGGGATTACGGATTATCCTTTAGAGAAATTGATCAATGTGTTGGAAGAAACCAAGCAACAATGAGGCAGATCTGTCATCACTGAATGCAGGAGGAAACGACGGACCAACGGGGCAGATCGCACCCACCTCGTTGCACCACTGCCTGGGATGACAGGGTGATAGTGCGCATGGCAGTGACGGATCACGCGACCACATCACGAGTCATAGCGCAACAGCCTGTTACGCATCATTCGGAGTTCACTCGTACCTTTCGACGCCGTGTGCAGCAGAGAGCAGTATCCGCAAGGCGTTCATTGCTTTGTTTACCCTAGACTGGAAACTACAGGCGTTTGCGCCACCAATGGTGCGCTGAACGGCGAACATGGACTACGGAATGGAACGACATTGTGTTTGCTGACGAATCCCGCTTCTGCCTGGTACATCACGAAGGTCAGATTTGAGTTTGGAAACACCGTAGTGAGAGACTATTGATCTGTCCACTGGTCTTGAACCCGGTATTGTCATTTGGGGTGGTATTAGATTTCACTGCCACACCCCTCTAGTACGCATTGCAGCGAACTAGCCAGCGCTACATATGTAAAGTGTTGGAGCCCGTTGTCTTCCCATGTATTCAACGCTTTTCAAGAGCAATATTCCGACGGGATAATGTGTGACCATACGTGGCACGCAACCTTCAAGAGTTCTTTACCCAACAGATTGAAATGTTTCCTTGGCCTGCTTATTCTTCCGAACTATCGCCAATCGAAAACGTGGTGCCCAAGCTTACACAACGACTGTCCCTTGATACACCACCCACTGCTACACCAAATGAACTTTGGCAATATCTGGAAGCCGTATGGACTATGCCAAGGCGTATGGCAGCAGTTATAGCCAACAATAGAGACTACGCCTAACTACTGATTTTGCCATCATCCACACGTCACAAAAGGCTGTAATTTTAATCGTTTGATCTTTGTACAACATGTTATCTGCCAAATAAATTTCGCAGTGATATCACTGGTCCTTCTCGTTATTGCATTTTATGTGGTCAGCAGTGTATATATATGCATAAAACTTTTCCATCCTTTTTAAATATTTTACATAAATCCCCACCTTAAGAGGAGTGAAAAGTATAACTGTACGAAGTTGTAAAAAAGAAAGTTAAAATATGTATACGTAAAACAAGCATAATAGGTCAAAAACACGTAAAAATTTACATTGCCCCTCTATATAAATAGTGATATTAAAAAACATACATATTAGGAAATGAACTATTAAACCAATTAAAATACAAAAATAATGGTAATTTTTTTGACATAAGTAATATTTCTTAAGAGTTATGCCAAATAGAATGTCTTAAAAAAACACTTTTTATTGATTTCAAAATGTCTAAAAGGCTAACTAATATATATATTTGCTGCATTTTTTCAAAAATAAAATGCTTCATTGAATAAAATTTTAATAAATTTTCATCACTACACCTCAGTATTGGATATCAGACCACATCAAATTTTTGTATAAGTGTAATATACATGTATTTAACTATATTTCTCCCTAAAATTCCAAGAGCCAGTCATTACAGAAGGAACCACTAAAGAGCGGACAAACTATAAGATTATTTCATTTTACTTGGCTGTTGATGCTCAAATAATAAATTGATATCAATCAATAAAGAATGGATAAAAATATCTTCAAAAGTCTTAGAGCATTTAGTGTTTTTTAACAAAAACTCACAAAATTAAGAAACATTTTTGAAAGCATATATTAAAAATATATATATATTCCTTATGCATAATAATGAGTTCAAGAAATTTGAGAGTACAAAATATTTGAATACATCAATCATAATCAGGGTTCAAAACACTTTTTAATGTATCAGGTTCACAGTGCGATGTGAAAATGTCAAAATGAATCGAGAAAGAATTTCCTAGTTCAAACTAATTTCATTAGTATAATACAGTCTTATTTTAACATTAAAAAAGTATTCCAAAGCATAAAAGAAAGCAAATTAAAACAGTTAGTCCTCAGTAAACCTTTTGGCAAAAAAATGAAACACCTTGAAGTTTCCCTTTCAAACTCTAACATTTAATTTATTTCAAAACGAGTTGGGGATACCCTTTTGGAAATTCAAAAACATACAATTTCATTCAAAATCCAATTACATTGACAACACTTTCTAATAGCAGAACCGTGGATCAGAAAATCTTCGATGAAAGACATCGGTCTCAGTTCGAGTTCATGAAAATCAATTTCCATTAAGTACACATACAAATTATTTCAAAGCACGATAAATTTCCCAACAGAAGTATCAACCTCGAACAAGGAATAACAAATGCGTATGTATCAATTCTATTAAAAGCAGGTCCATAATGAGAAGTACATCTAACGACAGTCCTCTTGCTCCTAATGTATCTACAAATCCCTTAACTCTTCCCTCGTCCATCTTAGGTGATGTCTGCTGTTTAATTCGCTCCTTCCCCCCACTGGAGTCATCACTCCTCGGTCGTGTTGGGGACTGGAAGAGTTTCATTTATATTTCACAGCAGCGACTCTCTTTTCTGCTGAGTGGACTCCCGAAAAGTGCGAAGGGAAGGCCTTTTCCAGAACTTTGTCCTCTAATAAATGGTCTCTCCTCTCCTGGCCCCCATCGATCCGCTTTTCTTCCCAAGTAATTAAAGGACCCCTCGCATTCCTCACTGACGCATTAAATGGACCTTCATATCTGGTGACACATAATTTTCGCTGTGAAATATTCCTAGTGTGAAAACCCCCCAGAAGGGTACATCAGGAGGTTAGACCCCGGTCTTGACAAAAGTTAAGTTATCGTGTCAGCATGCGATAGGAAATTCTGCATGCTGAACTTGATGGAACGTCATTCAAAATCTATATTTTGCATCTTTTCATACCACAAATCTTTAATAATTGAAAACTGTGGCGCTTATATATCGTTAAAATAAACTTATACACATATTCGCTCTCACATGGAGCTTTTCCAATTTCAGGGAAAATATAAGGAATTTTTACAAACTTTCTTTCTGTCTACCGAAAAAAGAGCAACTTTTAAAAGTATCATCACCTGGAATTTTCATTTTCACTGCTGTGAATGTAAAAGCAGGGCAATTTCAAAACCTTCTAGAATTTTTCAATGAAATAGCTTCACTTCCATGAATACTGAAAACAACGTTAAATATTTCTGTGATTTGAAAAGCAAACTTTAATTTATACATAGAGAGAATAATTTGGCATTTTGTTATTCCACGCTACATATTAGAAAAAAAACCCATTTGATATTTGTTAATTCACAAAAATTTTTAAAATACTGAACTGTATGGATATAAGGGGAAGAAACATGTGAATTGAAGTTAAATAGACAGCACTTCGAGAAAAAGACAATTTATATTTCACCAAATTCTCAGGGCCCTAATTTCCATCCCTATACTCAATAAAACCTTTCAGATACAGCTTCCATATATTTCTGAATATAAGCCATTCCTTGTATAAGTTGAGAGTACATTTTTACATCAAATACTTACACGAAATTCGAAACCTGTATATAAGCCTAAAAAAGAAAAAAACACCTGTAATTTTCAAAAATTTTGCCATGAGAGCGAAAGTGTTACAAACCAGGTAAAATGGTGAAATACTTTCCAATCAAGCTGACATAAAGTAAAATGCCTGACGCTAAAGAGGATAGTTTTATTTTTAAAAAGATTTTAAAAGATAAAGTTAAGCTTAAACACTAATTAAAAATTTTCTATCTAAATTTCACACATTTTTTCGTTCAATTGTTTTCTTGTATAAAATCTATGTTAGTCTTTCTGTGACATTTGGAGGGGGGGGGGAATGAGAGGGAAGAGGAATTTTTTTAGCAAACCCAAGGCTGAAAAATTTCGTGTTCGCTGAAAATTTTAATAACAGAATGGCTACACGGCATTTCTCTGTAAATGAGAAGCAAGCACAAGAATGGATTAAAAACATTTTAAATTGAAGAAATGCCAAATTTTTTTTTAAAAAAAGCAGCTCGTAATCGCTAACCTATGTTTTATGCTCTGGAAGATCTCGCCACATGATCCCATGTATTCAGACATCCCAATGAGTGAATGTGAATTTTATAAACAACTCTGAAACTGACAAATTTTGTAAAAGTTCCATTCAAAACACATAAAGAAATAGCATATTAAAATCCCTTGTGTATGGTTAATGGAAAATGTTTAAAGAAAGTTTTTCTTAAACTGCGTCTTTTCCCTCGATATTAGCAGATCCATATTCCAGCCGAACCCCTTATTTAAACTTTCTTTTTTAAGTTCCAAAAATTCTTGGCTTACACATGGAAATATACGGCTTTAAAAACGGATGATATTACCCGACTAATGGACAATGAAATATAACTATAATCATAATTCAGGAACGCATATCCAAAGCGACTACTGTGAAATATGTATGCAAAATCTGTTTAACAAATAATAAGCGTGCTTATATAAAATTCTTAAGAGTTTACTGATACAAAAGCCAATATGAATTTAAAATATAACCATTATTTACAACCAAAACGGTAATTCTTAAAGAACTTTGCTTGAACAACATTTTATTGGAGATATATGAAGGTTAATGCTACATAAGACCTTAAAATCATTCCTGTGAAATATCTCTAGTTTTATTTTGATCGTAATGGGAAAACTTCCACTTCTTGTATACACACACACACAGAAGTATTACCCTTTAATAAGGAAAGATTTTCCATCTATCACAAGGATAAGCTTTCAGGAATTAAAATGGAGAAAAAAGTTAGAGAGAGAGAACCTGCACTTTTAGGTAGCGGCGGTGGCAACGCGATCCGTGGCATCTGTTTGAGCTCCCACACGAGTACGTAACCTGTGACTGTACCGGCACAATAAATAAATAAATCCCCTGCTAAGAAAATGGTCTGTCATTTTCTCGGCTGGATTAATGGTCCAGGAGCAGCCAAGATTACGGTTCTCTTTCTTTTAATCCTGGCTGAACAAATAAAAGGGTAGAAGACATACATAAAAATATCGTTAGACTTTCTTTTTTTCCTTGTTTGTTAATACACAGTATTGCTTAAAGAGAGAACGAGGGAGAAGATTTAGTGGAACTTTTATTCGACGTAGACGGATCATCTCTTTCTGCCGCGAAGTGGAATTTCAATCGAAATGTAAGTTCTCGTGAAAAATGATGCAGTTCCAGAGCAAGGGTTGCGAAAGAGAAACTGAGCATCGTGTTCTGCATGCGATGCAGAAAAGGTTCGCATTCAAGTGTTGTTCAGGGATGAAAAATCTAATCAATAATAAGGAAGTTAGAAATAGCATGGTAAATGGAGTAACTGAATATGATTTCAGAATCACGATAGGATTGGGTGCGGAACTTCCTGAAAAACAACCAAATTGACAGATCTTGGTAGATAATGTTATGAAATTTCCTGATTGGTCACGCAATCTAATATTTTACTCAAAACCCTACGATTTTTATATCTTTTTCTGCACAAGCAATTAATATTTGTGCACAGCAATTTGAGCTTCAAAGTGGATGAATATTAAATATCCGAAATAAGATTTCAATCTTTTTAACACTTCGCTCAAAGCCTCAGATGGCACTAAAATCAGTTTAAAATGCTCCCTATTTATTAATAATTTTTTTTAGTCAAATAAAAACTTAGACTAGATTCTGTAGATTACATTTCATCTTGAAGATGTTGAGAAATACTTTTGCAATTAATAATTAGGAATGGAGTTGCTGATAGATTGATTGTTGATTAATATCACACACAAATTCAGCGTGAGGTCTACTGGTTACAGAATTTGTGGTTTAGAACCATTGCCGAGTGATGAGTATTACACCTTGTAGTGAACCAATGCTCGCGTTGGTCTTACGGTGAGTGGAATGAAGAACCACATCTTTAAAAGACAACTTTTATTTCGTTATCTTTCGGTTACTATCAACTCTTAAATAAGCCAATGGAACGAGTCAGTTTAAGCCAGGGGTGGGCAGACTTTTCCAGGGTAGGGCCTACTTCTAACTTTTTCAATGTGTTGCGGTCTACCCAGTATCCACTCTAGCTAGCATCGTTGTTCCCCAAATATGTTTCTTTTAGTATGCACATCTTAGATCTTAGTCAAGGCGGTCTTCCCAAAATGTCTTGGCGGTCCACAGGTCGATCGCGATCAACTTAATGCTCTTTCCTGGTTTAAGCCTACTCTAAATTTCATATAATAAAAAAAAAATACTTACCATTCACTTCCGATGCTCAGCTTTATTCCATAAACTCGCACCACAAGGTTCTTATTCTTTTTCCAACGATTGAAATGCAAACTCTAAGTTAATCTAAGAACAACACGTGCAATTGATATATTACTTTTATCTCCCTCTTGAATTTAATTCACTCAACTTTAAATAGTAGTTCTGCTTTACATAAATCACGGTTCCTTCACAGTAAGAGGTTCTCAAATCAAAACATTTTTTGAAAATATTTCATCTAAGGCAGCGGTTCTTAAATTGCAATCCAGAGACTCCCCGGGGGGTACCTAAAACCTTTCTGGAAGGTCCGCGAAGGTCTCATTTAATGTTAAGATTTCCCTTTTTTACAGACAATGGAGTGAGTGAGTGAATATTAACGTCGCACTGATTAGCAACACGAGGGCTTTTGGCGACGGTCCGCGTAATTTTGAACCATGGTCAAGTGACGCGGACGACACCTGAGCTGGCACCCCCTCTCCTAACTACCACACCAGCGGGAGGACGTTTGAGCTCTCGACAGATTAACGTGCATCGCTCCCCTACACGCGTATCTTTAGTGGTAGTGGGATCGAACTCATGACACGCTAGCCATGATCCGATGCCTAGACCACTTGGCCACCGCGGCCACTACAGACAATGGAAGGCATCTTGAAAAAATGGAAAGACTTACCATCCTAGACTAGATCACTAAATTGCCCCCCCCCCCAATGAGAAAAGTCTTTACTAGAACATGTATTTCAATCAAGAATATCTACCATTACTACAACGTCAATTTTCAAAATAGTAAAAACACATGAGCAAAGCTTAAGAATCGAATTCATAGTGTACCAATACGATAACACGCACGATTGCATTTAAATCCTTCAGCCATATTTTGGAAGTTAGGGAGGAATGTTCAAAATCTTGATGTCCGTGATGTCAGGCATAAAGGAGAGGGGGAGAGAGTTACAGCGATCAAAAGTTTAAGAATCGTAGCCCTGGAGGATTTGTGAAAAGGCGCGTAGATAATCCGTTACAACTTGAGCTGGCACTCCAATTTCCAAACTTCCACACCTCATCGAGGTTTGATTTATTTAACGCCCATCAGCGCCGTGTCTTTAGTAGCCTGAATACACGGAACTCTAGTAAAAACGTGGTTACGAAGAAGTTGATAGAGACATGTAACAAATATGCAATGGGAGTATTTTATTCTTGCCATTGCATAAAACTACATCTAAAGTTACCGACTTTAATTCAATACAAAGAAGAAAGAACTACCAAAAGCTTTTATCCATAATATCATTCAAAGACTAAGAGAGAAGAGACTCCCAAACACCAATAATTTTTCCTCAAAATTAAGTAAAATCTAATATACAACCTCTGACAATAAGGTTCGGTGAATGAAGTCAGAACGGCCAATCTAGCAACACTGGCAAAACAAAATGCTGCACATGCGTAGTGGCAGATGTTGACCATCTGTCCCCTCCGTTGTTCAGTTGAGCATCATCGATTTTGTTCTGCGTAAGACTAGTTTTACAAAGTGCTTGTTAAGCACATTGGTTTTTAACCGAGAACAGGAAAATGAACGCGAACAAAAGATCAATTTAAATTTTTGTTTTAAGCTTAGCAAGACACCGACAGAAACGTATTCGACACTGGTACGTGTCGTGACACACGCGCTGTCCACGAAGTGTGTGTACGAGTGGTTCGCAAGTTTTCAAGTAGGCTGAGAAAGTGTTTCTTACAGCCCCGTAGCAAAAGACATGCGACTTTCGTCAGTGACGAAAACATTGAAAAAGTGAGTAACTTAATTACGAAAAATCATCAATTAATTGTGTGCATGATAGTTGGACGAAGAATGCTGCAAGGTACATTGAAATTTTAACCCATTTCATGAAACATCTACGCATGATATGACCCCATGACGCACAAGGTTCATGGTTTTTTGATCACGACAATGCTCGCCCTTACACAGCCAATATCGTCAAATAGCTCCTGGAAAAAAAGGGAATAGTGCAAATTGAATATCCACCATTCTCGCCAGATCTTAATCCTGCAGACTTCTTATTCCCACCACTCAAAGTCGCTTTGAAAGAAAAGAGATTTGACGATATCTCTGACATCCAACGAAACGTGACGAAGCTTTTGAACTCCATCCCAAAAGAAGACTTCTTGCAAAGTTTCCAGGACATGTATAGCAGATTTCAATGGTCATGAGTTATGAAAGGTGACTATTTCGAAGGACAGTAAGGCAATTTTCGTTAATATTTAATCTACATTAATGTTTCAGGACTATTCACCAAGCTTTATTGTCAGAGGTTGTATATAAGGACATAAAGACATTAATACCTCTTAAAATAATACAGAAATCATTTCATACCACATCTATACATATCTGAATATCGATTATATATCATAAAATATTCAATAAACAAGAAAAAGGAAAATGAGCCGAAAGGAAAAGAAAACTCCCACTTACGAGAAATAATTCTCTCAAAAATTACTTAAGATATTCTGCGAGTCGCAACTGGAAAGAACTCAAACGTAATAGTAAGAGAAATTCAGAACTATCGAAAACTTAACTACGTTCGAAAAGATAGAAAAGCGAGAAAGAAGAACGCTTTTCTTTTGTCGACAGCATTTTCGACGCTCACGGTCCAGGTAAATCCCGTTTTTTCTCGCGCGATAGAGAATGTGACAAATGGCGCGTCATCTAATGGCTAAAAAGGCGGTCCGGCAATTTGGGTTAATGTCTTTCCTTTTTATACTTTTCCCGAATTCGCAAATTTTCCCGGGAACCGAGGGAATTTAGAATTTTTTTTTCTTCCTACTTCCTGATGCGTTTATTTAATGCCTGAAATTTAAAATATATATAAAAAAATTATCCAGACGAAATAGAAGGATTAAGCGGAAGAGTGGTTAATTGCGGCAATCAACGCCTCTGCCCCCATTGTTTAGGGAATGGACACTTTTAATGCCGGATTATCGGCTAGAGCGCAGGTGATTTTTTAATCAGTCCCAACGGATTCGAAGCTTTTAATGGATCCTTTTTTCCACCAGGGACAAAAGGAAAAAAAGACAGTAAATGGGAAATAGAGCGCTTTTAAAAGTAGTGCACAGCCAATAAAACAAAAGATGGGTTTCTTTTTTAATCGGGGAGAAAACCAAAAGAGAGAATTTAGAGAAAGAAAACAGAAGCATTTAAAAAGCATTTGCACTCCATCTGAACCACCACTGAGACTTTAAGTTGACTTTCTTTTTTTTTATTCGAACAAAGTTTCGTTAAAGGAACAAAATTTATTTTCCGAGTGAGTTGAATTTGTATGGATACCGGAGGATTAAAATGTGCGGAAAAAACAGTTCTTTGATCAACAGCAATAAAAGAGACAGAAGGGAAAATAAAACTTTATCAAACTATTGAAATAAGACAGGAGATTGGAGACATGTTTAGCAAAATACTGTTAGGATTATGAAGTCTATATCAAGTTGTTTGTCTTAAAAAATAAAACGTTTAAACTTTTTTTCTTTGTTTGATTTAAGACAGACAAAAGTATATTACAAAAAATATTTTCATACTCTTTATAAAGTTTGAGAGACTTCAAAAGCTGATATTTATTGTTTGTTAAATCTTTACATTGTTTGTAACAGTGGCAGAACTATTGTTTCGAATAGTATCGTAAGAAAGGAATGGGCAAATCTCACAGTATTTTTCTCACTTAAATTTAAATATTTAATTATATTAAAACATTCGTAACTTTAAACGTATAAAATTTCAATGTAAAAATATATTCAAATAAAACTTGTGTAATGTATTTCCTTATTCATAGGCCCAAGTTGTTCAATTCGAAACAGACATAACAAAATTTCTTTCCATCATTTTATCAACAAACCGAACTCCGTAATATATAGAATTACTAGAACAGCAATATAAGATCGGACTATAACGGTACACACAGTGCAACAGATTGAATAAAAATAAATCGGAACAAAAATTATATATAGTTGCCACATTCTGAAACAAAATAATCATTTCTATTTTAATTGTTTGAATTTCCTCATTGGATAGAGGACATCCGCTAAAATTCCCTTTCGTAGTGATTACCAAACATCTGTGGCACGAGTTGCCACGACATGAATACACATCTGTTTTTAGGTAAAGAATATTATACATATAATAGCGATGAAAATTGCATCATTAGTCATATTTATTTATCACTACATAAGTAACTATTCGCAAACCAATTTTTCTTTCGAGAAATTATAGTTTTTTGTCTGAAAACTTTTAAAAGGTTTTCTTTTTAACTGACAACACAACGGGAACTCATTTTTTGGTTAGCTAGAATGGCAACAATATCTAGAAAGCCTGAAGTTGATTCATCCAGAGGCAGGATCAAATTAGAACAAAATAACGAGAATCAGGCGAATCGATCTTTTGGTGCCACCAGCAAGAGGACAGCCCTGCCTCTTCATTAGAAGTCAAAGTATTTCCACGGAAGAGGGCAGGGTGAGTCAAGCGAATCATTTTAATGATGAAACTAATCCGGGAAGAATAGGTTTTCCCAAATGCGCTGTAAAGCGCAATAAAATGGCTATGTACTTTATTGACAAGAACTTGATTGATGTAATAATCAGTTGAAATACTATGGTTAATAAAGGTACAAAAGAATGTCTAGATAATGCATCTTGCATATTAAAAGGACATCATGCTAAAGATTTACTCTTTTGTATTGGGAAAGATATTCTCAGCAGCGTTGAAAATTTAATGTTATTAATAACTAATGTGCAGTTTTAATCGATTTCTCTAAATATCCAATCGTTCCAAAATTCATTTTTAATTTTATTTTCTTGTCACCCGCACGATATTTTGATTGGAAATTGATATTCGTGTTACTCTGTTCAGAGATATATAAAAGCTTCTTTAAACAATACAAGAAGTTGTGTAACTGAAAAAAAAATCCTTCCCACTCTTATTGATAAATAAAATGGGCAAAAACCTTCAATATAAATGTTTCATCTATCATTAGTATTCAATAAAAAAAGAAAATCTTTTAAAGATGTCTTTAAAAACTTGGTGAGTGAGAGTTTCTTGACGTCGCACTGTGAAAGACCACAAAGGTTATTTTGGCGACTAATCTCCTAATATTGAGCCCCGATCAAATGATGAGGGCGACACCTGAAGTATATAGCACCCCTTCTATAAACTATCACACCACGTCTATGGAAAGACTTTGAACTCGACAGATTTAGTGTGCATCAGCCTCCTCTACACGGCGGTACTTTAGTGGTTCCAGGAAAAATCTTATTTTATACATTGTAACAATGAGATATCCCGAGGTCTATCCTTTCTAACTCAGATTTTTTTTTCGGTCCAGCCAAATACTTTAAGCTGAAACAATGTCTGAATACAAGCGAATGCCACTTTCGAATATATAAATAGACAGCAAAATAGATGATAGGTGGAGGATTGCAGATGATAGGTGGAGGATTGCAGGTGATGGTGGAGGATTGCAAGTGATGGTGGAGGATTGTAAGTGATGGTGGAGGATTGTAGATGAGAGTGAAGGATTGTAGATGAGAGTGAAGGATTGTAGATGAGAGTGAAAGATTGTAGATGAGAGTGAAAGATTGTAGATGAGAGTGAAAGATTGTAGATGAGAGTGAAAGATTGTAGATGAGAGTGAAAGATTGTAGATGAGAGTGAAGGATTGTAGATGAGAGTGAAAGATTGTAGATGAGAGTGAAAGATTGTAGATGAGAGTGAAGGATTGTAGATGAGAGTGAAGGATTGTAGATGAGAGTGAAGGATTGTAGATGAGAGTGAAGGATTGTAGATAATTGTGGACGAAATGCCACATTATCGCGCGCTCAACAACTTTTACAATTGAAAATTACGTCGGTTGTTGAATCGTCAAGGCAGAAAGGTTGCATCTCGTTTAGATACGTAAAAAAATGTATTCATAACTTTTGGTTTGTTTTGACTACATATCATGAAGTCATTTCTAGTGTTTGATTAAATAAAAGTAAATTTTGTTAATAATTTTTTATTGTAATCATTAAGAGTTGGATTCAAAGGTTTCTCATGCTGCCCTCGGATTCCCCCGGGAATTCTAGTAATGTGAGACATCTTCACCGTAACTCACCTGAGAAAAAGGTAAGACGACATCATTAATTTTCATCTGTCAGCATCTGTTCTTAAGCCAGCGAACAATCGCAAAAGTAGATAAAAATATTAAATAAGTATTCATATATTGTACCAATTTTTACATAGAGTAAACAAAAAAAATTCCTTGAAGTGCTTATTATAATTGTAGACAAATCTATCTTAGAGAAAATTGTTTGATCAACGAGATACGAAAAATATTTCATTCAGAAACAGAGAGGAATTTATAGAAGCAGAACTAAAATGATTAAGAGTGAGTGTTTTATTAACATTGCACTTTTATGTAACAATGGGGTCTATCGGAGACGGACATCGTCATTTTGAACCTCAATCAAGTGACTAGAACGACACCTTCCCCTCCTAACTACCACACCATTGGGAAAATATTGAGCCTCGTCAGATTTAACGTGCATTAGCTCCTCTACACGGAGAGTCTTCAGTGACATTAGGATTCGAACTCATGACACGTCGTGCACGAGTCCGTGACCATAACCGCTGCCACAAACCGACATGAAATGTTTTTTAAGTTATTGTGGTGCATGAAAAAGTTAGACAATAATTTTTACATATGTGCATTACATAAATATTCACAATAGTATTCATTGGCATTTTTATTGTACTCCATACTGTTTCATGTTTTATGTGGGTATCTTATATGAGCATTTCAACGAGACTATCGTGGCCGCGGTAGCCGAGTGATCTAGGCATCGGATCGTGGCTAGCGTGTCATGAGTTCGATCTTAGTACCACTAAAGACCCGCCGTGTAGGGGCGCGATGCACGTAAAATCTGTCGAGAGCTCAAACGTCCTCCCGTTGGTGTGGTGTGGTACTTAAGAGAGGGGGGTGCCAGCTCAGGTGTCGTCAGCGTCACTTGACCATGGTTCAAAATTACACGGACCGTCCCCAAAAGCCCTCGTGTAGCTGAACAGTGGGACCACTCAACGCGAGACTATCCATTTCGTATATATCATTCTTTTCTGTTTACTTTTAACACATTCTAAACAAAAGCTGAGATGAAGGGCAAAACAAACTGTTGATATTAAAATTACTAAGCAAATTTCAGTTTTCAGGTGCTAGAGCAATATTTCCAAAATATGCGCACGTGAAAGACAACAGATATCTCTCAAAGAAGACTCGAAACCCGTTTTTCCTCGAAGATATTTAATGCAATTTAATATTTCGGGGCTCACGTCGGAGTGGAGCGAGGGCTTCATTTCACGCGTCGATTCCTCCGCCCCATTAGAATGCGGGGCGCCGCCCTCCTTTGACGACCGCTAATTAGAGGAAGTTGAACTGGGTCTCAATGAAATGCATTTACTCTGCCAGGAAAGAAAAAGAACATCGATGGCGTTCTAAAAGTAACGCCTGCGAGACAGGATAAAATGAACCCCTTGAAACAAGGGATAGCTTTATAGAATCATAAAGTGAGAGATACTTAGGTTCCGCCTAATAAACAATATAGAAAATTATATTCAGTATAAATTACAGTCCACGGATTTTCTTTTTGAATATGTCTCTTGAAACAAAATTAATTAAAAACCACCTATAAAATATGAGTAATTGTGAATTATAATTAATCAATTAAACACGAAATGATTAATAATGTAAAGGACTTAATGAATAAATTCAATAATTCATATTTGAAGTGATGCATTGAATGATATCATTTAAACATCTAACTAAAATGAAATTTATGATCACATACAGCAAGAATTATGTCGCGATGCCGTGTTGCTAATATATGTGCTTATACTAATTTATAACACAATTATGCAAAAGATTCTGAATACCAGGAAAGTATTTGGATTTGGAAGCCATGAAAGATAAATATGATTCTAGGTAAAACAAACCAATTCATTAAATTTAAAGCGTAATGTCATCATAATAATGCTTTATGTTAAAGGATGCGACTGATTCGGTACGAAAGTATTCTGAATTCAGTAGATCTGATTTTTTAAAAAAAATAATCTACTATAAGCATATTGCAAATCAAGACATTTCTACACAAAGTAACATATGTTACATTTATTAAAGAGTTTCATCACAACTAATTATTACGTTTTTAATATTATAACCAATGTAAAAGAACGAGTACTTATAATACATGTAACACGTGTTGCAGTGTTGTAAAATATTTCTCATTATTAAATATTGAGGGGAAAACTTTAAATAAAAAACATAATTCACTGTGACTTAAAATGGGAGTTCGTATATATTCTCTCATGATATTACTGCTGTAGTGGTCATTTTTCTAGTCCAGCTTGGTGATTCAAGTAATTATATAACTTCCTTATCCTTTTAACCTTCACAATCTGTATTGTTTAATTTTTCAATTCACCTGTGCGAAGAACGGGTATACCACAGCTAGTGTGTGTGTGTATATATATATATATATATTGCATCATCTAAATTCAAATAAACCATTTTTAAAAAACGGGAGGAGTTGGAAAGAAAAAAAAATCGACTAACAACTAACTTGAAACGAAAGGTTTTGTTTAACTTTTTCATAGAATGTTTTAATTCCCTTTTACTGGCAGATGTACAAATGGAAAATCTTAAATCATTTCAAAACGAGGAAAATTTTAAGAATTAAATAATATCAAGAAAATTCAACGAAATTAATTGCATCTAAAACAAAAGACAAAGAACAAATATATGATGGCTGGAAAAATTAATAACAAAGTATATAAAAATAAACATTTTGTATAATAGACAATATTCGTGCAACAAGTGATAGAGAAAATATATACTTATAAAAAATAAACAAGACTTTTTACTTCGTTGTATTAAAATAAATTATAAGAATTAAAAACATACTGTATCTCTTAGAATATTGCAGATTTCACGAAACGTAAAATGTATATTTTTTTGATGTGGTACAGATAAAAACGCCTTGTTTAACAGAAATGACTAATTTACAAACAGGAGAAAAAATACGAGCTTTAAAACAATGTTATGAAAAAAAAAAAAGAGATTATTTATTTTTTTCCTAAAAATTAATTTTATTTTGTTAAAAGTATTCAAGGGATTCTTTGCGAATATCCTGCCCATGTTCGATATCAGAAGCTGAAGATTGATACAACGATGTAAAAGAATAATGCTTCAACACATTTTGTTACGAGTTACACCGATAGATGGCAGCAGGAACCAAATAAGTGTGCAATGGACAAAGCAGCAAACTTTGTTAGCACGAGGAAAGTGCATCATTTGAATTTCAAAAATTTTAAATTCTTATCTTAATCATTAACTTATCTCATTGTGTGAATTAAGTTTAAAATATCTTTCTCAGAATACTCCAAATAAAACAAATGCTATTGATAAAAGCATCGTGTGAGCCAACTACGGAACGATAAATTCCCGGTATTAAAATGAATTTTATACAAGCAATTTTTCTAAAGTCTGTTAAAATAGTATAGATACATATAATTCCAAAAGCCTTTAAATTAAAATTGTGTTAATCAAATTAACGATTTCGTACATTTTGAACTAAATATAATTTAAAAATAGCGAAACTTAGTTTTAAATCATTGTTGCTTATGCATGGTCTGGCACATTCCGTTGAAATGAATGAAGTAATTCAATGCATTTTTGGTTCTTTAATTAACTTTAAAATAACACACAAAATACTATTTAGACTATTTGCAAATTAGAAATTTAGGGAGTAAGTTTTCTAAGAAGGTACTATTATATTATTCAAGGAAAACACAACGAAGTGTGATTTTCATTTTTAATTAATATAATTAAATAAGTTTACTTCTGAATTATTATTGCAAGGAATGGAGTACACAAGAAGGTTCAAACCTAGATGTATCTACGCAGATATTTTTAATTTTTAGAATAAAAACTATGATGCTCTGCGCTTTCGTACAGGTGAATTTTCTTTTAAATGTATAAATTCAACCCATAAAAGTTTGAATATACCACTAATTGCAACGCTAAATAACTTTGTAGTTGATGTTAATATTTAACAGTCACAAAATGACATTTGGAATAGGTTTATAGCATCAAAATTTTGAAATTCTAACGCGAAAGCTTGTTTTTCACAGATTTCAATGAAATTTTTTAGGAAAACAACTAGGAAAAATCTGTTATCTGTACAAAAATCTAAGAATGTAACTTAATAATTTTTTCTCACACTTTTTCGACTATTTTAAGAGCTCTAAATTTAATTGAATGAACCAAATCTCAAGTTATTTTCAAAAAAATTTAAAAAAATATTTTAATAACGGCAGTTAGAACAATATTACTAAACTCTGACTATCATTTTTTAGAAAATTGAAAATATTTGCTTAGATTTTCATTGTTCTTTGTTTTCGTATTCATCAAACTTTTATTCTTATTATCAAGGATAAACTACCAAGATTTTTTTCAAATAATTAATTCTGCTATAGTTTAAGGTTTAAACTTAGAAGTATTTTTCGTCATAAATTACTGATCTATATTTTTTTTAACTAATATCATACTTAAAATCAATACAATAAGGAAATGTTTGGATTTTAATATTTTTTTCGTTCAATTTCGTAGTACAAATTTCGTCTTTAAATTAAAATGACAAAAAACACAAGAATTTACATTAAAAAAAAAAAACTTTAAAAATTTGCAACTCTATATAAAAACTATCTACACGGCATTTTCAGTTTAATGAAACATTTTTTTTTTAAAAAAAGACGAAAATAATGTATTGGAGTTTATATGTATGAAAATCAATGTTTAAAAAAAATCAAGTCATCCAGTTAGAAAGGGAGGGAGTGCATTCAAAAATCGCAAACCATTAATCAAGTTATTACTTTAACGTTAATTTATTTTCAAATTTTTAATTAATTCTTTTTTCTTATTTATGATAATCTAACAAGAGTTACAATTAAATTTTCCTTGATGTTATATGTTAAATATAGAACTAATAATAAAAAATCAGGAACAAAATTTCAGTACCATCTTAAAAACACTTCAACCCACCTTATTTATAAGAGGGAGCGTCATCCACTATTTAAAATCACCTGTCAGCGAGCCAGGAGGCGAAAACGCGCATTAATTCCCGTGCGCAATCAACCCATCTCTCTCATTAATCGGTCGAACACGCCGGGACTTCTTAAATCATCGTCACTTGCGCTCTCGACACCTTCCCTTTCTTTTTTCCCCTTCCCCACTTCCTTCTTCTTGTGTTATGAATGGCCGCCATCCATAGAGCCCGAAGTGCGTGTCACCAGATAAAGGCTAGCACTGGCGATGAGCAGGAGTGATAAGTCTAATATATGAATGTTGTGTGTGTGCCTTTCCTTTTCTTTAATTGGTTTTCTCATTCCACCATTCGTTTGTGACAAAAGAATTCGTTTTTTTAGGAAGAATGTTCATTATGAGATACGTACTGACAAGTTCTGTGGAATTTCTGGTAATGTGTATTTCGCAAAGAAAGTTTCAGTAAATATGATTATTATTTTTTTTCCAGAAATTAAAGAAATAAAGGAAATAATAAATAAGATGTTATATATGAAAACTAAAAGTTACCCCATAAAAAATCGTCATTTGGACACGCAACGTACTTAACTGAATGCAAAATAATAAACAGCGCGGAGTTAAAAAAACTTTTAGAAAAAAGTAAAGATTATTCCCAAACACTACTTTCACAATAACACTCGATTATCTAAGAACGGATTGGCCGGAATCGTAGCGCATGATTGGTTAAACCAAATCAATATTAAGGTGGACACGCACAGTACAAAATGACGAAAAAATTGCTCAATGCGTTCCCGGAACTGAGCACTCGTGACCGGTGTTGTGGCCTCACGTGTTCGAGTCCTGATGCCACTGAAGACCCACCGTGTAGAGAAGCTGATGCACGTTAAATGTATCATGACTCAAGAGTTAAAGTTATATTTACGTTGTATTATAGAGCTGCACTAGTTTTATTGGCAACGGACCTCATAATTTTGAACCTCGGTCAAGTGACGAAAACGACACTGTAGCTGCCACTCCTTCTCCTAACGTCCACACCACATCAAGAGAGAGAGATAATATTACCGTCGCACTGATTAGCAACACGAGGCTTTTGGCGACGGTCCGCGTAATTTTGACCCATGATCAAGTGACGCGGACGACACCTGAGCTGGCACCCCCTCTCCTAAACTACCACACCACACCAACGTGAGGACGTTTGAGCTCTCGACAGATTTAACGTGCATCGCCCCCTGCACGGCGGATCTCTGTAGTGGTACTAGGGTCGAACTCATGACACGCTAGCCATGATCCGATGCCTAGACCACTCGGCCACCGCGGCCTCCCCACCACATCAAAGAGAGGACATTGGGCCTCGACAGATTTAAGGTACATCAGCCCCTCGACACGGTAAAAAAAAAAAAAAAAACAAAAAAAAAAAAAAAAATTAAATAATCACCCCTCGACACGGTGGGTTTCTATTTTATATTTTTTCAATAGCCTTCGTTTTACTTCAATGCAATGCTGGTTTATCCATTGGGCGCTTGGGCAGGCGCCCAGGGCCCGGAAGGGCAAGGAAGAGCCCGGAGAAGCTGGACTTATCCCGGTTTTCTGGTAATAAATTTCGATCCACCAGTGCTAAGGGATCCAGTAGACCTTCTGCGCCCAGGGCCCGAAATTAGCTTAAATCGCACTGCTTCAATGTGTGTGACGGGCGTTAATAACAATTAATGAATACAGATCAGTGAAATTTTAAACCACTGGTGATTCGAAGAGGTCTATTTTTAAAAAAAATTTAATATATCCAAGATCAATTCTTCAAATTCGTATGAGAAATAAACACACACGTATCCATGTCAGTCCGAAAACTTTTCTCTTAGATTAGACATGTTTAACTTCATAATAACTGTTGTTGCTAATGCCACCGGACTGACGATGTCAGATCGGGGCATACGAAATTTATCCCGGGCAAACGACTAAATGTATGTCTGTCATTATCCGTAGCTTTGAGCACCATGCAGGTGACAGTATAATCTGGAACGGTCCACCCCAACTTTGAGAGGGAACACCCTGGGGATGGTCAGGGGCACCTCACCCTTTTCTCCTTCCACCAACCTCACGGAGACAAGTTGCGGCTTGCCTGCTATTTATCGTACGCCCCTGCTGCGAAGGAACTATTACATACATCCATGTCTTCTCCAGATTCGAACCTAGAACCTAAGGCACAACAGTCAGCGTCACTAACCACGATACCGGATTGGGCGGCATAATAACAGTACAATAACGAAATAACTTATGAAATAATGACAGTAATACGTAGTTACATGACATAGAAAATTAAACTCATCATTTTTTTTCCGTATTGTTAAGTTTTATTTAAAAATTTCCTTTTAAATAGTTCAAACTATTTCCGACAATTCGGTAAGGCAAACAAATTATTTATAACAACTGCCGCAACAATGATTATGTTTGCAGCCATGGCAACTGCGAGTGCTGTGGACATCACAGAAGCAGAGTTAATTCATCGGAACTGGCAACAAACAATACAAAAACGCAGTTAATTTCTCTGAGTGGAAATCCTCTCGATTACGTTTCATTGATTCTGACCCGCAACAAACTATCTGTGTGTGACAAATTAACTCTTCCATTAGCGGGAACCTGACCGCGTTTCAACTAATGAACTGTTCGTGTGAATTGTATCCTAAAATGGTAGAATATGGAAATGAAGCATAGGTAACCGATATATGAAGCTCATGGAAAACTGAAACTTAAAAAATATATATATTGTCAAAAGAAAACGTGCAAAATGAAGAAGAATGCATAACTTGTGGAAAAAGTCGAAATCTGTAAAACAAATGATGAATATAGAAATTTTAATTTTGGATAAAAACACAATGAAATCAAGAAGAACAAAAAAAGGAATGTAGATGACAAATAAATAATGGAAAGAACTCAAATCAACTAGAAAAACAATAAACTTACTTTTCTTTCTTTCCAATGGGTTGCAGGTGGCAGCTAAGCCTTTGCAGACACGGCAAGTTCTCAAATGTGATAGCCTACACTTTGACGATTGAATTTTGTTCAATTCAAGCCCTCGTCGGAAGATAAATATTATCGTGATTTTAATTTTGCCGAGTGTCAGAGCCGAATTGATGCTCAAGGAGTCTTTTACATGCCCCATAATAACATGATATGCCTACTTACTATTTTCGCATCCAGAAATCTATTGACTCCAGCCGGAATCGAATCCGAAACCTTCGGCTTACGCTAGCCAGTAACGTAACCAAGAACATTTGGGCACCCCTGCGAAGTCAGGTTTTGGGCCCCTCAAGTTGGATTTTACAAAGGGTAGGTACTTGGAGGCAGTCAGGCATTAGGTTCCCGACCCTATGCTCTCCTGCGGGGTGTCTGTTACGCCATTGACGCTAGCTCAAAGCAACCGAGCCGACTTAACGAATGATGAATAGGATGTTTTGATTTTGATAGAAACACACTGAAAATGGAATAACGAAAAAATGAACCCAATAGAAACACACTGAAATGGTATAGGATGTTTTGATTTTGATAGAAACACACTGAAATGGGAATAACGAAAAATGAACCCAGACAACAGAAAATAATGTATGTGGGAAATAAAATGTATCAGAAAAAATTACAATTAAAAGAAAATAATGTATGTGAGGAAATAAAATGTATCAGAAAAAATTACAATTAAAAGAAAGAGATGAAATGCAGCTACAGTACAAATGACGAATGTAGAAAGTTGAATGAAACGCAATGTAAATGAGGATAACGGAAAGATAAACTAAAGCTAGTGGACAGATAACGCATGTAAGGAATTCTGAAATAGAGCAACGAAAATTTTTGATGGAATCAATTATTAGCGTCCAAATAAATGGCATTCAACTAACGCCATCTGGATTTTTACGCAATAAACAATACACATCCAAATATCCATAAAAGAACAAAATCCTTATCCAACTCTGAATCCATAGAGAAATAAATGGTCATTATTCACGATTAGCAACGTTTAAAAATATTGCAACATTTTAACCGCCATATCAACAAATAATAATTAACGCTGAAATTTCAATCCTAATAGTAAAGGGTTAGTGGTTTTCCTTCCATTTTTTAAAAAGAAATTAAATGGATTTATGGTACATTTTTCTCGATTTCCGGAGTCAAAAATCGAGCCACAGATGGCCCAGAGGACCGATAGCGAATGAACCGCACACTTCCGGTTCCGTTCCTTCTATAATCACCTGAATGGGGGTGTGGGCGAGAGAGAAATATAAACTCTCCCGAAACATTTCTGCATCATTAGTCAAAAGCTTAATAACATTAACGGCAACGCGCGAAGGTTCATTTTTCACCGAAAAAGAAAGGGTTAAAAACAAGCAAGATAAGAGCCGCGAGAATCGGCAATTGCCTAAATGCAGTTCGAACAAACACAAACAGCTCGTTAGATGGGGAAGAGAGGCCCTTTCGTCCCATGATTGTCCTCCGCCCAGAGAATGGGAGGGGTTCTTTGACTGAGATGGAACATCTGGAATTCTTATTCAGTGCAGATAATTTGTTCGATAACCTTGGTATTGGAAACACTTCCGTTTTTAAAGCACATATGAAATCAGAATCCAATATATAAGCGTACTCATCACAAAAATTTGATTTTGTTTAACTTAAGTTCTGCTATTTCTCTCAGGTTTTGAAACAAATACATAAGGTTAAATTCATGGGACGAACCTTAAATTATAATTCTAGTCAGATAGAATAGCTCTGCACTCAACCAGAACCCCGTAAAATGCCAAGTTTGAGACTGATAATATATTGGTGTGTAGTGTAACTTCACATTTTTAAGAAAATTAATCGAAGGGGGAAAAAACGACCTTTAACCCCTTAACTGCCGATTAAAAGTTACGCGAATTCGCACCCCAGAACAACTGTTTTTCCATTGGCACGAGTATGTGGTGTATTGAAAAAAAAAAAGGCATAAATAAGCAAATCTTTCTTGAAACAAGTAAATCTTTAGTAAACACACACACTATCAAGATCATTTTACTGCATTTCAAAGCCTTCGGAATAGTTTTACTGCTCGCAGTGCAAAGAATAGATCGTATTTCGGAACACGTACATATACGACAGAGATAGTAAAGCATCGCCTTAGCGAGACGTATATATACGCCGGCGGCAATTAAATGGATAACTAGAAACCTTTTAGCCCAGGGAATACTCAACCTTTTTTTCTGCCGAGCCACATACATGAGATTTCACGTGAGCAACATGAAATTAATGGGAGAGGGGGAGAAACGCTTGAAGACCAAGGTAATATAGGAAATTTAAATATAGAGGATGATTAAATATTTAAAAAAAGCAAAATAGGAGTTTTAATGGTTAATTTATATATTTTTTTAATTAGTCACTGAATTTATCAAACAATAAATTGGAGAAGCATTAAGAAACACTCCTTCACAATTTCTGCATCAGTAAACGGTTTCATATGATAGCCAATAATGTATCAAATTTCATAAGAATGCACTTGTTACCGCAGTGACATTACCACTGACAAAAAAAATTTTTTGTTGCAAAAATTATTCAAGAAAGCCAATTTATCGTCTCTTGAAAGAGATCTTCGAGGAAAAGTGTTATTGAACGATTCGTAATTACTGTTATTTTAAATATAACAACTTTCACGACAAATCAAACAATTACAGATCCATATTTGTCTTTCACTACAAAATAGTAAACTTCCCAATCGTCTTGAAACTACCTATTTTCTTTAAATATTTGTCACTTGCAAGACATGAGGGATAGTTAAAAATTAGTTCCACTCATAAAATGGTCGCTATGCCACTGTTGTCAGTTATCACAAGTAGAAAAAAACATCAATTGCACTCGTACGACATCGGCAGCAAAATTGATAGATTTGATTTCTTGACTGAAAGAGTTTCTCTCCAAATTTTGAATACTTTATTCTTAAATAAATTTCTCAGAGCAATGGGTCATCACCGTACCAATTAAAAAGGCCCAGTGGGCCGCAGATTGAGTATCGCTGTTCTAGCCTGTTTAACTTCCTAGACACATTTAAAAGTAAAATGTTCATAATATCAGTAATCCAGTATGAAGAGAGAGAGAGAGAAGATTCCCCGGACCACTCGGGGTGTGTTCTCCCCTAAAATTTGCGTGGAACAGATCCAAAACATATTGTCACCTTAAAAGGGTCCAAAAAGTTGCGGCCAAACGACAGAACTAATCTTGCCCCTCGAAGATGAATTTCGTGAACCTTGATCTGATGTTTCTGTCGATGAGTTAGGATAAGTAACAACAGTACAACAATTTTTTAATAAATAAATTACTTTTGACAACTAAAAGAAAATTGAAGCATTTGTTTCATTTTTTCCTCATTAATAATTCTAAATAAATTGCAAAAATTATGTTATATTTTGAAGGGAGGGGCGTACTGTTTCCAATTAATTACAAACAACGACGTTGTCCAGCACTTTTATATATTTTATCAAGGAATAAAATACATTTTTTAAAATCATAAAGTTCCGATTTTCCTTCAAGCAAAATACCCCGTTACGAAAATTCTGGAAGTAATATTCACAGAAATGTTGCAATATTTTGAAAGTTTTATCGCAAAATGACAAACATTAAAAAATACATTGAATTCTACGTAAAAAATAGTAAAGAAGAATCTCATAACGCAAGATTATTGTGTTATATTTTTTGTAATATTTCTTCTACAGTGTTTAATACGTTACACAATTATTTTTAAGAAACTTAGGTATTGCTATATATAATTAATAGACAAAAGGTAAAATGACTATAATATATGACTACTAAATGAGGTAATAATGAAGATTTATCTTGGAACTAGTTACTTTTTAATAACAATAACGATATCCAGGTTCTTAATTTTCTTTGCAAACTTTCATTCCACACTATGGTAAGTCAACTGGACTTAAAATGATTTTGCAATATTTCTCCATCTACAGTTTTTGACAGAAACAAAATTGAAACTCAAAATTAGTCAAATTTTAATTATGCTTCTTTGCTAATAGGCTATCAAACTGCATACACATTACAAAAATGTATATTACTTAAAATCATAAAATGATTTTTTCCAATTGTAAAATACATTATAAATGTTTAATGCAAGCTAAGAGTTTGTGACAAGGCTCATACAAGGCTCTACTAACCCCTTCAGGACTCTTTAAGGAAAATATTTAATTCAACCAACTTTCACCGAGTGAAGAAAGTGTGATTATGCAAAGTATATTATATAAATTATGTATTTGCGAGTTTTAAGAGTTGGCTAGTTAGTTGGTTAGTTGGAGAGTGAAGGATCGTGAAAGGATTAAGTGCAATCGGAGTTTATCAATTGACGATTTCTGAGAGAGGATGAATCGACGGTGATTAAATCCGGATAAGGATCGCCTTCAAGGACTCAAGTGTAGGACTTGACTTCATAAAAGTACAGGTATCGTGATCTTTATCTAAATAGAAGTTTAGCTTTTTTTGTGCGCGATGGTAGTTTACATTGAGCTTGTTTAAGTAATCGTGGATTCAGTTGAGAGTCCGTATTATTATCCCCAGGCTATTGAGTCTCACCTCCGCGCTCTGCTATCTGATCTGTTATCTTAATTAAATTATTATTGTGTCTGCTTGATATTTTTGGTGACAATAAAATAATTAGAGAGAGTCTACTGATTATTCAGTTCCTCCCACACACATAGCCGGGTCCGAGGGTAGACAGGAAGGTTCAGAGTCGAGCAGGAACCGACAGGCATTACAAGTTTACAGAAAAAAAAAATCAAACTAAAATATACGTTTAGTTATCATATCCGAACAAAGAAAGAGAGAAATATGAATCAATACATAAACATTGAAATTTCCTCATGCTACAGCTTCATGGAATACGTTCCCTTACTAAATCTTATGGAGTATGAATTACAATTACTCTTTCAAAGTATAATATTTCAATTATCTATTTTAAACAAGACAGAATTTGAGTATTTTTTTTAAAAAAATAAGAATATTCCAAATCAATTTAAAAAAGAGTAAGCGGGGAAAAAACAACACATATTGAAGCTTGAAACAGAAGCCCTTTATTTCATATTTCAAATTCATCAAAAAATTGACGACGAAAACCATTTTCATCAATTCCATTTTTTTTAAAAATATTTTTTTCCTTCTTTCTCCCCCCCCCCCCCCTTCTGCCTTATCCACTATCATTCAAAAAATTTCCAACTGTCATTTTCTTTTTTCACACCAAACACTGCTTTTCCTCCCCTCTCCTCCCCACTTTTATCGATAATTATTTTCTTTCGTCCCCCCCTCTACCCTTCTTTTGCTTTCTGGGCATTCTCTTTTACCCCCTTTTCTTTCGAAAAAGAACCAATCATCCATCTTCATTTCGCCGACCACCGGAGCGAAGAGTCACGTGATCAATATCCACCAATCGGACAGAAGGATTAAAGATCTTTTTCCTTCTCCATAGGGGAGGACGAGAAAAGACGCACCCCCCTTTTTCAAAAAGTTTTTCTTGCCGCAGTTTTATCCCAAAACTGCAAAATGTTCAATCAAAGATTCGGGAAAAACGATGAAGGATTTTCCGAAAGTAGAAAAGAAACATCGACAGGAGAGGGAGAGAGAGGGAAAAAGTTATTTATTTTCACTATCGTTCACATTTTCTAAAAAAAAAAGAAAGAGAGGTGGGGGTGGCGTACAGAGAATAGAACTCCGTCATCACAATCGAGCCGTCCCATGTCATTATGTCGATGTCTTTCTACTCTAAAAGAATGCACACATTTTTCTCGAGTTTTCAAAATCGAAAAATAATATCCTTTTCTGCCGCCCTTCTAAAATTATAAGAGAAGGGGAAAGAGAGAGAGAAATCCCTTCAGGATACTTTTGCTCATTCTGACAAAGTAATGATTGCATTTCCCTCCCCTTTTTCCCTCGAAATACTTCGTTGATGAATCCATAAGGATAAAAAAAAATTTAAAAACATCGAGTCGTTACGTTATTCAATTTGTGACGAAAACAGTAACTATTCTTTCTCTTTCTGTAATTGGATTTTATGCTCTTATAACATGATTCCCCCTCCACCCCCGCATTCCACAGAACAGAATGTAGAAGATCGCCAAATAATTGAAATATCGAAATGATAAGGGAGGGGTTGGAGAGGTGGAGAGATGTTTTATAAAGAGCGTCCGATAAAAAATTAAATTAAAGGGACTTTAATGATATTTGTCATATCGGAAAAGTAAGTCACGAGTTTGGATTTTTTCGTGACTCCGAGATTTTTGGAGAAATCGCTAAGTGTTTTTCCAACGTTCAGATATGATTTTTTAAAACACGAATCGTTCTTACACAAGAAGTAACATCCACCCTCCCACATAGTTATTTCTCATAACATTCATAATAAAGGTCCCACAATGCAAAAAAAAAAACATAATTAACCAATTAAAAGTATCCAAAATGTATGGAAATTAAGGAAAAATATTACTACAGGATATTAAAAAACTATTTTAGCAGCATTAAAAAAATTAAATTTAAAAAAATACAAAAAGGGATTGTGTGAAAATTATGATTATAAATATTTACAACGAACTAAAATATTTTAATAGCAAATAAAGTGTGCTCAAAATTAATTTTCAAACCTGAAAGAAAACTATATCCAAACTATATAGTAAAAGTTACTTCTTTAACTTATATAATAGCAGCCCTTCATTCAGTTCCTACTATTAGTTCACACTCTCCTTATATATGTTCTTCACATTTTCAATCGTTAATAAAATACTTTTTATTCATCCACTCAAGTTTCAATACATTTTTTTAAACTTGTAGTGGATGACACATGATGTTAATGCAGTGTTTTCAAATATTACTTCATTGATTTGATTTAATTGATGAATAAATATTACAAACAAAAATAATAGCCCAACACGATATATAAAAAGGAAAAACGCGATGGGTGTGTCCTTGTAGCGTAATGGATAGCGCGTTGGACTTCTAATCCATAGGATGTGGGTTCGAATCCCACCTGGGATGGCCTAATTTCTGAGAATGTCATTTCATTTTACTGTACTATCTTCTTGGAATAATTAAATTTAATTAATGAATAAACTAAGAAACAAAAAATAATAGTCCAATACCATCTATAGAAAGGAAAATGGAAAATTGTTAGGAAAATCGCTTGCTCTTTTGTCACATAATATTGTTTTTCGGTCATATGTATATACCAATTTATATTAATTGTAATTATTTAATAAAAAGTAACTAAAATAAAATTTTTCTTTGTTGACCTAAGTAGGAATTGACTTAAATTTATATATAATTCGCTTAATCTTATTCACTTGAAATAGTTCAAAAATTAACATTATGTCAACTACATATTCGTACTGAAAGATCCAAATCTACGAATCTACGTAGGTCTGAGAAAATACACAGGAAATGCTTAATTTTATTCAATCAATGAGGGAACGTTTACTAATGTCTCATTATAAAGCAATCCGAAGTCTATTGAGGATTGACCTCGAAATTTTGATCTACAGTCAATTGATGAGGATGATACGCGAACTGTGACATTCCACCCTTCATACATTCATACTCTCACTTTACCAACGTTAGGACTTTGAGCCCAGCAGATTTAAAGTGCATCAATCCTTCTACGCGGAGAATCTTCAGCGGTATTAGAACTTGAACTCGTGGCTTGACAGCGCTGCCCATGAATGCATGACCATTGCGACCACTTAATTCAATCGATATGAATTGGAAACAACAGTTTATTTTTATATTTATTATCTAAAAAAATGACAACTCACCAACAGTCACAAAAATGAAGGAAAGAAATCCTTACCTAAAAAGAAAATAAAACAGTAATTAGTTAATGAAAAAAAAAATTAATTAAATTTTTTCAAAGAAAAAATATATTAACAATTTATCGTATTTAAAAATATCATAACATTGGTGTAATGAAATAAATCAAAATCAACATTGAAATGTTTTATAAGACCATTCATGCACATACACAGTGAAAGAGAAGAGAAAATTTGTGTGTTTTATTTTGAAATATTAATGAATTATGTAATATCAGTTCCAATCAGTGGCGCACACAAGTGGTAGGGTCCCGGGGCCGACCCCCCCCCCCACCACCAAAGCTCTTGATTTTTTTCGACTGGTTATAACCCTATGTATATAGCATGTAAAATTTGATTAAATATTTGTTATTAAAAATTAATTTTATTAATTAACGCTTTATTTATCTAATATTTTTTTTACTGTTTTTTTTGTTTCCGATCATCGACAAAATCAAAAAGAGCATGATACGAGAAGGGTGGACTTTCGACCCTGGACCCCCCCCCCCCCTCTTGAAAATTCCTGTGTGCGCTACTAGTTCCAATAAAATCAAAAACTTCTGTTATATATACGTAAGCATTTTTTGACTGAAATTCAAGGAATATTGCCTTTGGTTCGGCAATGTCATAAGCATGACATTGCCGAAAGTTAAATTAACATTATTTTGAATTTATTTCTATTTTTCTACTTCGAAATATTAACTTCCCTCATGGATATATAAATGGGCTTTTGAAGCGATATTATACTTTCACCAAAATATTATAACATTAATCTCATTCAAATTACTCTAAACTACTTTAGGTGTCTCTCTCATCGTTTATAATCACATTATTCTCGACATAGCTTTCACTGTCGAAACACAAAATGTGCGAACGAAAAGGCAATTACTTGTCAGAAGACAGGGCTGATGTCGTTATTCATGGATAAAATTGATCTCAGCGACTATTGGTTGCTATGTGAGGATATTAAAGTGTCATTTGTTCTCTTAGAACGTTTTCATTTGATAATTTAGTCGAATAATTCATACAGTCATTTTAAGATTTTGTCAATAATCCTGACAGTCGTACGAAAATTTTAAACATATTTACTGAATACGTGAATTCAATATATATACGATACATTTTAATAAATTTTAATGTACCCAGTTCATTTATAGCATAATTCCATTAATATCATAAAACACTAAGACCTTTCTTTCGGGTTCTAGATAGCTTCATTTTTAATTAGATTGCTCAACTCTCTGGCTCTTATGACTATTTTTTACTGAATTTTTTAAAAAAACCGCTGAGACTATCCAAAGCGCAATTCTAAGGACAAGAGGCAATTTTTTTAAAGATAACATACAATACAGAGGTAAAAGGATTAAAAATACAGCCTTCTGCGAACTGAGGAATATGATGAAATCAGTATTGAGTACTACATATCACAGAAAGTGTCTTTAAATATATTGATAGGGTATAATAGCTTTTTTTTTTAAGCTGCCACCCTGCATCCCCCAAGTTGATCTGGTGTAGCAGTGTGTGGGTATTTTATGCCAGACTATACATTTTTCAATCATGGATTAGATATTTTTGATAAACTAAAGCAGCAAACTTGTTTCAGCAAAGAAGTCTTGAAAATTGTCTACGTAAAGTCGAGCATTGTGCAGGCAAGTTCCGAAGATTAGGGAGAACAACAAGCTCCAAAATCTCAGAAATATATCGTAGTTGATCATTGCACTAGCAATATGGCAAATTTGGGTAGGGCGAGGAGTGGAATCCAGTACCATCCCAAACCATAATACCAGATGCAGGACCTGTACAACGATGCATTAGACAATAATTAAGTAACCACATTACGGTGTCTTTAAAATCTAATGCGATTAACGTTGTTTTGAAAGCACACTCGTGGCTTCTTTTTAAACGCAATACTATGCTTTTGAGACAAAGTAATAGTAGCAATGAGTTCTTTTCATTGAGAAAACGGTGAATAGTACTACCGGATACCGATTGTTCCGCAACAAACATTTGCTGTGACAGGGTTTTTGAAGCTGCAGAGCAATCCATCCACTGATGTACATACCTGTATGATTGCCATCATACGTAGTAGTGGGATGAGACTGGAGTAATCGGTGTCGTCGGTTAGTCTTTCCATCCGGAATCCATGGATTCCAGATCCATATAGTTGTTGCTTAGCTACGTACGACACAATCATCGGTTTTTCGGAAGGCTAATCTGCCCTCTCATTTGGCTATAATTCTTCCTTGGTAGCACTCAGAAAAGTAATGCAATCACTTTTTTTCTTCTTCAAGGTACAGTAGAATGTCGTTTATCCGAATCAATTGGGACCAAACAGCGTTCAAGCGATGTCGGATAATCGAAAACCGATTGGGATCCATGCAGTATATGAAACTGGACACTATACGAATATTGAAAATCATCACATGCGGTAAATGTGCTTAAAGAAAAAGGAAAATAGGTGCAAAATATCGCAGTTTTACCTTTATTGTGGAAAATAATAACTTAGTTTTCGCTGTACCATTGTATATCTTCGTTTTTTCGCTGCAAAATCTCTGATTCTCTTAAGCAGCAGTAGTTGAGTAGGCCAGCACTCTGATTGTTGTTCGTACCACTCCATAGCTGTCTCTAACGCAGTATAGGCGTCAGCATTTGATGGACCCTTGCTACTTTCGTCGTTGTTGCTGTGTTTGTCTTCATCCGTTTCATCGTCGACAGGGTCGGATTCTTCTTGCACTGAAGTAACAATCTCGTCATCATTTAGCATTTGAAATCCACAGTCTTCTGCATCGCATGCCATCCAGGTTTCTACATCGACAAAACTCAGCAAAAGAGCACGTATAACCCCCTCTCTTTGACACAAATTGACCTGAAATTCCGCAGAGATGTTTACCAAATCACAGAACTAAATTCCCCAAATATCCCTCACCTTGGGTTTACCCGTCACTTTTGGTCTCACGAGAAACAACTGTTGAGCAATACACTGTTAGAAACCGTATCCGGACTTTGGTCTGGATAAAAAAATGTTTGGATAAACGACGTTCTACTGTATACAAAAGTATCCGAGTCTTGGAAATGTTGAAACTCACTACTACGAGCACTTGATTACCTTGGTTAATTGATACTTTCGTTTGAATTTTTATTTGTACAGTGTATGCTTCGCCTAAAATTTCGTCTTTACTCTTATTCTTGCCTCACCTTCAAACAAAAGGGTTCCCCCATCCATTAAAACAGAAACCACTCAAACCCTAAGTCACATATTTTAACCTTCATCCACTGATGTAAGTCTTAGCGCTTTATTTACTCACATCTCAACCATCGCATTATTAATTTATAAAGCACTGCTCGATCTCTGAGAGAAATGTCCTTTTCTCAAATTAAAAAAAAAACCCTCGCTTTATTTGCCCATTAGCTTTAGTTGCTATTCAAAAGAATTCAACGTCTTTAATTGATATATCTGCCGTTGCCTGTTTACCCAGCAACATAGAGTGGCTTAAAACTTACTAAACGGATTTCTCATTTTGAAGTAAAACACTCGCGCATCGATAAAAGGGATCTTTTTTTTCTCCTTTCTTCCAAGTAAAGGAATTCAAATGAACTGAAAAGGAGGTTTCAATAAACGAGGCTAATGTTTCGGAAGACGCCAAAGCAAACTTTAAAAGAGTTTTAATAATGTTATCCAATTCGTCGTTTTCTTGGCGAAATTTCGAAAATCTGACTTTTAAAAGTAAACGCTGCCAGTGAATATTGACTAGCGTGATGCGAATCGGGGCAGACACAGGGAGGGATGAAGTAAGTCACAGACGACAGTAATGAAATAAAGCCTTATTGCATTACTTCTGCCCGAAGGGGTAGGAAGATTTGATGTTTGGAAATAATGTGGGGTTCAAAGAGTTTTCGGAGATATTTTTCGAAGTGAGATAATCACTAAAATATGCCGCAGGCGTATTTTAATTGGAAATGTAATAAGGACATGGTTCTTAGACTAGAATATTCGACACATCTTGTTAATTACACAAATGAGCAGTATAACAACAAAGCCCCACTCCATATAGTTCTAATTTAAATTTGGTTCATTTATCGTCATCTACATTTAATTCCAAAAAAAAGGGAAAGGAAATAGCTGCATCATTTGGGATAAGGGAACAGTACAAAAAATAAATAAATAAAAGCATAGTAACTGGACTGGAGAGGATATTCTTTCTGACTTACTTTGTAATAGGCAGTGGTGCATACAAGGGGGTGGGGGTCCTCGGGTTCGGCCCCCCTAATACCCTTGATTTTTTTTCTCCATTGATTATAATCCTATGTATATAGTACGTAAAATTTAATGAAGTATTTGTTATTAATTAGTTTTAATTAATGCTAATTATTCATTAAATAATTAATTTTTTACTGTTTTTTGTTCCAAGAAATTGACAACATGAAAGGAATATGTTGGGCGGCGTATTGGAGTTTGATACGAGAATAGCGGACTTTCGACCCTGAAACCCCCTCCCCCTTTGAAAAATTCCCGTGTACGCTACTGGTAATGGGTTCAATTCGACCTTTTTCTAATCCTCTTGGTGAAAATACTCTTTTTAACTGTGATATTGGTTTAAAAATCGCTTTCCGAAGAAATAGTGCGAAATAAAGAATTGATGCAAATGCGATCTCTATTTAAGTGTCAGTCGTTGTGTAGTCGAGGTAATGGTTAAGAGTTAATCGTAAGCTTAAAATTCAAAGGTTGGCGACTGGTGGTCACGCATCTTAAAATTAATACTACAAGAAGTATCCACAGGAATAGTGGAAAGTAACCATTTTACAGCTGAACGAGCTGGCAGGTCGAAAGCCGGATCATGCAAGAAATTTAAGAGAAAAAGATAAGTGTCTTTCATAATTTGATTACTTAAATTCGGGTTACGATTTCTTACCGCTCCTCAGGTTTAGTTATTAAAGTGCATTCATTTAGTGTTAAAGGTTGAATAAAATTAGTTATTTCTAGGATAATGACTGCCTCTTCCACGAACCCTCTCACGCCTGCGACCGTCGGGTCGCTACAGGTTGCCCAAGGTGTATGTCCAAGGACCTTCAGATAAAAGGCGTAACTCAAATTTCTCTTCAAAATCAACATACAAACAGCACTCACCAAGAGTTACTTCAATTTAATTTTTTAAAGTTGTCGAATTTTAATTGATACATAAAAATATACAACGGTATCTCTTTTTTAATGGTTCAGTATATTAATTGAGTGTTGTAGCAGGTTTTCCCGCGTTCTCAATTAACCTATGGAATTTTTTTTTGGTAATTGCTTGATTTGAGAGCATGGCTGCGTGAAGGAACCATGGTTTGATAATTAGTACTATAATTTAAAGAGATCTAGTTACGTCTAACGACAGGCGTACAATCTAGCCCTTTGCCGAATTTCGTGGACCTCGATCTGAAACTGTGGATCAGGTAGCATTAACAACAGCGTATAAAAGGACCTGAAGTAAAAAAGTACAGAGAAGAGATTATCAAGTGTAATAGTGAATTGGAAGTTATAAGTTCTGATTAGAATCTCCGGTTTAGAAGGAAACTCGTGTATTAAACGTAAGTCTTGCAAGTGATGCTGATGTTCGGACTACTCCTGTTGTCAAAGCTTGTGTAGTAGTGTCCGTGAAAACTGACTTTCAAAGTTAAGTAAACATTACTTATTTTAGATAGGGTTCGATAGTAAAAGTAATTAATATTTTTAGATAAAGATTTCCTGATTTTCAATTATCTAGTTAATGTGGATAAGCGCCTCGAACTAAACTAGTAATAGTATTTAAAATTCAGTTTTATTTCAATAATTTTAATTTTTTTACACTTATCGTATCAGAATGCAATGAAAAATTCTAATGAAAACTGACATTAATTCATCTTATAACAAAAGATCATATAGATAATTTAATTAGTACAATTATGCGCGTAACAAGGTTTAATTTCTCTATATTGTATTATTAATTCGAGCCCTTAAGTATATATATCCATTACGTTTAATATGATTTTATATATATAAATTTCATTACACTTTTACAGTTTTTAAAACAAACTATCAAAAACTATAATTTTAAACTCCGCGATAAATTTTGTCTCTTCAATAAATGAAATAGTTTACGACACACAAGCAATAAAAATCTCATTCTTTTGGTTATTCTATCAAAATTAAATACCTTTATTGAAAATCCAAAACACCGCAATATCCAAAATATGTGAACATAACATTTCCAAAATACTGCTCTCCGCGGAGACTCGTAGTATTAGGAGAGCAGAAAAAAGGGAAGAGAAAAAGAAAAAGAAATATAAAAGATTATTAAACCGTACACGGGACACAAAAGAATGTGGCGCGAGGTAGAAAAACATCAAAAGCGGTGGGTTAAAAAAAAGGAAGAGGGTACGACCGCTTAATTAGTTGCGCTTCGGCATGAAAAGGAAGTAGTAGCCGATATTCCCCCTGGAGCATGCACACACATAGTGAGCAAGAAAAGACAGAGATGAAAAAAAATTAAAAAAGACGATTAAACTTTGACGTAAAAATCCTTCCCTTCCGAACTGCTTAACAGTTCACAAAAGAAAGTTTTCTTAAATTAAAACAAATGAGAGAAAAAGAAGAAGGGGTGACGGAAACTCTTTTCAACACAGATTCGTGAGAGCTGTGAGTGATGAAAAAAATAATTGGAGGAGACGTTTTGTAAAGAGGGAGAGACGCGAAAAAATTAAAATACTTCATCCAAAGTAGCAACATCGCGTGACAGAACGGTAACATCTGCATACACCTTCCTCTTCTTTTTTTCCCCTCCTCTCTCTCGGAAAAGTGCGAAGTGATAAAAACCGCAGTCAATCTCCGATCCCGTCGCCACCTGGTGGGAGAGGCACGAACGAAAGGAAGCCCGGAGCTATTAAGAGAGAGAAATGCATAAAGTCTTATTGCTTTTATGGGTGTCATCACTCACGGACATAAACTCCGGAAGAGCTCAGCGCCCCCGAGAACAATCATCGGGACCATTTGTAAAACCATAAATTGAGAAATAAAACGTTTTGTGGGCTGCGACGGAGCGGCACGCCAGATTCGAGCAAGCGCGGAGCCCGTGTGTTATCTGACGAACATGCAAAGGGAATTAATTATACTGAGTTGGATTAGTAATGCAATTAAAGTTAGCATCCTAAAGAATTTGCGTTCGATTTTATTTTATTACAGAAGAGCAATAAAACATAATCCAATAAGATAAAGCATTATATTTTACCTTACTAATATTTGCTTAAGACAAACATACCAGAATCTCATGTCAAAAATATATTTTTTAAAAATGAATTCAAAGATGTAGACGAATTAAAAGAAAAGAAACAAAAATGTATATTACAGACATGTATTATCAAACGATTATTATTGAGATGGTTTTTCCACGTGTTACAAGCAAAAACATAAAAAAACCCAAGCCATACGAGCAATAAAAATACAACGTTTCGTTCTGATTTATAAAATACTAGCTGATATGCTCGTTCTTCGCACGGGTGAATTGAAAAATTAAACAATACAGATTGATGAATAAAGAAGTTTTTAATGATGTAATTTTACGTGAATTGCAAATTAAACATACAAAAAAAAGCTTTTTGCATATTTCAGCTGAATTAAAAAAAAAACACTTGTTAAATTTTAAGTCTGTAGATTAATAGATGATAAAAAGGATTTTTTTAAAATTTATAACACCCCGTAACTCTCTTGTCGGTCGATTTTTGAAAACACCTTCCTAAGCTAATCTCTGCTCAGCAAAAATTACACATTGCCACAAATTTTGTGTAATGAACGCTTAAAATAGTGTAAATCATTTATAACCGAATGCGTAATACGTTAATATTACTTTCTGTTGTATTTATTTTATGTTAAAATGATGATATTCGCAATCAACACCGTTCCTTACATTATAATGGCAATTCAATGGATTACATAACAAAATGTTGGTTATAGAGAACGTGCTTGCCGTCATTTTTGGCGACCACGTTGGCAACTTGGCGATTGATTGAACGGTGCTGAAGTGATATGTTGTAGCGCCACCTGGTGGGGAGCTGTCACAAAGAGGATAGCACAAAAACCTTCTCCACAAAAAATACATATGCATGCCAATTTTCATAGTGATCGGATGAACGGCGTTGGAGTGAAGCGAGGTCATATATACAAACATCCATTATTATTGTGGGTGAATCTTTGTGAGAATTAAAAAGTAAACTAGCTTCGAAATTAAGGATAGTGATCTTTATAATTTGAGGGTCGTGATGCCTAGATTATGCAAAGTTACGACACAATACGCGTAAAACTAATTTTTATTGGCTTTTGTACACTATATCTACACAATAGAAGGCATTAAGTAATATAATACCAATATCGATTTCTTTAACCACAAGAAATGAGAAATTCCTCCTATTTAAATTATAATCCTCAAAGTGTCGTCGGAATCGCTTAACTACTTTGACATATATGGGCTCTATCTCTTAATTAACGAACGCTCATACTTAGTTATAAATCCCATTAGTTAGCAGGGCAATAGATTAGGAATTAAATGTCGTGTGCAAGACCTTGGACGATTCACGAGTAGATCCCTCACTATGATCCGGATCCAGGAAACAATGGAATTTCGCAGTGAGACATATGCTCTAATTATCTTGCACTGAAACTTCACAGCGGAAGATATTAACTAAATGCTTTCTATTAAACACCACCGAGAAAACTATTTTGTTACAGTCTATAGATTCGCGGAATAGAACGTGGCCTTTATTAGATTGGTCGGTGGATACATTGAAGATTAACACGCTCTGTGCTTCTTAATGGAATATTCCATTTACTATTGTGTGATAAATGTTTTGAAGATGTGTTATATTTACATGCAGTATAACTCGAAAATAATGCCATTTGTCTAGAAAAACATTAATTTAATGGAGATTACGATAGAGTATCAAATTTGAGTTGTATAGATGGGTGGAAAGTTAAATTTAATAAAAATTATCGTATATATATAGAAAAGCGAAAGCTGTCAGCTATGTCGTTCTTAGAAAACTCTAATTTTATGTTTAGTTTGTATTAATCTTGATTAGAAATTTCATAGAGAGGGATTAAATGTTACAAGCATTGGGCTTGTATATTAAATTTTGGTCGGTTGTTGAGTACGTGATGTTCTGAGAAGGTACTTCACTTTTAAGACTACGAAAAGCGTGAGTACTTATAAACGTCACACTATAGAGAAACATGGCGGCTACTGGCGGCGGACCTCATAATTTTGCGACTTCTATACTTAAAAGTGGCCGCAGTAGCCAAGTGGTCAAGGTATCGGATCATGGCTAGCGTGTCATGAGTTCGAGCCCAGTACCACTGAAGACCCATCGTGTAGGGGTACGATGCACGTTAAATCTGTCGAGAGCTCAAACGTCCTCCCGTTGGTGCGCTAGTTAGGAGAGGGGGGGGGGTCATCTCAGGTGTCATCCGCGTCATTTGACCATAGTTCAAAATTACACGGTCTGTTGCCAAAAGCCCTCGCGTATAGCTGAACAATGCGATGTTAATATTCACTCACTCTATACTTCTAAAGTTGCACTAGAATTCGAACTCATGGCACGCCGATCACGAGTTTGAGACCATAACCATTAGTCTACTACTTTCATGCACAAAATGTGTGAGGACTTAGAAACCCAGCTCCAGACAATGGGGTGGCCGGGGTAGTCGAGTAGTTATGGCCATGGCAGGTGTTATTTTTGTCGAGTCATGGGTTCGAATCCTGGTACTATTAAAGACCTCTACCACTCCTCTTGCGTAGAGGTTGATACAAGTAAAATCTGTCGAGACTCAAAGTTTTCACGCTGGTGTAGTAAGGTAGTTTTGAAAAATGGAGTGCCAGTTCAGGTGTCGTCTTCATCCCGTGACCAAGGTCCAATAGCTCGTAGCCAATAGCCCTCGTGGAGTTTCAATTTGAGACGTTAATAAACAAATTTAGACACACACATTGAGAAGCAATTCCCACACAGCGATTTTTGGAGAATTCAAACTTCATATCTCTAATTCAACTTAAAATTGTTGGATTGGTTTTTAACTCTTGACAATTGTGGCCTCGTGAGGGAGTGAGTGAATTTTTTTTTTGTCATACTTTTCAGCTACTCGAAGACTTTTTGCGACGGACCTCGTAATTTTGAATCATTGTGAAGTGACGAGGAAGACACCTGAACTGGCAGCCCAACCTTTCTCCTAACTCTCACATCACATCAACGGGTGGGGGATGTTTGGGCCTCGACATATTTAACGTGCATTAGCCTCATCTGCACGGCGGGTCTTCAGCGGTAGTAGGCTCGAACTCATGACACGCTGGCCACAAGTCTTTTGCCATGACCTCTAGGCTACCATTGTAGCCTTGAGGACATTGAACCCTGTAAAATTTTAACATGCCGCAACCCTTTATTTCACGAAACGGACTTTGGCAAAGTCAGAAATAAGAAACTTGCAACCTTAAACACAAGACTATATCGACCTGCTAATTTTGCCTATCAATTGAAATCACATAATTTAAAATTATTTTGGCGGTATTATGAGGGAAATATAAAACAAATACAAAAGTAAGTAGTCTTAGATAGACCATGGAGTACAGAACAGTATCTCTCTGTGTGTGTGCGCATCAGTGATGCACCTGAAGGTCCGGACACCCCCCAAAGCACTTGAGTTTTTTTCGATGGATGATAATACTCTATATATATAACGTAAAATTTAATTAAGTACTTGTAATTAACAATTTATTTTATTAATTAATGTTAATTAGTGATTCAATAATTTATTTTTTACTGTTTTTTGTTAACAAAATCGACAAAATCAGAAGAATCAATTGGTGTTCTCTTTAGGTATGATACGAGTTGGGGGACTTTCAACCATTGACCCCCCTCCCCCCGTCTTTAAAATTTTTTGTATGCGCTACTGGTATGCAATTTATAAAGATCGTATAATACAGAAATATATACAGCAACATTAAACAGGGACTATTATTCGATTAGATTACATAGCAGTATTAAATGCACTATATATTTAAGGTCTAAAAATACTTATATTTTAGTAAAATATTTTCTTGTACAAAATACTTTTTACATCATTTGTAACTTGTTTCACGCAACGCAGTATTATTTTTCGGAAAGAAATAAAGTAAAACGTTCCTATTTTTGACCCGTTCAGAGCCAACTATCCATTGAAAAACCTTTATAAAACAAATTCCATTCCCAAGTCCGAATTACAAAGCGCTGCACAGTGGCACACGATGGTTAAGAAGTACATGAACTCGCACAAGGAGTTGCGTGCGTCGGGCACTTAGCGAATCATTTTCAGTCCGTCACGTTATGTGTGTTTGGTGCCCACACCCCTTCTCACACGGAATGGCACCAATTACGGGACGTCTCTATTGGTGAGGGTTGTGTTCGCGTGAGCACGATTAGGGAAATTTTCTTCACGAACTCGGGAGAGAGAGATCCGCTCTCCTTGCCACCTCCCACGAAGACGCTTCCTCTCGCGTGAGCGTATGTTGTGAATCGAACCAGACATCCGTCCACCATAAGGCACTGATCCACATTCGATTAGATAAGGGTGAATTCGATAGGCAGATATTAATAAAAGGGGTGGAGGACCTCTTCAAGATGAGGGATCATTCAAGATTATTCAGACTTCAAGAAAGACGCGCCTATTTTACTATTTTTACCACAAAAAAAAAGGCATTTCAATTTTTATTAAAGATGTATTTTCTAAAGTATCAACTATTTATACAGCTTGTATTCGCATGAGTTCTATAAAATATTCAAAAATTATTCAGTTCTAGGCATACGTAAATGGAAATGGTGCTAATTAAAGAAGCTAAATTGCAGGATATTTCATTTCCATCAGGGGTAAGCAATTACTTTGGCTCGAGGGCAATTTTGTAAAAGCGGAGGATAACAGAAGACCGCACCTCTCTCTTTTCTAACGCAGAGCTTGTATTAAATTCCCTAAAATCTGGCGCATAACGCGCATATTTTTAATACAAAAAATACGACCGAAATTTTCGGGTGCGCGATGTATGCCGGGTATGAAAATGATAGCTTTGAAAAAACTAGACTTCTAAATGTATTGAAATATTGTTTTTTTAAAAAAGAAATGACATACTTTACGTAATTAAAGAGTTGTCTGTCTAGAACTGAGGATTTTCTACTACTGTGCCGCCATTTTTTAAAAAAATTATTAATTATACTGAGAAAAAAATAAAATCCGGAAGCGAATCATTCGACTGTTTTATTGAAATAAACTTAGGGTATTCGAGGTATATTTAACTTATTCTTTCGTGGATAGATGGAAGTGTACACAGTGCGGCAAATAAGTTTTAAGACTGTGTCCGTAAAAAGAAATGGAAACAAGAAATCAATTTCTGTTTATTGTTCACAATTGGACCCTCCGACTTTAATGCACTTGTTATAGCGATTTATTAAGGAATAGAATACCTGTTGCAAATCACTTTGTGGAATGGCCTGCAAAGCATGTATCGAAACTATTTGTAAGGTAGAAATATCCTCAAAATAACACTCTTTTAATTTCATTTTGTGTTTTGGGAATGGGGAGTAGTCACAAGGTGGTAAATCATGTGAATACGGTGGTTCAACACACAAATATTATTTTTTGCCAAAAATCGACGAACAACAAAGGGTGCATTGTCGTGTAACAAATACCAACTGCTTTCAGTCCGATATTCTGGACGAATGCGACGAATTCTGGCCATCAAACGCTTTAAAAACAGCTAAGTAATTGTTTGTCCAGGTGGAACGAATTCCTTGTGGATAATACCAATAGCATCGAAGAATGTAATAAGCATTGTTTTAATTTTGGATGGAATTTTCCTTGTTTTTTTTTTTTTGGCTTGCGGTATGGTTTCTTCTACCTTATCTCTTCCATCCGAATAACGTTTGTACCACACAAAAACATTTGATCTACTTAAACAAAACTCATTGCAAACTTGTTTTATGAGTTGGTATGTTTCCGAAGCACTTTTACCGAGTTTTGCGTTTAACTTAATCACAGCTCTTTTCTCCATCTTAAAAAATCAACATGAAAAAAATTTACTTCTGCAATGAACGCTTGTCTTCCCTCACCTACTAAACGAAATACGCACAACTTGTTGGCAGTGTGTCAGTAGACCATGGACATTATGACACAAGCACATTTGCACTCACGGTGCCATTACAGGCTGCGCTCTGGGACGAGTCTTAAAACTTATTTGCCACACTGTATGACAGATAAGTAAAAAAAAAAAAAAAATTAAACATTTTATTGTTAGTGTGTCGCCAAATTTTGAAATTGTTAAAAGCGTACCGCAATAAATAATAAAAAAAAGGTTGAGAATCACTGTTCTAGAAGTATACTATTTTCAAAAGCCTGGGGTAATACCTCGAATAAATGACTTTAATACATGAGAGCATTACATACGTACCATTTCAGGTTTCTTCGTAAAAAAGGGGGTGAGTGTTATATGAGGAATATACATAAAAATTAAAAAATTGCAACCTAAAAAGATAGGTGAACGTTATACGCCTGATTTTATGTAGTAGGGAAAGTTTTATTCAATTTATTTATTGTGCTTATTTCTTGTCTATAGTTGCAACTGCACTTTGTTTTAAAATCAGTTTAATTAGACAAATATACCCTATCATACTTTTCTAAACTTTTCGAAATCAGAAGAAAATTGCTTGTTGAAACTCTCATCACACCCTGCGAGTTGATGTCAGCCAACTCGTATCTATATTTACTTTTGTCGACCTTTATACAAGAAAAAGTTGTTGTCGTGTATGACAAAGTGCAAAGGTGTATATAACGAAACAAAGATATAGTTAAATATTGCCAAAGGAGGTCCAGTTTAATTGAATGGCCTTCTGTTTCACTATTTGTTGGTAAGGTGCAAGATGGTAAAACCTCGGTGTACTTGATTGTTGGGGTTTTGATCAGTAATGCCAGGCCTCCTCCAGTGCTTATCATTCGGTCTCTCCGTGTTCCATTAATGTTGAGTTGAAGAATATTCAGTGTCCTCGTAGCATACTTCTCGGAGTGTTCCCGGACACACAATATATTGCACTTGTCATAATTGAGGGTTGCCAGAGCCCCGAAAGGTTGGACTTCTGATCATTGTAGTCGCCTTTTACGACACGCATGAACTTACGATGGAACTATTCTACTTCGGTTACCACCCGGGGACAAGAAAAACTTAACTCGGAAATATATGTTGACCCAAATATGGTGTAAATATGCGAAAAGTTTGTCTATTTGATTTTCTGACTATCTTGGGGGGCTGGGGGGGGACCTTCACGGACTGCAGGTTCCACGCGGGCTGCTATTTGCCCACCCCAGCATTAACGTCATTTCTTGAGAAACGTATCTAAAAAGACATTAAAAAATTAACATGATCGAATTATAAGTTAGTTGTTTCTTGACGTAGCACTTCAAAACACGAGAAGTATTGGCGGAAGAGCTCAAAATTTGAGCCATGGTCGGGTGACGAGGATGACCCCCGAACCCGGGCATCCCACTCTTAAACTTCACGTAAACATGAAGCATTTGAGAGCGTTAGAATTATCATGTAGCAGTTTCTATGCATGGTGGATTTGTACTGACATCGGGACTTGAACCCTGGCTCAATGGGAACAACTCAGGTCACGAGTTCGCGGTGATGTTCACGTGACTACTGCTCTAAACGTACTCCACGATAAAAGAAATGTTTCATTAACGTAAGATTTAATAAAAAATGACAACTTTTTGTAACTTTAGATCTGAATATCAAAGAAGAATAACTATCAACACATTAAACATAAATAATTGAAAATTAAAAGAAACAAGAATGTATTAAAAAGGCCCAAGGTTCTATTTGTATATTTTACTACCACTAGGATAACCAAAAAAATAAAAAAATTTTTAAAAAAACACCTTAAATTGATGTGGCTATTAAAAACGGAGTTAAAATTTATGCAAGAAACAGACTATTGAAATATCTCACTACACACACACAGTAGTTTTTTCGCCCCCAAAGGCTCAACAGAATATCAATACTACTGCAAAAATTGTTCACAGAATTATTTACTGAAGAACGGCTTCCTTGAAATAAATATATTAATTTGCAAAAAAACATTTGAAAAGACTATTTATATCAGCCACCGTTTAGAAATAGCGTAGAAATGCATTTAATACGTACATATATAGCAGTAGTCCCCAACTATTAAGAAATATAACCAATTATATTCATCACAATCAAGCAACCTTATTTTAAAATCTCAATTAGCGTTGGATTTGAAAACATTGATGCACAGAATAGAAAAAGAATCTTTATGACGCACTATTCTAATCACAATAATGATGCTAGAATAAATACTGCATAATTTATTTTGCTTGCAGTACAATTTATTTGGTTTCGATAATTCGATCTCTATCACGTGGGAAGTACACAAAAGCTTTTTCTATTTCGGATTTCAAATATATATAATTAAAGCTAGTCTAAAGAGTACCTGTTTGTTGTAATATCGATTGGGTATAATATATGATATTCTACTGAACTTTCACTACTTTGCGGTGAAAAGTTTATTTTTAAAATATTCAAGAGAGGGGGGGGGGATTGTTTATTAATGCTGTTATATAAAGTAATATGAGGGCTAGTAGCGGGCATATAATATTACACCATGGTGAAGTAACAAGGACGGCACTTGAGCTGTGTGTGTGTGGCACTCTACTCTCCAAACTTCCACATCACGTCAACGGGAGCACTTCGAGCCTCGACAAATTTAACGAGCATCAGTCCTATACACGGCGGATCTTCAGTAGCACAAAGGCTCCAACCCAGAAGTCTGTGACCATGACCCAGTGGCGCACACAAGGGGGGTCATCGGGTTTGCCCCCCCCAAGCCCATGATTTTATTTCGATTGATTATAACCATATGTATTTAGTACGTAAAATTTAATTAAGTATTTGTCATTAATAATTAGTTTTATTAATTAATGCCAATTATTCATTCAATAATTCATTTTTAATGTTTTTTTTGTTCCCGAAAATCAACAAAATCAAAAGAACATGTTAGGCGGCCTATTGGAGCGTGATACTAGAATAGTGGACATTCGAACCTGGACCCTTCCTCCCTTGAAATGTTCTAGTGTGCTCTGCTGCGTGGCTAGTTAAAACTTTCAAAGAGAAATGTATTTCTTAATTCCATCCAAAATTACTACATTTTTTCTGTTTAACATATTAACATTTTTTTTTTCAATCTGTATTCAAACTTTTACAAATCTTTTATTTGGTTCATTTCGGTAAGTAATAAATTTCGCAATTATTTGTAGGGTTGGTGCAGATGCAAAATTTGTAGCTGCTAGAATCAATTTTACAAAACTGACCAGTGTTACCTATGGTGGTTCCCCGTAACACTTTATACGCATTCATATATTGTGATCACTGTCAAATGCAAGATATGCGATGAAAGATTTCGAGACATATTGCGGTATCAGCGAAACAAACATTTTAAAGTATTGAAGTCATCACCCTCAACAGATAAAACGATTTCCAAAAACACAAGTGTTAAGGCAGATTTTAATATCAACTGTGCTCTTCCTACTATCACTAATACAACCTTCCCAAACCCTTGTTTACTTATATTATGATGGAACTGATCGATCTGACAAACGTAAACAAAAACTCCATCAAAAGAGCAAGGAAAAATAAACAAATTAAAGCTCAATTTTTTGAATTATTGACTTTTTCCTGAAAGTAGACAAAGCGTAGACTTCATCGAGTTCAATGTTGCCTCGGTGAGTGTAATGAGACGATATTGGCGTGTGTCGGATCGAATGCAAATGCAACAAAATCGCTTTAATATTCCCTTCTCTATCTAACAACCCACCAATGTGTATGCATATCCCACACAATCGACCTTCCAAAAACGATTACATCAATCTCCGATCGAATTCTCCATCCCACAGCCTATCGACCAGGACAGCACGCATGCAGCCACATCGCATGGCACGGCGTTGCCAGCACAACACGGAGCCAAATATCCGTTACCGAAGCCATTAGGGACGACAGAGGCGTGGTCTAACGATGCAGCCTCATAAATAATAACAAAGAAAAGAAAAAAACGGACGGTAAAAATTCCGGGTTGTCATTAATCCGGCGTATATTATATTCCTGAGCGATGTCAAGATTTTTCGCGCAGAAAGAAAAAAAAAAGCGATGTATCTAATTAGGGCTTCGTGTCATAGAGGAGAGAAACAGCTCTATTAGAGGCAAAGCGTAATCTGTCGTCTATGCACGTCCGTCCGACACGCAAGCCCTTCGTTATTATTAAAACAGAAAGCAAAAAAAAAAAAGTAGCGGACCTCCTCCAAAGGGAAATGGGCTCGTACAGGGCCATGCGGAAAAGCACCATAGTTCACATTAGATCGGTCATCATTAACAGTGCGCCGTCCAGTCAAACGCGAGTCTGCGTCCATTTGGTGATTGATATGCAAAGGTTGAAGATGGTCGAATTTCGTCCACGGTACTTTGGTTTTGTTCGTGAAATGGATACCCAATGCCGAATCCATTTTCAGATTGTTTGGTAGCGTAAATGAAATTCGAAGCCATCGAGTGAAAAGCTTTTGTTCCCCTATATAATTCAGGATATGTATCGAAATATGAATATACACAGTGTACGAGATTATATTTCAAGCAGAACACCGTGAGGGTTCGGGACAAGACACTAACTGCAGCACACATACTCTTCAAAATTTTGTCACAGTGTCATTTTATGTGAACGTGCAGTATTACTGGATGTATTTCCAAAAGGTTCCCGTATTAAGGGTCTTCTTTTAAGTGACTTCTTCAAAACAATTATTTTTAGACCCAAGGTTAAAAGCATTTCTAGCAAAACGTAGAGAACATTTTAAATTTACATTTATTATGAATGTTCTCAAAATTTTGCGCTTTTCTTCGAAGAGAGGCTGAACTCCTATGCGTATAAACTGAAGGGGGGGGGGGACGTTTTAAGGCGCTGTGAATAAATTCTTGTGATTTTTTTAATAACAGAAATTTTTTCTCACAAGCATTCTATGTTTTAGGAATTATCTTCATGAATCTTGTTTTTTTAACTAACCCCAAAGGTATAAAACAAACACCCAAGGATGCTCATACAAGGAAATTTATTTTTTATCAACGTGTTGCATTCTGAAGCTACACGAAGGCTATTAACAACAGACCTTGTAATTTTAATTTACGGTGAAGTGGTTAAAATAACACCTCATCATTTTATAAATTTACGCATTAGGCCATCATGTTTTTTTTAGAGAAGGGTTCTTCAACTTTTCACGCTCGAAGGTCAAATAAATTAAATTTACAACGATCTGTGGGCCACATCAATAAATTCACAGTGAACCACGACTATCAAAAATATTTTTGTAGTCAGGAAATTTATATAAGTTATAGTTTAAATAAAATTTTAAAAAAAACCCCGCTTTTATGGTAAATCGAACTAAAAAGTAAAAAAAAAATCTTAATATAAGAATAAAATGATTAACGAGAAAATTGCTTTCATTGGGGTAAAAGCGTGGGGTTTATAATATCAATTGTTGTAATATCTAACTAGTTCTATTCCGAAATGCTGAATTAAGTGTAAAAATGTAGCACAAGCACCCCAAGCTTTTACCCCAATGACATTAATTTTCTCATAAATCATTTTATTCTTATATTAAGAATTATTATTTTTTTAAAACTTTTTAGTTCGATTAACCATATAAGAAGGGTTTTTTTTTAGTTTTTTAAAACTATAATTTAATTTTCATTTTTTAATTCGATCTACAATAAAATCCTGTATTTTAATTTTTTTAAACTCTTCATTGATGAATTAATCTTCAATGCATCATTTTTTAGAATCTGGAATACCTATTGGCATCCTATCAGTTCATCTCACTTCGAACTTGAATAAAAGGAACTTTTAAAAATGATTTTATGTCTATTCCATACATTTAATTTCTATGATAAATTCTTAAATTAACGTCTTCAAGAAGACAAGCATTTTAGAGCACTCAAAGAACATTTTCAGGTTAAATTTGAAGTGTACAGATTCTTTGAATACCCTTTTTGGTAATAGCAATCAATGGTTTACGCAAAAATGGAGTTTGAGGGGGGGGGGGTACAAATTCCTCCTATAGGTTAACATATTTTTAATTTTTAGCTTAATGATTATGTGTCGGTGTTTGCAAATGTAACCTCTCCCAAAAAAGTAGACTGTGTATGCCACTAATTGGTTATATACTCTATTGCTCCAAATTACGATACGGTAGAGTAGAAAATAACATACATAAATTTTTATACATCAAGCCATGATTTGTAAGATATATTGCGCATCCAGTAAGTTTAATTATTCCATTCCCATTTTCCGTGCTTACCACCCCTTTCGAGAACAAAATAGCGAAGCTATTGACATTGCTTCCATACACATTTCTTCGATTAAAAATATTACTAAACAGAAGTTGCTTGAAAATTCTACATTTTTCATTAATTCTCGTAATTAAAATAACTATTTTACCAAACGATTGTCCTGTCAACTTCCATCAAATAAATCTAATACACCCCTCCCCCAATTTCACCACAGTATTGAAATAAATGAAAGGACAACACAGACATTTTCCAACATACATTCACTTAAGAAAAAATGTGGGTACATTCAATAAATTCTCTCCCCCCCCTTCCCTCCAGACTAGTCCACCTGGATGAGCATAGCTGTCAGAAAATACAGTTCCCTGCTCCAGCTAGGGTCACGGCGCATCCTGTCAAAGCAAACCGCGGCTCAAATTGGAATCTGTCACCTGCACACATCTTCCCTGCCAATCATTTTACCTTGACAGAACAGAAAAAAAAATGTCCGACAACATAACCGTCACCGTTTCCCAGCGTTGTATCCACCTAGTAGATTAAGGCTATCAGCAGCACAAATGTTCGGCTAATACATGCGCATATCATTAGGCCAGCCATAGATGCCGCTGTTCTCCTAGATAATTCTCAGGGGGAGGGAGATGTGTATATCTATTCCCCCCCTCTCCAACGTATACACATACAGCTTGCTCTTTTGCTGTACGTGTTATTGATATTCGATTCAGATTTCATTTCTAGAGACTTTCTTACTCCAGAACACAACCAGTTTTTCTTCTTCTACCACATTTATTTTTTTAAGTACATATATTTATCGATTGGTTAATAATATTCAATGAAATTTGCTTTTATAAAATTTAGACACATCACAGTAATGATTCGAACTGATTCATTTTGTGTGTTACTGTAAAATCACACATCACAAGCTGTTTTTCATAAAAATTCTTGGTATGGAATACGCTATTTTTCCTCCAATCATAAACGATGTAGATCACATGTGCCAAAATACTTTAAAAATTCTCATCCCATTCACAGTGACGTCAAAACTTCTTAATTCCTGGACCCCTATGCGAAAGTAGGCCCAACAGCAACCGTTTTAAGCAGACAATACATAGAATAAGTTGTCAAATACTTATTCAAAAACGATAATCTGTAACAAATAAATGCGTGGACTCACAGTTTCACAAACCTAGGCACCAACGGACTGTATCGACTGTCACCTTTGGACTTCATAAGTACTGAGTGTTTATGGTGGTAATACCTACACATGAAGGATGAACATGGCATAATTATGCAGTTTTCCCGCTACTGCTAGTTGGTTCGAAATTCCCAGTTTTTTGGAGAATATGTCTGGAAATCGCATTTAACAATTGAAGTATTTAGATCATGATTTTATCGGGGAGGCTATGTCGAGAACGGGACGGGTTTCCTTTTTCCCAGGCTCAGGCCCTGGACACAGTTGATACATGCTTTAAGTAGGGGTCTTCAACCTTTCACACTCGAGGGCCAAATTTACAAAGATTCGCAGGCCATATCGATAAATTAAGTGATCCATGGGCCACACAACTGTCAAAAAAATATTTTTGTAAGAAAATTTGTATAATAAAAAAGGGAAGTTTTTTTAGAAGACTACAACTGATTCTAATGGAAGAGAAGGCGTTAACAGATTTGTTTATATATACATATATAGATTTCAAAAAAGTTAAATGGAAGTCGTATTAAAATACTTTGCAAACTTGTTAAAGATAAGAGTCCACCGTTTTTCCGAAAATTCTCGAGATCTTATGCATAGTCAGATTTTATTGTTTAAAATTATCTAAGAATGAAAAAAAACGGCGTTTTTCACGACAAAAAGCAGACAAGGCAGATTATTTTTGGAAATTGCCTCAAATTCAAATGAGTGGTCACTAAAATACCTTATAATTTGTGGACCGCGGACCAAGGGTTGAAGACCCCTTCCTTAAGGATTTCTGTCCACGCAAAATGTGGACTTAGAGCTTCAACTGAATTTAGCATGAGGAAGCACTGATTATTTTACGCAAGTTAAATATGAATATTGAATGCGTGAACAGCAGGCCGCTTAATCGCGATTTAGTCATATATTAAAATCCTAAAATCTCCCTAAAATTTCAAATTTAAGTTGAACTAAAGACAATAGCCATGTCATCAAAAAATGGCATTAACGTGGAAAACGTAGTTTTAACAAATTCATAATTTTAGTTCTCAATTGACCTTAAAAAATTAAATCTGTCTCATGCCTCTACTCTTTTTAAAAAGTATTAAAATTAGATTATTTCCGAAAGCATTATTATATTTCTGATCAAAGATAAATGAAAAAATATCGCGATAGCGATCTGTTGACATTATTTTTGACACTCATCAAATATCAAGGTCATCAACTTTGGTCTTATATCTTCATTAAATCTTAAGAACTTATATATATCTATAAATGTATCGCTTACCCAGATAAACACAAATTAACCTACAATGATATAAAGATCAAAATATTAATTTAAAAATTAAAGAATTTTTGTCGTTATGTTTATTTTCTGGGTATGTTGTAAATTATATAGGGTGTAGTTATCAAAAAAAAATAATAATATATTAAAAATATATTACGTAAAAGCAAAATACCTTAATGGCTGAATGTTTGTATTTAAAATATTGAAAATTATATGTAGTGAAATACGTTTTGCGATGTTTTGATAAAAGCCTAATTTAAAAGAAATGGAATTTAAAATTAATTTTAAATTAACAAGTAATTATTGTATTGCTCATCACAATAATTATGAAATTTGGATTCAACGTGCATCGTTCGTCTATATGCGCGGTTGGAGAGATTGTGTATAATTGAACATGTCGCAATAACAAATAACCATGAAAGAATATAAAAAATAAAATAAGGAAATTTAAGATAAAAGTAAATTTTTGATTAGTAATTAATCAGGTTAGGTTGATTAATTAGTTTATAAATAAATGTTGTCAGTCTTTGTCCACCTAGTTACATAGGAAAACTGTTTGGTGTAGATCGAATTTAATTTTTAACTAATATCACTCTATGGAGCAGCACGACGGCTTTTGGGAATGGACCTCTAGTAATTATGAACCATGGTCAAGTGCCTTGAATATAAACGTCGTACTATTCAGCTCGAGGACTTTTGGTGACGGACTTCGTCATTTTTAACCATGGTCAAGTGACAGGGCTCTGGCACCTCCCTCTCGTAACTTCCATAAAATACCAACGGGAGGACGTTTGAGCTGTCAGATTCAATGTGCTTCGCCCCACCTACACTACGAGTCTTCAGCAGTACTAAGCTCGAACTCAAGACACGCCAGCTACGAGCTTGTTACCTTGACCACTAGGCTACAGTGGCTACCGATCAAGTGACGAAGACGACATCTTAGCCGGCACTCCTTTCTTCAAACTTCTACACCACTCCAAGAATACGGTGTACAGTAAATTGGATTGTATAATGACAATCAAATAAACAATTTTCATGAACTTAGAAACAAATCTACTATAGATATCATGGAAAAGCTTAATTCTACCTCTTAACCAAGCAAAATAAAGGCATCTACCAATATATTATAATTCCATAGCTTTTTCCAAACGCATAATCACTTAAGGTATCGACTACCCTAAAATTGTGAATTTTGCCAAAAATTGACAATTTTTTTATGATTTTATTTTATAGGCCATCTTATTAGCTTTATAAAAATACTAAGTTTATCATTTTCCGTTCACTAGAACAAAAGCTACAAGTGTTTTAGTAAAAACAGATGTCATACATTAAAACGCGTTTTACTCGAAATGTGATTTTTTGAAAATAATCAAACGGGGCCGGCGATTGCTCAAAAAGTTTTGAAAATAATTAACTGAAATTTTTTGTGTAAGTTCTGTGTAATAGTAAAAGTGTTTTAGCCTTCAGATTTATCAATCACTGTTTTATTACAAAATTTGCAGTCCCTTATATGAATATAATCACTGTTTTCTTAAGCAATTTCATATAATAACCGAGATAGAGTGCTGTAGTTTTTGTAAAAATTAAAATCTGTTATCTGAAGGTCATTTCGACAATGAATAACATAGAAACACATCAGAATTGAAAAATTGAAAATTTGTTCATAAACCTTTGGTACAGAACCTTTGGTACAGAGATTTGGTGTTTAGGTTATTTTTTTTCTATTTTAACCAATTTTTTTCCAATTTTAGTTATGCTAACTTTTTCTCTTCTTAACTTTAGCATATTTTTCTTAAAATGTACTAAAAAAGTCTAAAAACAACAAAAAAAAATCTGCATATCTCCATTTTTTAAAAAAAAGTTGTCGCAACCAGTTGTCGCAAATTATGTTTCCTTTTTTATAATCCTGTCTTTTATCTCTTAATCAGCTAACAATTTCACAAGAAGGGTGGAAAGAGAAGTGCTTCTGGAATTTTAAGATAGCGTTAGAGTGTAAAAAAGGGGGCCTCCGAAAGATAAACATTTCCATCGATATCTTTAGACAGGGGCCTTCGCAGAATGTGACGCCGGAGGTTGCGTTGACAGTCGCGTGACGCGGCAAGCGTCGATTCCAACACGCACGCGGGGAATTGCTCACTAATCAATCACAACTTTCACCGAACGCAACAAAAAATGAAACAGAAAGGAGAAAAAACATTATTTATAACAAGAATGAAGAAAGATAAAGAAGAGAGAGTGATAGGAAAAAAAGAGGATGGATTAAAAACGGAATAACTCGATTTGAGAAAGTGTTGACAGGAAACCTGACAAGCGCAGCTACCGAAGGAAGTCACGAATTAAGAGGGCGGGAAGAGATAATAAATAATAAAATAATCCGCTTTCAATCGATTCCGTTCCCATTGCGTCTGTTTCTTTGGGGTGCTGACAGTGAAAGCCTCTACATCGGTAATGAAGTCAATATCCAATTATTTTCCTGCCATTCATTTACCGCTAATGACATTTTTTTTCCTCTCGTGCATAATGAACAAGGAGAATATTTAATCTGAATTCCATTCCTGGGCATGAAGAGTCTCGAATGTGTTTTTTGAAGAATTTGTTTCACGTTAGGTCGGGGGGAAAAAAAGATCGAGACTACAAAAATTTCGAATCTGAAATTTTTTGTTTCCAAGTAAAAAGAATGTTTTTTTTAACAAGTCGTTTTTAAAATGTGTTTTTACTCCATTTTGTTGCATGGTGTTATTTCTCTGAATAAGCGGCTGAGTGTTTATTATTGTAGAACTTGAAGCAACTCGGGACGAATCTCGTATTTATGAACCGTGGTAAAGTGGCAAGGACGACAACCGAGGTGACACCCCACTCATCTAAATTTCTCACCACGCCAAGGGGAGGACTTTCAGCCGATAGATTTAACGCGTATGAGCTCCTATACACGGTGGGTTTTCAGTGGGATCAGAGCTAGAACACTCTACACGATTTCGTCCCCATGACCACCAGACTATTATGGCCACTTTTTCCTCTGAAAAGATCCATTTTAACCCCAAAACGCATATACTTATATCGATTATTTGAATTAACACAGAAAACTCTAGAATTATACATTTTTTTTATTGGGAACATTTTTAAGCCCCGTGAATCACAACGTAACACACGGAGGCTTACAGAAGTAAGTATTAAGCACACATCACGAAACAAGAAGGAATTTAAAGTCATGAAGGATTACAATACAAACATCAATGTCTTCTCCGAGATTCAAACCCAGGCCCTACGGCACCGTAGTCAGCGTCACTAACCCTTATACCGGTTGGGCGGCAGAATTATTCATTGAGAGGTATAAAATGACAGACTATTGACGAAGCAGCTCCACTGTCGATACTTAAAGTTCTAATAAACCTAATTCCCTTCTACCCTGTGACCCAGCTAAAGGTGTGGAAGGAATAGAAGGACTGTTCGATATGATTATTTCCAATTATTTTATTTATCACTTTAATCGACTCAAACACAAATCAATTTAACACTATAAATAGGATGATCCAGCCAGACAACAGTGGGAAGAGATGAGAGTCGCGTTTTGGGAGAATTCATTTACTAAACTACTTTATAAAAATGGTTCCTCCTTAATATTACTTTACACAGTAGATATGTATCTAATGTCCGCTTAACCACTTTAATATTTTAAATATCAACGCAATAGGAAAGTGACAATACCCGATCTTAAGCAGTCTTCCCTAATCAAATTAATTTATCAATCACAACTTCCTGTCTTTAATCTTTTACAAGAGTTTTCTAACCCTTCGGTAATCTTCACCTTGTATTTCACTTGCCACGTCTAGTTAACAAAACTTCTAACTTTCTGCTATCTAATCTTCTTCTAACTCACTAACTTCTTTTAACTCGCGAACTAAAACTATGTATCTATAATTAACTTAATTTGCATATCACGTTTTCTTCTTAGGAGAAGATTAGCGAATTTTGCTAACCTCAAAAGAATACACAAGAGGATTATTAATAGGAAGACGCGTATAGATCCGTCACAAAGTACGTGTTCGTCTGTTTTGTACCATACATAAGAATATCAATTTATAAAAAAGCTAGCAATATTAATATAAAACTCTTTTTATCGATTTGCTTTGTAATTTAGCGAGAAATTACAACAAAGCGAAGATTAATTTCTCTGATGAGTTAAGTAAATAATCTAGACATGTCAAAGAAAGAAGATCATATTTCCTTTATCGGATCCAATTTTCCTGTCACTTTTGTCTCCTAAAAACGCCTCTGTACTTCTCTTACCCTCCTAATTTCTAACACGTGGCTTCAATGACTATCACGCGAAACGGGAGGACACAAAGACCACTTGAGTTGAGAGGTTCTTAGGGTACCACCGAATTCATTTCTGCGTAATTCTTGTTATGCGGGACCCCCCACACACATCTTTCAGTCTATTAAGTGTTAGAACTGCAAGATACGTAATACAATTTTCACACTTAACGCTGTGTTCATTTGTTCTTATAATACATAATCCTTTTCAAAAAATTACTTCATTTCTCATACTATATTGAATTATTAAAGTGTTTTCAGAAAATTTTCCTTCATTTCTTTTTCATTAATGTTACCAAGTATTTATGCATGTACTAGATGCGCCATTACAAAAGCACATGTATTTTTATTTAATTGTTTATTTTTTTAATATTACTCATTATGCTCGTCATGGTAGTTCATTTACGTTGCACCACAAAACAATGCGAGGTTATTCGGTACTTCGCGAATAACCTCACATTGATCTCGGTACTTCGCGAATAACCTCACATTGATCTCGGTACTTCGCGAATCACTATTAACTGCTCATTATCAAATAATCAAGTGAGGCAGACACCCTCTCCAATCTACGAGCCTCGACAGGTGTAATATGCATTAGCCTCATATTGTATAAGGTAAATAGTACCTTTATATTGGGTTTATTGTTAAAAAAATGTTTTCTTTTTTTAAATCTAAGGAAATTTTAACATCGAAAATAAAACATATGTATAATTTTCATACACATTTTTTAATAACTGAAGAAATTTTAAAAATGGTTTAACTCATAGGCGCGTTATAAAACTAGACTATATAATCCAGAGGTACTCAACTTTTTTCCCCATCGGGCTACATACTTATTATATATATATATATATATATATATATATACTTTCTTTTAAAACTATTAAATGCTATCATACTCAAATCCCAAAAGATAGGTTTTTATGCATTTTTTACTCAGTTATGGGACAGCTTCAATTTCCTTTCATCAATGATCCCAACTCCAACCCCCTTCCTCCCAATTCCTGTGTGTGTAGCAATTTTTTTTTTCTTTATCAAAAATAATTTATCTCTTGAAAGAGATCCTAAAAAAAAAAAGAGTCCTTGAAAGATTTGTGCTTAGTGGTACAGTAACGAGTAAAACTACTTTTTTTAATAAAACATTTTCACTACAAATCAAACAAGTTGTTGATCCATGTTTGTTTTTCTCTTCGAAATAGTCAAGATCCTAATCGTCTTGAAACAACATATACTCTTTACATATTTTTCGTTTGAAAGACATGAGAGGGTTAATTAAAAATTAATTTCATTCACAAAATTTCACTGTTACTTGTTATCACTAACTGTAACCATTACAAAAAGAAAAAGGTTATATCGCAATTCTTACCAGCACGACATCGATAGCAAAACTGATATATGCGTTTGCTTGATTGATAGAATTACTTACTAATTTTTCAATGAATTTTTCTTAAATAATTGAATTTTTTAGAGCAATGGGCCGTAACAGGGCCAGAAAGGTTCGGTGGGCGATATGCGGCCCGCAGGTTGAGTATCGCTGATCTAATCTAAACAATCAAAAATGACTCAAGAGAAACCATACTTCAAGTTAATTTACACGTAAATATTGAAATATAAGCGATAAAATAAAAAAAAGAACAAGTAAAAAAAGCCAAAATATTCCTATCATTCGTATATAAAAAAAACAGGATACTTGTGTCAAGATGGCAAACCTTGCTTGTCAAGTTGGCACCTGGGAGGCAATCAAGTAGGAATAAGTAAATGGAAATGTCTTTCAAACCGCTGTTGTAATGAAAGGGAGTCATTTAAATACATGTATATATGAATGCATTTGCACATACGTCAAACTGATCAGCAACAAAAAAAAAAGAGAAATGTAAATGATGTTCACTTCACATCTTTCAAATCGACAAATAAGTGGATGGTTCCAGTCAACAAGAATAAAGAATAAACTGCAAACAGGTGAGGGAAATATTTAAAATCGGTTAAACGGGCGCATCAATCAAAAAATTATCGCTATTTCAATCTCTATTGCGTATTTTAAAAGGCATATTTGGGCCGGAGGAATTGCCATCCACCGTCCTTATCAACAAGTGCCTGTAATTCTTTCCGTACTATGGACGTGTTTAATCTTTTTCCGAGGGGTTGTTTAAGAAAGGTTGTGCCGTATGTCCCTAACTGATGTAATGATACCCACTCAGAAGCAGAATTACCACCCTTTTTTCTTTTAGGGCAAAGAGAGAGAGATAGTGGACGAATCGCAGCGCCCTCTTTCGTCAGAACACAGTAATTAATGGCGCAACTTTCTGAATGCCCTCTTATCGAGTAATAGACTCTCATTGGAAGAGTACATTCATCTGGGACCAGGAGCAAATCCTTCCTCCGCCACCCACACCTTTCGTAAGGGTGTAAAAAACGAGAATGGGAGAAAAGGCGAAATAAAAATAAACACAAAATTCCGTCATCATTACGTTTAGGAGCCCATTCCGGAAGTACTCCTTCCTTTCTGTCGTATTATCCCCACTCGTAACTTCCGGTACTGACAGATAAAACGGACCCGGATGTACGAAAGAGGGTTTCTTTTTTACCCTCCCTCCCCCTTTCTTTCGATTAGTTTGTTGCCATAGTTTTCCTTTTTCGTTCATTTCGTCGCTTCGAAACTAGTTTCCCTTCTTCCTTATCCGGATTTGTGTCTCCGGGATTTCTCCAGCGAAACTCACCTCCGTTCGTTACGGGAAACCCTCGCTTTGATACAAGTTTTCAGTTCGTTAAAAAAAGTTTGCGTTGTTTAGGATGCGGAGAGGGTGTTGTTGCGCATCCGGGAAAAAACAGGAGTTTTCGTTCTGATTTCCAGCTCCAGCATTGATCGGAAAAGAGAAAAATATATCTAGCAAGAGATAATAAATGTTTTACATTTTGGAGGAAAAAATACAATTTTCTAACAAAGAACTTCCTTGTTTGCTCTAAAAGGCGAAATGTGAATCTTGTTTCAAGGTAAAATATGAAGTTTTTTTTTAAGGAAAAAGAAAAGGTAGTAAAAAACGAAAAGATTGTAATGTCGCTGTTTTAACTTTTTTACAATTCCATTTTGAAAACTCAGGTTTTTTTTTTGGTTCAAGAAAATCTTCAATTTTTATCTTCATATGAGTCCAAAACTATTGGTATAAAAGGTGACCTTGAAAATATTGTAGATATCCTTTAGAGAAATAGAAATTAATGCAATAAGTTCGAGTGAGGGTTTTGACGTAGGACAACACCCACAGTCTCTTTGGTAGAATCGGGTTAACTACTGTAGTTGATATCATGGTCATCATTTATCATGACTAGTAAATTTTTAAGTTCAAACCGCATGTTCGAGCCCTCAGTTTGCTAAGGATTCCTCTCGTGATTAATGAGAAAATCTACATCACATTGAATTGGATTGCAGTCTTCCTGTGATATGAAATATTGGAGATCTCTAGATGCCATCTCAAGTGCTGTTTTCGTTACTTAACCGTGGTTTAAAATTACCACGTTTAGCATTTAAAACCGTTTAATTATCCAATTTCAGCATTAATTAAAATTTTAAATGTTTAGAGGAACATAGGTTTGATTCCCCAACAAAGTTTGTGAACTTAAAAAAATTATAAAGAACAACCCATTATTCTGCAAGAACGTGAATTCACCATACATCAAAGACAAAACCTGCATCCATTGTGTTAAGTAGTCAAAATGATAATGTTGGTATGTGAGCGTGAGTCAAAAAAAAGAATTTTTTTCCCCTCAGAAGCACATATTCTTATGAACGCTTAGTTGTAAAATTTCTCCTGTTTTACCTTTTATCATTTTTTGAATCAAGTAATAAGGACTATTACATGTTTGGTCCAAATACATAATAGAGCCAAAACATTATGACCACTTACTCAATAACGCGTTGTGCCACATTTGGCCAGCAAAACAGTTCCAACTCGCTTCCTTATGGACGCCACAGGTTCTTGATATATGATTGGAGACAGAGTTGTACCAATGGATGGAGACAGAGTTGTACCAGCGGTCACACCAAGTCGAGATATTTCAACATGGTGGTGTTTGATCTTTGGGCTGTCTTTCTATGAAAGATAAAATGTGCTCTATCGGATTAAGATCCGGCAAGTTAGGAGCTTAGGACATCAGTTTGAATCCATCATTATTCTCCTTGAACCACTACAACATAATTCGAGCCTTGTAACATGGAGCGTTCTCTTGCTCGAAGATCCCATTTACAGCAGTGTCGAAGACAGACGCAATGTGAGTATACACAGTTATGTTAAGATAGTCCACAGCTTTCATGATCACAACTCAGGGTCCCAGAGCCACCCATGAGAATGTCCCCTAAAGCAAAATACCTCTACCAGCAGCCTGTGTATGTCCTGCATATGGAGAAAATATTCGCCAGGAAGACGGAGTAAGCTGATACGACCATTGACGTGATGAAAAAGGAATCGTTATTCATCCGATCAGGCAATTCTCTTCAGCTTTTCCATGGTCCATTCTCAATGTTCCCATGCCTACTACAAACGAAGTTGACCAAGGCGCTTGGTTAGCAGAGGCACACGAGTGGGACGTCTGAGCAGTCTCATACCCATGAGTATCCACTGAACTGTGTATTCGGAACACTTGCCCTTGGACCTGCATTGTATTGGGCAGTTGGCTGAGCAACTGTCTGGCCCCGATTTTGCTTTACCGAGCGAGACATTATTTTCTTTTGATGCCTCGTGTACGTCTAACAGCTTGGAGTCTATTGATGGTTTAGCCACACACCGTTATTCACTCCATCTGCATAAATACTAACAACGGCGGATCGTAAATGCCCTACTAGTGATACAATTTCGGAGATACTCGTTTCGAGTAGTCGGGCCATTAAAACTTGCCCTTTATCGAATTCGCTTAGATGAACAGCCTTTTCCCATCACTCGCAAAATAAAAAATAAGAAAGATTTCTTAATTTCTCCAGTAGCGGTTAAAAACATTCCTACTTAATCACGTGCCTTTCAGGTCATCCAGACGAGTTCATTGGAAAATGTGAGGATGGACGGTATGTTTTTACTCGTCAATGTATATCCTTATACATCAAAAATGCATTGTAGTGTGAAAATTTGATGAGGGGAATATAAGTCCAGGTATTCTAATTATCTAATAAATGTTCAGAAAATTACGACATCAAAATCGCTTACAATCCGTTTTACAGTCAATAATGCAAAACATTAACCCAAAATGTTTTGCAGTAATCCCTTCAACAGCGAATCACAACTAGCAATGATAGGAATAAAAATACAGATTCCTTTTTCAACTCTTATAACTGGCGTAGCTAAGATGTTACAACTGCGAACAATTAAATTGATATTCAAATCACCAAGCTCTCAAACCTGCTCTTAAATGTAGGCCTACTGAAGATCATCGACAGGTCAACAGAAGTATCATAAGAATCTTGCACTTGAATTCAATCTAAGATCACACTTTAAAAAAAAAATTCAAAACGCATTAGACTATTTGATACCATCACAAAATTGAAGAGGGAAATCGAAAGTCCATCTGTAACGGGCACTCAAAATGTGGGTATTTCCCGAGCTCGAGATAAGGAAAAACTGTCGTTAAGATAGAGTACGGGGGAAAAGGGAATCGGACATCGAGTAACATTTATCTTTGGTCGCAAAGTGTCAGAGACGTTAAGTAATAAAATGGATGCGCGTGGAGGAAGGAAAAATGGGACCCATTTTACTCAACTGTCGATGGGAATCTTATGCGAGGTTATTTTTCTCTCTATCCATTTCACGATGAGGGAAGTCCGTCTGACTATTTCTCAACCCATAGTCATGATTTGACAAGACAGAGGGAAACTTATAAGACTTAGTTCTATCAAATATCATTTAATTCAGATTATCACACAATTCCTCTTGATATAATTTTTAAAATTTTAGCATGGTTAATTTTTAACAAACCAACAGGTTTATTCGTCTGACTACAATTATTGGATGAATTAGCCACCGAGTTAAATAATTGAAAAAGCATCCCTTAAACGTATTCAAAACTTTGTTTAATCGAATATTTTAAATGATGTTTGAACTTTTTTTTATCGTTTTTTAAAGAGCTTTCAGGCATAGGGTAATTTACCCTAAACAAAAGTTAAAAAAGGGAAAAAATTGAGTTTTTAACCTTTGAAAACACGAACAAAATTCCCTTATCACTGCTTAATAAATTTAGAGAGGCACATTTCACAATAACTTAGAAATTTTCTAAATTCGAATTTTTTGCACTAATATCATAAAGCAACAATACAATGAGCTATTGACAGTGTACTTTATAAGGCAAACTCAAACAGCAACACCCACAATCTGAAGACTCACTTAGACCTACTAAAACTTTTTAGGACATTCAGATTTATTTCAACTAACGTGCAGCTAATCTTATTAAGATTAACGGACTTCGGAAAAAGCCGAATTCGAACTAGGTTTAATTAGTTTTCAAAAGGAATCATGCTTTGAATCATTTTCATGTTTATATCTTTCTTTTACTTAAAATAAAATGAAATCATTAACAAAAAAAAGTATTCAAATAAATCGTGAAAACTCTTAAATTGATGATTCACACGAAAACAATGGTAAGAACATAAAGACATAATGCGTAGATTTAGTACTTAAAAAACACTAATCCTTTTATAAATTCAATGCAAATTATTCTGCTTTATTTTTTACTATTTATTTTAAGATCAGAACTATGTACCATATAAACTGTACCATTACTGAATTTGAATTATTCACGAATTTATACTTGGATACTTGTTTCATAGCACAAGTACAGTACAGTACAGTATAGTATAGTTTCATATACATTCACATCTGATGCCATTAGGAATTTCTGTGAATCCAACCAATTAAACGCGTTAAACACGTAATCCTTTCTTTTTTTAAATTTTACAAACATTCATCTTACACAGAATAGTTAACATACATTCATTACGTACCATTAAAATTGAAAAATTTCAAGCCTTATCGTCCAATAAATTTTTGCTCCCGAAAAAAGACAAATTTAAAAAATATTTTGGGTGGCGTATTGGAGATTGATACCAGAATGATGGACTTTCAACCCTGCCCCCCCCCCCACTTGAAAAATTCCTGTGTGCGCCACTGATCATAAGTTCCGTTTTCAATTCCACGAAAGGCATATTATTAACGCATAGTATATTATTCGTAACGGATTTGAAATTTATTTCATCAGCTTCGTGCTAGCCTAGTGCGTTAAGTCTCTTTCGTCTCTACTGACCATGAGCAGTGGCGCACACAAGGAGGGCGGGGGTCTTTGGGACGCCCCCCATAGTCCTTGATTTTTTTTAATCGAATGATTATAATCCTATCCATATAGTACATAAGGTTTCAACAAGTATTTGTTATTAACAATGAACTTTTTACTGTTTTTTGTTCCCCAAACAGACAAATTTAAAAATTATATTGGGTGGCGTATTGGTGATTGATACGTGAATGGTTGACTTTCAACCCTGCCCCGTCCGACTTGAAAAAAATCATGTGTGCGCCACTGATCATGAGTTCCGTTTTCAATTCCCCCAAAGGTCATGGATAATAAAAATGTACTACTGTAGATATACCAGCTGAATCAGATTTGAAATAATTGAAAAGTTGAGGCGGATTGCATCACCTAATGAAGGCTTAAAATGATTAGAACCGCTACCAATAGCCAATTACTCTGATGCAACATCACTAAAACACACATCCAGTTACAATTAGTTCAGGACCCACATTTGTCCTATCTTTCGCGTTCAAATATATCACTCGGGTAAAAAAAAAAATTTCTAGTTTTTAAACGGGACATGCGAAACGTTACAATAATTATATCTTATCTTCCCCTCTCATTTTAATACAAGAGCGTGTTGAATACAACCATAACTGATGAATAAATCAGGCATGTAACACAATATTCGATCTTCCTGCTTATCAGTATTCGATGCGTTATGGGAATACCAGACTGTACGGTGCAGAGTATCATGAGTGCATATAGAGAGCCTATATCATCTGCAGTCCCTCGTGTGGCTCTGTGCCTAGCTCGTAATGCGTCTTCTCCCGCAAAGAGTATTATTTATCATCCCACAAATAATGGGTTGGAACACGCGAATCGCAGCACCCCGTTCGGCACTCAAAAGGGTCGGTAATCCATGTCATGGGGAGGGAAAAAACCATGTAAAATACCTGGTTGCGTGATAGGAGAGGTCTGCGTTCTTTGGTTCATGTGGTGATTCGATGCATTATAACTCATCAAGCATCGCATATTTTTAGTTTGCCCATTCGGTTATTTTGTTTCAGCTGTGGAAACATCTTATGAAGCTCCCGAGAGTAAGAACTAGTTCTTAGGAAACATTTGAGTTAAATAAAAGTATAATCACATAAATACAAATAATAGTAGGTTTATTTGACCATTAGCGTCACCTTTAGAAACAACACGAACAGTATTAGCAATGAAATTCGTAATTTTGAGCCCCGGTTCAAGTGACACTCATCTCTTAGTGACACCCAACGGCACTAAATTCCATACCACATAATTGTGAGAATTTTAAGCCTCGAGTGATTTGTCTTGCATCATTTTTTTGCGCGATGGATCGTTAGAGGCATCAAATTTTGAGCCCACTAATTTATTTAAATAATGTCAGCCACGAATTCGCGAATACTAGGTCTGCTACAACTTTTCAAGATGAATTTTAATAGCAATGATTAACTGATTTTTTTTTCTTCTTAGATACTTGAATTACATTCGAAAAAGTTCAAAATGGTCTCTTATGCCAGTAAATTCGATTTTTAAGTAGATTTAGTTATATTAATCATGATATATAATGACTTTTGGGAGATTTCACATATTTCAAGTGCAATGGTAGGTTTTGACATCTCCGTGACGTCAAGAAATGTCCCCGGAAGAACTGTTTCTACTAGTGCCGGTTTATCCCAGGGGCCCGGGGCTTGGAGGACCCAGATAAGCAGATTTTCTGGTTAAAAATTTCGATCCTCCAGTGCCAAGGAGCACGTATATCTTTTGCACCCAAGGCCCAAAATGAGCTTAAATCGGCACTGGTCCCTACCGAGAACCATGGGTCAATTTTATTTTGTTTGAATGCTCAAGGTCTCCCCCCCCCCACTTCTTAACGGTACCAGAAATTAGCAGTTAGGGCAAAGAAAAAGTTTGCATCAAATCCCACTTCATTTGTATTTCAAGAGGTTGCGGTTGTAACTTAGCAACACTTCAATGGACCTAATCATATTAAAACTTGCAAGCACTCAGAACAACATGGGAGCTAATACTTTAGTAGTTTGTTGTTCATATCACATGAAACGATTTTGAGGAGCAATTTCTTTTAATTCACAATATTTTTTATCACACCTGCCCTTTAATAAAAAATCGAGATTAAAATTCGCAAAATTTCCAATCTCGCCTTAAGGAAAAATTGGAACTTGGAAAAAATAAGCAGCATTACATTCCTCTTTCTTAGATTATATGAAGTCAATGCCTATTAAATTTATAGAAATATTTTGTAGCTTAGTCGATTTATAAATAAAAAACACCTGAATCTAAAATCTTTACTGAAAAGTTAAAAAAATTACTTTCTTGAAAGCGAAATGTACAAAAAGGTGTACAAAAAGCAAATTTTATACTCGTTCGTAGCACACAGGGATTAAATTTTGCTAGTTTATAAGGAAAAGCTAACCGCACACACATTGTACACATTTGTACGAATTCACATTAGTAAGCACGTATTATTTAAATGGCATCAGCAATATTCCTCTAATATTGTTGCGTTTCTACAGTATGAAGATATCATTTGTGTGTATAACATTAAATCCCTCCATATACTTATAAACCAGTATAGTACTTCGTCAAACCGAAGGCCTATTTTTAGTACTTTGTACTAAAAAGAGTTTTTTAAATATATGTCAGAATTAATATTAACTTTTCTTTTAATGGCTTTTTGATTAATGAATTGTTCTTTAGAAAACAACACACCCCTATCCCCCCCTCTTCAAAGCATCCTTAATGCATTCTACCAAATATGGGGAAAACCCTGCTTTATAACTTCAAAACAAGTCAGTTATAAATTCAAATTTCAACGTGAAAAGTTCGTTCATAATTCAACAAAAACACCCTTCTAACCTTTAAATACATTTCCAACATCCGAAAATTATTCCAACGCAAAGCCAGACGAAATTGGATTTCCCCCATTGTTCTTCATCTTAAGGAGAAAGGGAAAAAAGTCTTTCACGCAAAACCACTCAAAGATATGGAAAAGTTGTATACCTCATCCCTTATATCAGAATCTTTTATATACGAATCCGAAAATAACGTTATTTACTAATACACTTCCGACCGCAATGCGAGATCACTTAACAACAAGCTCTCATTTTAGGTAAGAGAGGATAAATTAGCCACCTCTTCGATACCGCAGATAATAAAACGTGAAAAGGGGGATTTCGAATCCCGATTTATGGGGGTAAACAAAAGAGGAGGAAGAAAACGAGTGCTGCTCGTAAACGGAGATAATCTCGGAGTGCGAGAATCCGACAGAATAATGCTATTAAGTCCGTGATTTAAATGTCCGGGAGACGGTGATATTTCGGAATCTATGAGACGATGGGTCCGAAATCGGAAACCATTTTTTCAATGGCTTGTCTCCCCGCATAAGAGATGGAGAAACATAGGATTAAGGGATTTGACAAAAATTGCGGAGAATGTTTGAGAAATAAATGTATTTCTCGGAATTGAGTACATAATTTTCCATTTCTAAATCCCCATCGCCTTATTTTCAGTGTACGTATGCACTCTCCTTGAAGTGGGAAACATGCATTTTGAAGAAATTCAAAGTTTCCTATAAGGTCCTTTTTTATTTCCGTACACAAATGTTTCTTTATTTGGGAGTTTAATAAAAAGAAAAATATAGGGTTCTTCATGATTCGTTCCCGAGTTTCGAAGGGTTATAGTAAAAAACCAGCTTATATATAAATATAATTAATAAATATATACAAAATAGTTACAAAACCTAAGATAACTAGTCAAGATAATAACAAGATATCAATCATTGGCATGGCCAAGTAATTTTAGCGCGTTTTCCACATGTTGTATTTTACAATAATGCAACTAATGAACTTTTTACTAAGAGAAAGTAGTACTGTACCACTCCTCTAAAAGTACTACTATTGAGCTGAAAAGAAATAATAACACAAATCTGTATCAGCACTATAAAAAAGCACACAAAAAAAATAAATAAAAGTGATTAAATTTAAATATGATTCGGCTCATCTAGGACACAAATGCGACCCAATGACGAAAACCCGAGGTCAATTGGTTGCTTATTGGCTGAGAAAAAGGTACGACAAAATATGGAAAGAAGACGAAATTTGCGTCCTAATAGCGCTTTTGTTCCACTACGTGAAAAACGCGCTAAAAAGTATTAGCCACAGTAGTGCTGTAGGAAACTCCTTGCCTTAGGAACCAAGATGGCAGGTTTAAACAACGTCTTGCGGCCAGCCAACCTTCACCTGTATTTGCCAATACTCTGGGCCATAAGGAAAGTAAGAAATATCAAGAGAAGTTTAATTATTACAAATAAAAACAATAAAAATATATCTATGTAATAATCCATATTACTTATTCTTAATAACTTTTAATTACCTATGGTCCACCCCTTCAGGACCCACGTTTGATTAATAAACTTTCTAGCCACCTAACGAGAGTATTTTGAACAACATCCATCCACCCACTCAGATCATGTGATTTGAGCCGACTATATATACACCAAGATTCCAGGAGACCGTGCTCTCTTTCTCTTCTGTTTCGCGTCTCGTCATGTAATCGGCTGCAGCTTGGTTTGTGTTTCTGTTTTGTGTCTTTTGTCTGCTTCTTGTTATGTGGAACGCTTTTTGTCAAATGTACAATAAACTGGTTTTACTATAGCAAAGGACTGCTTCGTCAATGCCATCGAAAATAAAACCTCGATCACTAAAAATAGAGCTCATAGGAATACCATTCCAACAGCCATCGCCTATTACATATATATATATATATATATTTAAAAGAATATAGAAACAGTTCAAGTTTTATTGACATACTTTACAGGTATCCTATTTTGAAATTTTGGTTACATGGCAAACATCAATGCGATTGTATATTTCCTGTCCTACTCTACTCAATATGGTACTATTACGTTAATAAAGCAGGTTATTATAGCACAAATCAGTTCCGTCATCCCCAGCAGCGCCCTCTTTTTCATTCAAAACAGCGTTACAAACCAAGCTTTTGGACAAACTTTTAAAGATGGTACGAAAACTTGGTCTTATGTAAATGATCAAGTTTTCGGATAAAACGTGATGTCAATAACGTTGATAGTACCATATTCAGTAGTGCGGCAGGAACTGGACTAACGCATTAATGTTTGCCGTGCACAACCATCGTTTCATACATAAAACACCTGTAAACTATATAAATAAAACTTGGAATTGTTTCTATATGCTCTTTTTTGCTGTTCATGTCTTAGTTTTTTTTTACTAAAGAAATTCAAAACCCTAGAGGGAATTATGAATAATCATGTATATTTGCTATAAAATGAAGTTCATTAGCAAGTCCGATTTAAAGTCGAACAAGACCTATTAACCGAACAGTGTTATTCTGAACCATGGGTAAATTGGGGAGGACGAGATCTGAACGGATACCTCATTAACGTTTAGAAACTGCTGTTCTTCCTCACGTCCATCTTTAATGGAATCGGGGCTCAAATAACTGACTCCGGCATGGACATCACTAGCCATAAAGTTTTCGATCATGGTCAAGGGACTATCGCAGCCCTAAACGTCAAATAATTCATTACTTAATCTGTGATGGTGTCTGGATACGAGATTAACATTTAATGCCCTGATGTTGGGATCAAGTTTTGATGTGTTTGTATACACAGGCATACATTTTGATGAACTTTTAACATCTTTTATGATGAGGCTAACGTTCTATTTCGGTCAGAGTTTGTATTAGTTTTATCTGATTGGTACCTGCGCTTAAGGTATTTGAAAATAGCATTTAAAGTAGCCATTCAAGATGATTTTTTTCACATAATTGCTTTGTATTTTCGAAATGGTAGACTAATTAAACTATATACACGGCTTCACTTCTTTCAGAAAAAAATATTAAGTCTATATTTATTAGTTTCTTTCAAACAAAATTTAGAACGTTAACAGTTAATATATATAATCTAATTCCATAATCAATGAATAATGTAATAAAATTATAAATCCTTTCAAAGAATTCGCTAGCGAACACTTGTTGCAATGCTTACAAAAAGTGTTTGATAAAAATATCAATTATTCTTTAAAGCTATCTTCTCAAAACGTTAAAGAATAGGATTCCAAATGGGAACAATTCTTTTCCGATCAAAAACTCGGGAAGATTAATATTATGTTAAAACTACACTACGCTTTACAGAACAGTGTATTTTATAGTGATACACACATTTGTGCAAAATCAGTTCATTTCTTATTAGGTAAAAAGTGCTTCGTGCTTCAATTTCTACATTATAACGCTAAATGAGAATAATTTTGCATCTTAAGGAGGAAAAAAGCGTATTTCCGAAGTGCATATAAATTTTAAAAAATAATGTGTAATGAAAGGCGTATTTATTACAATTTCATAAATGTATATGAAAATTGGAACAATGTGAATTTTTTAAAAATGTTTTTGAAATTTCTATCAGGATATTTGAAATTAGCCTGATAAAAAAAAAGAATATTCAAGACTAAATAGAGATTGTAATCATCTGATAAGGGGACCTCGGAGATAAATGGATTATTATTGTACCTATAGCTTCCCTTTAAAGTTTGGTTGATAGCCAATATAAGTAAAAAAAAAAAAAATTAAGAAAGGAGTGGAATTCAAATTATAAAATATACAGCATCTCCGTTTTTGTTCATAGCGCAAAAAGGAAGTTAGAAAAAAAGAAAGAAAAAATTTAACTCAATATTCAAACATGTTATATAAATTTGATTCAAATATAACCTTAATTTTTAAGAATTCGTTGTTTATAGCTCTGATTTAATATTACATTATACATAATCCCTTGCCCACTTAGATATATTTAAAGTTTTTCACTATGGTCGATGCATTAAATAAATGGAAAAAAAACTCCTTTTATGAAATTTTAATGCTACGATATTGCGAGAGGCAAAACAGCAAATGAGAAAAAAATACTAAAACACACCTGACATTTCCTCAAATGCAAAACATTAATAAAATTCCTTAATATTTAAAACACTTCTTTAAAAAAAAAAGTTTATCATTTAAAGGGGGGAAGGGGGGAATCTTTCCTAAAAATTGGTGCAAAAACTCTTAACATCTTTGAAATTCAGATTTTAAAAAAAAGTATTAATCGAAAAAAGAGCAACTTTAAGCAAAAACAAACAAAAAACATCCAAAACATTTCCATCCGCAAAATTCTGTATTCCGAGAAGAGGAAAAGAAGCGGCATTTGAAATTTGACAGCCACTTTTATACAACAAATAAACAAAATAAAACTGAGGAATTTCTTTAAAAACAACAAGGAAGGGGGAAACGGGTAAAAAAGTAAAGCTCGGGGCCCTAAAACGGAAAAAACAAATTCTTTTATTCCCCACCTTGGTACAAATATTTTGAGCGGATTATTTTATTAGGGCGACCGCTTTGTTTAACGACAGGATAAATCGTTGAAGCTCCTCGCCACGTCACAATGCTTTGTCGCCAATAGAATGGGAAGACGCATTTCAAAATTATCGAAAAAACACAAAATTTGCCAACTCGAAACCTTATGGCGTGAGTTTCGATTTTAACGTGTCGGATTTTACGTCGCACTAAAAGATGTGGCGACGATAGAGGGAGGGAGAATTTTCACACACTACTCCTAAGATATTTTACGAGTGTCGTATAATATTCCATAAACAATAAAAATACAAGAATATGACCTTTTATCGTGGCCCTTTTTCGGGTGAGGTTACAACAACAAGGGGGGAGGGGGGAGTGTTAAGGGAAAAGTTTCGTCGGCAGAAAAAGCAATAGAATGAGCAGATTTTCGTTCTTTTTTATGGAATTGTTTTTTTTAAAACAAAGACAGCATTTCCCTGGGTGAAATTATTAGTTTTTGAAAGAAGCGGGAAAAGAGAGAGATGCAAACTTTGTATTTAAAAATTCTAATTGAATATGAATTCCTATAATATATCATAATAATAATAAACATTAAAATACAGTTAGCAACAAATAACTAAAAATTATTAAAATTATTGTCATTAACGCAATTTGAATTAAACAAAAACAATTTTTAAGAAAACTACAATTTTTTCAAATTTATTCTGCATTAACAGCAGCAATAATAACAACTACATATAATGTGATCTTATATCTATACAAAAATATCTTAAACAAAAAATATATGATAAATAAGTGTTTAAAATATTTCTAACATCAGCAATCGCAATATGTTTTTAGAATGACTGGATGCAAAACTAAGTGCTGTTAAACTGATTATGTAACTAATACTTCACATTTAAAAAAAGTGACGATTTAGAGAGATCTAATAACGTCTAGATTTCACTTCCGTAAATATGAATTTAATATTGTAACATCTGCTTATTAGCAGAACTCTTCCCAGCAATATATGTCAAGATTGACGTACGGGGGACCAAGTTGTCTAGATGGGACATTGTGTCTCCAAAAAAGGACCGGCATAACATATGTGAACTGATTCGGAAAATGGCTTTAAAGACACCACATCTTTTCCTTCGCCGACATTCAGACGACCTTTAGTCTCAACGTTGTATAGGAAGGAATCTTCAGAGAACAGCATCAATTGTGCTGGGTTCCCCTTGCACATCTGGGCTGCAAACAACTTGAATGAAGAGTAATGGCGAACGGTCGGGATACAAAAACACAATCTCAGTGTGAATGTAACAAGGCGATTTTTGGCCTCCAGATGGTAAACAAGGTGCCACTTAGGAGTGGGGATCAGACGTGCCAACCTGTTGTCCCTAAGCACCAATGGAGGAAGACTAAAGAGAGGAGAGCCGGGTGCAGATCTGTTACACGCGCCAATGAAAGTGACAATCCCAGTGATTTTAAAGGGTCAGCTCGGAAGTTGAAGGGGACCTCGATCTCCTTCAAAACTTGATTACTTCGTTTTTGAATTTAAGTTTTCTTCTAAGACGCTCGTCAGAGTTGCGGTGCCAAACCCCACCTCAAGTACCAATTGAGATGAACTTATCAGGATTTTGAAAGACGGAGTGCCGGAGTCGGCGGAGCAATGGTTAGAACAAACGGACTTAGACTAGAACTTTTCAATCGGGGAAATTTGTGAACTTCGACACAAAAAAATGAATCTGTTATTTATTTAATCAAGTATAAACTGTCTTTTTGGCAATTCCCTTACGTTACCATGTAACGAAGGAATTTAAAGGGATCACGAATTCACAATATATATAATAAATCTTACTTAACCTTACATCACAGTCCTAAGTGTGTGACAACTTTAGGAAACATAATAGTTTAATATTTTTGGTATACTAACTTTTTTCATATTCTTTTGATGGGTCTCCATTCCAAGTTCTAATATTCAAAATGTTCTCATTCTGATCAATAAGATTTATATATTTACTTCTAAGCCATCATTCTTCCATTTATATTTTAAGGAATACTGATGTTTATTAATAATTGTTTCATTTGTGTTTAGCATTAGTTAACAATATAATTATGAATAGATTTCATACAATATGCAAGAAAATGCTTTAGGAAAACATGTATTCATTATAAAAAAAAAACACCTATAAAACTATTTGATTCGAAGAAAATATTTTAAATCGCTTTTCTATTTTTTAACTAATCCGCGGAATTGTGTGAACACAAATAAATCTTACATCTTTCCAATCAAATACAAGCAATTTCACCCCTTCCCCCATTCCTCAAATTTTCTCAACATAAAAGTAGAATTCATAAAAAATGAAATTAATAAAAGGCCGAAGCAAATAAGAGGAAGAGTTTAAAACACGCACTGGTTACATCCTCCTTTGAGAGGTTCATGCTTCAATATTAAAAAAAAATTATATATAATAACGAGGTTTTAAAAAAAATGTTTTTTTTTCCCTTAGACATGAAGCAAAAGAACTAATTAGTTTTTTGCCTTAACCACAGATCCGAACTCACGCGCAAAGAGGGAAAAAATAACACTCATACTCGAAAAGTTAAATCTCTTTTCTCCAACTTTAATCAAAGCGGAACTCGGCAGAAAGCTTTCGTGTAATACTTCTCCCTTCTGCCTCAATTTTGACAATTCACCTAGAGAAAAGAATTCCCGCAAAGAACTATATTTTCAATTACATCGCTTTTAGCTCACAGAAGAGAATTATTAGACAGAGAAATGAGAAGATGGCGAAAAAAAGTAAGAGCAAAAGAAAAAGAAACAGAAAGTTGGGTTGTGAAAGTCTTTCCTATCGAGAACGTAGTTATTTGAAGCTTCCCTACGGATCCTTAATCCCGTACAGCAGTCCGCTTCTGCTAAGTACAGAGAAGAATTACATTTATACGAACCAATTAGAAAGCTGGGGATTTTTTTCCCCTTTTTCTGCACCTGCCTCTCTTATTATACTCCAATTATCATCGGGCTGTCAACACGCGCATTTCACTTTTCTCTCCTATTATCAGGCGGATCAATGCTCGCTATTGTCTCTCATGCCAAGAGGAAAAAAATTGTAAAAATATGCCGGTTTATTTGGTGACTTAGAGATCAATTTACGCTCGGAAAGTTCATCGATTTTTTTAATCCATAACGGTGTATGACTTAACAGTGAGAAAAAATGGGAATTATTATTCTTTTATAAGGTATACGTTTCTTTTATCAGGAAGGGAAAATCATGTTTCTTGTAACACCACTTTTTCTGAAAAAAGGTTTGCTAACCAAATTCCCAAGATTTCTTTTCCTTTTTTTTAGATGATTTCAATTATAATTAGTGTCTTTATCCCCTCTCTACTCTTATTATAATATTTACTTATAACACAATAGCAGATATGCAAAAAAAGTGGTAACTCCTTACACAGCAACAAAATTCATTTTGATCATATTCTTCTGAATAATTCTAAATACATGTGCTCAGACCTAGATCACTGAAAAAAATATAAGTACTGGAATGAAGGTAATGAAACAAATTATTCAATTCGAAAAATGTTTTATTTTTTAATATTTCTTTAAAATCACTTTTTCTTTCTATAACACCACAGTATTTAGCAGATTAATTTACAACTTGATTTAAACAGACAGGGTCAGAAACGCTTTACGGCAAGGTTCAACTGGACATGGGCTCAGGGCCTTGGTAGGGACCCTTCTCTCGTCCTCGATTCAACTTCAATAGCACCACGACTCGAAAAATTGGAATCGCTAAATGTTACCTGAAGTGCCGGTTTATGCATTTGGCGCTTGGGGCGACCACCCAGGGGCCTAGAAGGGTGCGAATGGGGCCCGGATTAGCTGAACTTAACCAGGTTTTCTGGTATTAAATTTCGATTCGACAGAGCGAAGGAGATTCGCAGATCTTCGGCGCCCAGGGACCGTCACCGAAAAACTGTGAATTTCGAACTTTAAATGCCAACTGGCAACAAGACTCCATTACTATGAAATATCTGTCGTCTGTGTCTAGTGAGTGAGTGAATATTAACGTCGCACTGATTAGCAACACGAGGGTAATTTTGCGTAATTTTGAACCATGGTCAAGTGACGCGGACGACACCTGAGCTGGCACCCCCTCTCCTAACTACCACACCACATCACACCAACGGGAGGACGTTTGAGCTCTCGACAGATTTAACGCGTACATCGCTCCTCCTACATGGCGGGTCTTTAGTGGTACTGGGATCGAACTCATGACACGCTAGCCATGATCCGATGCCTATACCACTTGGCTACCGCGGCCACGTCGTTTGTGTCTCTAAACCTACCACCATACACCATTATTTAGTCCAAATATGACAGTCAATCAAATGACTTTGTACACAGGTTTGTGAGATTGTAAGTCACACACATACACATTTATTTGTTATGGAAAATTGTTCGTATGGCAATTCTTCTCAAACTTTCAATATTTGCGACCCAATATTCAATCATAATTTTCATTACATTCCCCTCAACACAATAACAATGTTTAGAATGTAATAATAATATACTAAAGCTACAATGCGACTTTAACCTCTTAAATGCCACCACCTGTGTATAAATAAACCTCTCGCTCAGCCAACGTGTTAATTGCCTCGGACGCGTATATATACGCCTTTCCGAAATACGATCTTTTCTGAGCACAGATTTCATAAAATTATTCCAAAGGCTTTGGAATGCAATAAAAGGGCCTTGACAGTGTTTACGAAGGATTTACTTATTTCAGGCACGATCTGATTTTTTTAATTCTTTTCTTTGCCCCCCCCCCCTCAATACATCATATACGTGCCCCTACGTAAAAACAGCGGCCTTGGGGAGCGAATCGCGTAAATTTTAATCGGCAGTTAAGAGATTAATAATAAACCACAAAAACTATCAAGATAGTGTTAATTTTTGTATATAATTTTATATAAGACAAGCCCATATAGGGTCACTGGAAATCATTAAATTAGTTCTTTATTATTGTTAAATTAATTATGAAATTCATTGTGCATTACTGAAACATTTACAAGAGTATTACAGCAGTTGTTTGTTTACTTTCAGTAAATCAATAATTTTTTTAAAAATAATCTTTCGCTTTCGATTTTTCAATACGCTCGCGCCCCTTCGTAGAATTATCACGCCTCTTTAGGAGGCGCGCCCCACAGTTCGGGAAACGCTGTCGTATGGTAACCCGTAATTTGATAACCTTATGCTATATACTGTCTACTCAAAATTGTTGCAGATAGGGCCTGTATTTGTAAAGGGCCAATGTCCTCAAGAAAATTTATGATGTCATTGCACATGATTTAATTTGATCATAACTAACGTGGCGCACACACACATTGAATTACTTTCAAATGACTTTGACATTTTAAAGAACGATTGGAAGACGAAAACAGTATTTTCATTTCTGAAGTATCCACAGACTTAAAAATACAGTAAGATTTCACAAGTTAAAAACTTTATTATGCTACATTTTTTTTAAATCGAGTTTAACAATTCACAATTTTTTTTTTAATTCAACATTTATTGGAAACAAACCATTTGATTTTAAGGTAAAGTAATCGTGGCGTCGCAAAATGTATACAAATTAGAAAACAATTTATATTGATATGAAAGTATTGTGACTATTTTTTTAATTCATTGCAACATTCCTTCTTTTTTAATTAAAGGCAGTAAAATTCCTCTGTCTTTCAAAAAATTTCGAATTATAATCGAGCTACTTCAGTAGAACAAATATGTGTTCCTAAATAAAGTATATTGTTCATAACTTCCAAGAAGTAAACTATTTCTAGGATCCAGACAAGATCTGAGAAATATTTTACTTCTAGGAAGATAACCGTATCTAAATCAAAAATTGTGATGAATAAATGAATATTAGATAATAATATTAGATAGATACAATGAAGGTCAATGTAGAATACAAATATATCATCACATATTATTTTCCAGAGATTTTCGATGGAACAAAGACGCGAATCCTTGAGTTGACACACCATAGTATAAACCAGCATTTAATATCTTCTGCACTAAAATACATAATCAACACAGTAGACAAAATTAAAGCAGATGCGTCTGTTCTTCATCACATCATTTTATTATGAACTATAGCACAGATTGTATTTTCTCTCGAATGGCGAAATATGAACCCCCTATCATAATGAGCCCCTATCGATTGAACGCAGGGCCAGATCGATTCGGGGGGAGCCTAATGCGATTATTGCATGTTCGATTGTGTATCGCCGCGGCTTTATACTTAATGGTATCCTAAGTACCACACTTAATTCTGCCGGCCTCACGAGAAGATTTCTAAATTAATTTCCCCTCCCGCCTCGTTTAAATTTTTTCAAAATTCCGGGCATTCCCCTTAACTATCCCCATAACCATGAGCACGCCGCCTAACCATTAACCAGGTTCTCTGTGTGTGGGGTTTTTGAGGATGTTAAATGCTTGCTTCGCACGAAAAGTGGGGTGATTAAAATGTAGCTCTCGGAAAATAGACTTAAAAGGGAGAATATTTACAAGGGATTCATGGGAGAAAATGCCAATAACGAACGTGGCTGCTCAAAACACGCAGTAAGTCATCTATTCTACCTTTATTATAAATATACTAGCTGGTATACCCGTTCTTCGCAAGGGTGAAACGAAAAATTAAGCAATACAAATTAAAAGGACAAAGAAGTTTTTAATGAGTTAATTTTATACGCGGATTGCAAATAAAAAAAGCCTTTTGCATATATCAGCTGAATTTTAAAAAAAACATGTCACATTTTAAGCCTGTTAGTCTAATATCTGATATAAAGGATTTTTTTTTCATTTATAGCACCCTCGTAACTCCCTTGTAGGTCGATTTTTCAAAACACTTTAGTAAGTTGACTCTGCTCAGCAAAAGTAACTTTTATTTTTTTTTTTTTTTTTTTTTTTTTTTTTTTTTTATTTTATGGTGAAATTGTAATATTCGCAAGCAACGCCGTTCCTTACATTATAATGGCGATTTAATGGAAACAGTGAAATGTTGGCGATAGAGCCAAGTTGGCATCATTTTTGGCGACCATGGTGGCAACTTGGCGATTGATTGAATGGTGCAAAAGTTGATATGCTATAGCGACATTTGGTGAGGAGCTGCAACAGTGAGGGCGGAACAAAAACCTTCTCCACAAAAAATAAATCAATTTACATGCCAGTTTTCATAGTGATCGTCGAACAGTGTTGGAGTGAAGCAATGTCATATATACAAACATCCATTTATATATATATATATATATATATATAAAGAGAGAGAGATAAGAGCGAATTGAAATCAGATGCTAAATAACGTGTGATCAAAAAGCGAGTCTGCAAATTCCTTGCTATGATGACCAAATGTACGTGGATCTAATAGTTGCATCATAGAATCAATAATCTAATTTTAACTAAAAAGAATTAACAGTCCATTGCAAAACATTTTACGGTATTTTTAATTTTATTTTTTCTAATGAAAAATTTAATATTCAGGTTCATAAGAGGCATTAACCCTCTCGCTGCGTAGTACTACGTGCACTTAACCTGTTGAAATTGCGGGATGAATAATTGGATTTGTATATAAATGTATTGAAAAGTTATAAAGCGTATTATCAAATTATGTTATAAAAAGAGAATTAAGCGTATGAAACCAATTTTAGAGAATGGCGTTATAGCTAATCTGTAATATTGACAACAGTATGAAATGAATTCAGTAATTGCATACACATATTTGATATATATATATACAAAATTTTTACAAAATTCAATTTTGTAATAAATTTCCCGAATTAGTTTCAAAATGTTTACTTTTAAAGACATTAAACGTAAAGAAAAAGCTAAAAATATATAAATTCCTTCGACTCCACTTTCATTTTGAAGCAGAGTATCCATTTCCAATAATGCGAATTCTTTTGAAAAATGAGCAACTCAACGTTCTCTTTAATCTTCGAAAAGGGGAGGTGAAAAGACGATTTCGTCGAACTCTGGACAGCCTCATCTCTACCCCCTCATAACGAAAACTATTTAAATTGGCTTAAAGAACTCTCCCACTCCACCTCCATTTTTCAGAATCACTAGACAGAATGAATTAAATATTTGAAACGTGAGGGAGAGAGATGAAAACTTTTCATCTGGAATTTATTTAAAAAAATGAAGGGAGGAGGGAAATATATATCACATTCTGGTGATGAGTGCGAAGCTGCTCCTCCCCACCTTAATTGAAAATTAAGTCCGTCGGCATTCGAATGTATACCTTTTGCATTCGTCTAACTCTCTACACCTAGTTTTACTTAGCGGGGGATGTCTCTATGTGCACCCCTACTGCTTAAAATGAATGCAGAAGAAAAGATATTTAAAGTGGATCCTTTTTAATCAGATGCTGCTCGTTTATATCTTGCATACTTTACTTTTGTTGAAAGTATGGTTCATTCCTTACAGGAGTTGGTTTTTAAATACTTTTTGGTATTGATTTGTTTACTTTGCATTTCCTACTGAACGACACATAAGAATGTGAGAGAAATTGGGATTTTGACCAGATTATGATCCAAGATTATATGAGTTGTAACCTACAGGTTCGCATTCTCTAGTGAGCTTCCATCTGGTCAAGTCAGAAAATCTGCAGTAAGCGAGATGAGAATCATTTTTACAAAACAATGCTGTATGGATTAACAGAGGCAGCCAATTACCGTAAAATTCGGCGTATAACGCGCACCTTTACTTTTGAGCAGCATTTTTTAAATTTTTAGGTATATTTTCCGTATAACGCGCGCCCCCTTTTTATTAAGACCTTAAATGTACGTGGGCAATGCTCCTATGGTTTGATGGTTTGCAGTCATTTATTCCAGTCATTATACCAGGATTTTGAAAAGATAGTATACTTTTAGAGCTACAACCTTTTAAGTTATCCGACTAGGTTGAAAAAGTGCTTTTTAAGTGTTTTATGTTTGGGCTATTAGGGAAAAAAGAAATATATATATATATAATTGTTGAGAAAGAAGGACTAACACATAAAACTAGAGAGTTTTTAAAGTTGTTTTTATAGCATTTACTTTATCTAACTTATAAAAATATTTTTTCAATGCGTATTTTGAAAAATGAAATTTTTACGATAATTTGTACACGAAAAACAGGATATCTCCAAAACAATTAAATCAAATTCGATGAAATTTGTAATATATATGTTATGGGCCTTTCAGTGTCATATAAACTTCAGGTTTTAAGACATCTACATTTCCTCACATTTTACAGCCATTTTTAGTTTAGTACAAGCAGTAATTTTGATAAAAACTTATTATCATCAAATTTAAATGCTAATAAAATATTTATTTCTTAAAATATTTTTTATCCTACGGTTTATGAAACTTCAGAGGGATCAAGAAATATATTAATGAAATTAAAAATGCAAACGTGCAATTTATTTTTATTTATGGCGTTTTTCACTTTATAAATTTTGCTAAAATTTCATAAAAATATTTTTTTTTGAAAAACAAAGGGTGATATATGATATTTATTTAATAATTCTGACTTTTTAAACCTATTTATGTTCTTTAAAACAATACATTTGTTCTGAAAATCAATTTTTAAAAAATTGGTCTCTGAACCTAGTCGGATACCTTAATTTCGTTAGGAATACAGTTTTTTCTTTTTAAATAAATAATATTCCTACTTACGAAGAAGTCAATTTTTTTATGCTTATCTCTGTTATCGATTTTAAAGCTATCATTTTTAACATCAAAAATAAGATTTAAATTTACAGGTAAGCGTTATACGCCGGATTATGAACGGAATAAAAAGTTATTAGAATTCAAAAGTCTGGTTTTAAAATGGCGTGGAAGTTTCGTTTTTTCGTCAATTTGGTATTTTTACGTTCTCGAAAAAAAAAGGATACTTTTTGCTTTAAGGAATAACAATCGCTTTCGATCAATTGCTGGTGCCTCAACCTCCAGCGCCATTAAGCAGGCTGATCTCAATGTGTCGCAAGAACTTTTTAGTAACGTAACAAAAAAATGTATGAATATAAGCGTATGAGAATAAATAATTAAAAAATTACTTAGAATTTAAGCAGCATTTTCATTTCGGTTAAAGTCTCAATGTGTTTTATTAATCGTTTGATGAACATATTGAAACGCAACCGGTACGTTTTGGAAAATGAGAGGCAAGTTGTCTGTTTATTAAATAAACATATTTAGAGAGCACAATAATATTCATACGACAATTATGATCTTAAACTCAAAGCAGATAGTAAAATATTTATGATCTGAGAGAAAAAATGTCGTGCACATTGTGTAACTCCGCAAGTTCCTTCAAGAGTCCTTATAAATATTTTGAAATATTTTATTACAACAATAACAATCAATGTCAAATAATAAATGCAAAAAAGTAAGCTGCTGAAATAAATAGAAACATTAATCCAAACTTCCCATGAAATCAAAATATGAACGTTACGAGAATGCTTCATGGCAAGAAAAGAGTAAAAGAATAATAATCAAAGTTTCTTGAGTATATTCAAATTTCGAATTATAAATCATAGTAAAATGTTCTAAAAATAAACATTAATTTAAAACTCTTACGCCATTCAAGATCGTGCACGAGCGATATCACTGCGAGAAATAAGCCAAGTCAACACATATTGACAACTTGCGTCGACGCATATGGCAAGCAAAACAGATAATCCAAAAAAAAAAAAAAACAGAATCACTCATCGAAAAAGTTTTAAAATTTAACTAATTTTTTAAGGGAAGTGTTCGTTAGAAGACGAAAGTTTCAGTGTATTAGTATATAAAAAAATAATCCGCTGAAGAGGTGTCAAAAATCACGTATGGATAGACAAACTTGTGTGCTATTCTGTTTCACTGATTATGTCCATAACGAACAATATGTGTCCCCACTGACAATAACTCAATGTATAATTCCAGTGTGATGTTGATTTAAAGCAATTTTTTTTAAAATAACGGTGCAATTATTCTTCAAAGAAATCCCAGGACGGAAACATTGCCAGTTTTTAAGGATTCATTGTCTTAATCCAAAGGACGTCGACCACTCCCGAAAATCTTGGGACATTGCAATCGATTCTGCAGGGCCAACCATAAGAAAAGAAAAAACAGCTCCTTAATTGCTATTTAGGTAACAAGAGCGACTTCCTAATGGATGTTTAAGTACATAATTCATTTAAGCGAGAGCACAGATGCATCTTCAGACTCTAATGCGAATTCTCTTTGTGTTCCTTTAAGCTCATTCATTCGCTTTACCAAAAAGAGAGCATAAACATAACAAATTGCACAACTGCGATTGCGATGGTAAAAATTTGGCTATGATGGATGGCTGAAGATACATGAATTCCAGCTTCTGTTAAAAACTGGATATTTTGTAGCAGAGACGAAAATGAAATTGCTAAAATATATTCGATGACAGAATTAAGTTATTGCAAGAGGTACTATATATAGTACATACATCATTATACTGCATTCATTTTTCTTCTGAAGTAATTTTGAATTCATTAATTAAACTAAGAAGTTTTCAAATGAGTATGATAAATAAAAATTTAGTTTAAAAAGTCTTATAAATAAAACTATATGACAGATTATGGTTGAAAGCGGATGAAAGATGAATTGACATCTAATATTCCAAATATAAATGTGTGCGAACTTAGAAATATAGTCAAGTGAATTTTATTTTATTATTTTTGTATTCATTTAGCCTGTTAGTGATTTAATTGTACAACTTTTCCCCCCAATATAATATTTTTAAATTTTTATTTGATATTCATATATTCTTTGAGTATATTTATAATGAGCTTTAAGGTATTTTTCACAATTTCTTAAGTGCGATTCTGTTTTGATATTGGCGGGATCTGAAAGAATCTTCAAATGTGTCAGCGTCGATTTGAGTGGCTTTTTATAAAAATGTTTCAATATTTATTTATAATTTTTTTAAATCTTTGGTACGAAGATTAATGCTTTATTCACGGAATTTTGTTTTGAAAACCATCTTTTAGTATTTTAAGTATTAACTATTTGATATTATATTATTAGAGCAGTTTTTGAAACCTTTTCTTATAGCTACTTATGAATGGGCGTTGTAGTGGGGACATCCGCACTGTGAAACAGTCCTCAGTCCTCGATCCCATATCATAATCATCTTCGGTGTGAGGCATGGCGATAGTGGAGTTTCTCATTCTGCTCGCAAGAGTCACGGCGATTGGCTGAGACGATGGGATCCGGGAGGTGTTATAACTACTTTTACTTCTTTCAGGCCAATGTATAAGCAAATATGGGGGAAGGTTGGCTGTGATCTTAAAACAATGTTTAAACCCTACAAGTTTATTTTCTAAGTCTAAGAGTTTAAAATTATATATAACTGCGGTCATTTAACTTTGACCAATACTGTCTTGCTATACGTATATATATATACTGAATGTATCTATGCTTTAAGATTTATTATTGAATGACAAATGATTTTCTATATTTAATACGTAAATATTCACAATTAAGTAAAACATTTTTTTTTTCAAGTTCCACTCCTTTTAAAGAAAAATTATGCCTCCATAGTACACAAAATATTAACTCACTCCTGTTTTTTTATATCTAAGAATAAAACGTACATATTTTAACAATGTATTTCACAAAATGATGTGAAAAAGTTATTAACAAAATACAACTCTAATTTTTACTTCTATGAAAAATTAAATGAAAATAACCCCTTTCCCAAATAAAGAGAACTAAAGAGTACTATATAATTATAATACACTAGCAAGAAACCCTAAATCTCTGCAAGAAGTAAAACATTTCCTTATTTTACTTTTTACGTCTGTATTATATCAACCTAATATGATCTCAATCTTCTCAAATACCGCGTAATTGCAGTAATTTCACATAGACAACAGAATCTTGCAGCAACTTGATATTCACAATATACCTGTCTAATTACGATCGTTGCCTCACAGCACTGCGGAATAGGTTCATCATTATGCTTATTATGGTAAGGACATGGTGGTAAACAGGATGCGGGATTGCTATACATCTAGGGAATTGCCATAACATCGATATCAAGACCTCGTGTGAATTCTCCTCTGATAACTGTCACCTCAATGGGGTCTCACTGTATGCAACGATGATAAATATTTAATTACTGGTTGATTGAGCCACTTGTGACCTGCGTTCAAACCAACCAACCAACATTGGTGCTTTGTGCAACTGCCAATGCTCCATTCTGAAAAGGCAAGTAAATGGGCTTCATGTTGCAGAAATTTTAAATTTGGTCACAGTTTCGAATCCGAATAAGAATCCTTATTTTTGTGCTTTTATATACATTTTCAATAAATAGATCATTATCGAAACAAATGCGTTAAGAAATGTTTGATTTAATGTATCAATGCCGATAAATTGTACTGGAGTGAAATAATAATAGAAAAGCCTTTTTGAAATAAATTTAGTTTTACAAGTAGGATGTGTGAAGATCGTAAAATATCCGAATACTTGCCAGAACTTTTTTTTTTAAAAAATGGAGATATGGGGGATTTTTTTGTTGTTGTTGTTTTTAGATTTGTTTAGAACATTTTTAAAAAATATGCTAAAATTAAGAAGAGAAAAAGAAATTGTTGTTACTAAAATGGGAAAAAAATGGTAAAGATTTACAAAAAATAATATAAACGTGGCCCATTCTGTACCAAAAGTATATAAATGAGTGAGAGAATATTAACGTCGCACTGATTAGCAACACGAGGGCTTTTGGCGACGGTCCGCGTAATTTTGAACCATGGTCAAGAGACGCGGACGACACCTGAGCTGGCACCCCCTCTCCTAACTACCACACCACACCAACGGGAGGACGTTTGAGCTCTCGACAGATTTAACGTACATCGCTCCCTTACACGGCGGATCTTTTTAGTGGTGCTAGGATCGAACTCATGACATGCTAGCCATGATCCGATGCCTAGACCACTCGGCCACCGCGGCCGCCCAAAAGTATATAAACAAATTTTCAATTCTAATGTGTTGGTATGTTATTCATTTTTGAAACGACATTCAGGATAAGAGATGTTTTAATTTTTACAAAAACTAGATCATTTTATCTTGGTTATCATGTGAAATTGCTTAAAAAAACATTAATTATATTAATATAAGGGACTGTAAATTTTGTAATAAAACAGTGATTGATAAATCTGAAAGTTAAAACACCTTTACTATTATAGAGAACATACACAAAAAATTTCAGTAAATTTTTTTCAAAACTTTTTGAGCAATCTCTATTCCCGTTTGAGCATTTTTAAAAAAAAAACATTCATTCCGAGCAAAACGCGGTTTAAGGTGTGACACATCTTGCTTAAAGTAATGGCATCTGCGTTTACTAAAACACTTGTAGTTTTTGTTCTAGTGAACGGAAAATAATAAACTTGGTATTTTTATAAAGCTAATAAGATAGCCTATCAAATAAAATCATAAACAAATTGTAAATTTTTGGCAAAATTCACAATTTTAGGATAGTCGGATACATTAAAGATTTTTTTTAAAATCAAAAAGCACTCCAGGATATTTAATAAATAGTAATCTTATTTTCTTCTAAATCTTTGGTGAAATTGAGCCTCAAAATTCTGTTCATTTAGTGCCTCAATTTACCACTAGGTTATCTTGATCTCAGACTGCAAATGAAAATACTTTATACTGGTTTAACAAAAATTCTCATTCTAACCAAATATAACGAAAGGGACAGATTCGAAAAACTTAAAGCTTGATCTCGAACTCGTGATTCTCTAAACGTTAAGTCTCTGAATTTTTTTTCAAGGACCTCGAGAGTTTTAGGCTAAAAATGTTAATATATTTTTTGATACAATTCATCAATTTTATTCCTCCAACTGTAATCATGTTAAATTTGAGATTGTTTTAAAAATTATACATTAACACTGAAAATAGGTCAACTATTTTATTTTATTGTTACACTGTAATTTCAGAATAATAACAGGAGTAAGAACGAGAATAATAACTTAATAATAATACTTAGAATAATAACAATATACCCATTGTAAAATCACGTTGGTTGTCTTATTTAATTATAACTTTATCTGTAATTTAATACAGAATGTCAACAAAGAACGTATGTCGAACGTAATTACATAAACGATATCTTATAGAGTAAAAAAATAAATAACTGCCAAATCAATTATCGCTGATGGTAAAATATTCAAAGGGTTGTACTTTGTTATTATTCAAGTTAATTGTGTCGTATGATATTATATTACACTGTTTTCTCACACGTTTTATGTTAAGCGATGAGTATAATTTTGTGTCATAATGCATATTTGACCAAATGAAAACAAATGCCTGATAATGACTTATAATTCTATGGGATAATTATATCTTCTATTCCTATATAATTCCAAAAAACTACACATGGCTATGCATTTTCCAAACGATTTTTGTTTATTTTTACGTTTAAATAAACTAAAATAAACCGATACATAGTAATATGTACTCTTAGCAATTTTACGGTCTCGTAAGGGTGAAAGGAAACTTGAAAATTGTTTTTAAATCATTACATTGCCAAAACATTTTATTATTTGAAAATTATAATCTTTTTTTTATTTTAAAAAAGAAAACAAGTTTGTTGTAACTAAATCATTAATATAAAAGTTAATGGTTTTATATATATAATACAGTCGACTCTCGATAATTCGAAGTATATGCTCAGTCCCTAGAAAAACTCTTGATATTTCGAACTAAAACAATGAGTTTTTTTTTACATTCAATAATTCGAAGTAAACTCTGTGGCTGGTCAGAATACAACACGCAATAATTCGAAGTTATCTTATAAAACTCTCAACAATTCGATCACTCACTACCATATTCAGTCCTGTTGCAAACAGGTTAGAGCTTACAATTTTTGTGTTGTATTGTCTGCGTGTCCCCTGTAACGTAACCCCTTTAATGACCATCTGTCTTCTACCCTTCTCAGTGTTTTCCGGTTCATAAGGCAAAAATACACTTTTAATGCTTTCCTTCTTCAAGTGGACAATAGACCATCCGCACATGTTATCAACCGTCCATTTCCTTTGTTTAACACGTGGCCTTGCTACACATGTGGATGGTCCACTATTGTGAAGAAGTGATACATAGGATCATGTATGAATGTATTGAATGTATTTTTTAATGCAGAACTTTTAACTTCTGTATGATATTTATAATGTGTAATATGAACTTTTTAAAAAATACTTTAAAATAATTGTGTATATATGTGCAATTGTTGTTTTATTACATAGTTTCAAATTTAAATGTGTTAGAAAAAAATTCTCTTTGAGTATTTTGGAAGTTTTTTTTATGGACTCGATAATTCGAAGTTTTCATTGGTCCCTCCAACTTCGAATTATCGAGAGTCGACTGTATATATATATATGTTATATCTTTCAGAATGCAATGGCGAATAGTTTAATTTTTTTAGGTATTGAAAAGAGAGATATTTTTTTAATTTTAAATTTTTAAATGAAAAGTATTTGAAATTTGAAATTTTTGAGCATTTGAATATTTTCAGATTAGTTTACCAAGTTGCAATAGGGGGAAGGTTGGCGCCATCAAACTAGTTTAACCCCACTTATCGGTCCTAAGTCCGAGGTTGCACTTGGGTATTTTATAAATTTTATCTTATACAATTTTAATTACGCTTGAAAACGTTGATCGTCATTATTTTTATGCGGCATTGATATTTTGAAATGGGATGTCATACTCAAAGATTAATATGATTTCGAATATTTGCTTAATTATATTTGTGTGATGTATTTTAAATATATATATATATATACAAAATGGTTACATGAGAAAGACCTCAGAAATCTGATAGGTCAGTTAACGATTTCAAACGATTAGCTTATTTATAAACTATGTTCTCTATTATAAATTATCACTCCTAAAAAATAAAGATATTTTTCCACGCTTATTTTCTTAAAAGTCTAATCTCCAAAGAATAAAAACAATTGCCATTCTAACAGTAAATACATTTTTGTTCGTCAATCAGCCAGTTTCCGGTATTGGTTCACCGAAGTGCGCTTCTTTTTAAAAAATCAGTTCACAACCATTTCATGCTCAAAAGCACTCCATCACATTCGAAATAATCTTTTTTTTTTCTTCTCAGTCCTTACTCGGCTAAAACATTCAAACGGGCTAGGGCTGAAAAAGTTTTGATAGCTGCGAGAAGCAGCGAAGCGAAACCGTCACTTCCTATTCAGCTGGTGCACAGAGCATCGAAATATTTTTATAGCGTGCATTCTCCCTCTTTAATTGCTTGTAGAAGGCGTGAGAATGCGGTCTGTGCTGTAATGAATGAGGGAAAAGAAGAACGCTTTCTATCCACACCGAGTGTCGTAAGGAAAAATAATGACTGGGACATTCGCGTGTCGGAATAAAAGCGGTTTAAGCCCAGTTTTCTGACAGAATTAAAACTTTCGTAAGTTATCTTTGAAAGTATAAAGCACTACTTTTATTAATTAAAATTCGTAGAACAGGGCTTATTAAGAATTAAACAGAGAACGTGGTGCAGACGTTGCGTAATTATAATTTTAGAACAGAAAACAGATGTTCGTGAGTTGAAAAGAGTTGTGTCTGCTCAAAGAGATAAAAATAAATGATTTGTAAAAATTAAAGACTTGAAAGTTTCTGGCAATACATACAGAATATGTCGCAGCTTTTAAAAAAAATGTTTTTTAATACCCTTTTTGGGGTTATAAATGCTTAAATATTACTTATACAAATCTAGCAAATGTTTTATGAAAATAACTTAGATAAAATTTAATATTTTTAATAATAACTGTAAGTTAATCAAAATTATTCCTTCTAGAAGTAATTATACACTTACAATGTTTTAATACTGCATGAATTCAAAAACGCTATAGAAGCACTGATTACATAACATTACAATAAATTCTGCGAAGTTCTTATAAAAACATTCGAAGATGAAGTGAATAAATAGACTGATTTATTTTACTTGTCAAAATAGATGTAATATTTTAAAGAAGAATATAACGTGTAATTTATTTTAAGGTATCCGACTATTTTCGGAGCCATGATTTCGAAAAAGAAGTATGAATAAATATTTTTTTTTATATTTAGCGTCATTTGAATTAGAATACATATATAAAAATTTTTTAAAGAATATTATTACAACATAAAAGTTTTTAATGCAATTTTCTGGCAAAAAATAAAGAACAAATGACATATATTTTAAAATAGATTCCTTTTATAGAAAATGCTTCAATAATATTTTGCATATATATAGCCAAGATTTCTCTTCAAAGCCCGAACAAAGATTTTTGAAGAATTCACATTACTTTCAGAGATACTATCAATTGAAGTAAAGTTTTCTCTACTCTGATTTATTAAAACTAAAATAAATCCACTTCTAACATGTATTTCAAAAATCTTTGTTCAGGGTCTCAGTAAACTGTATGAAAAACGTTTCTACCAAAATTTATATAAATATACGAAAAGTTTTTTGAGTTTATATCCCCTTTTAAAAATTATAAGTTTTATAAAAGTAGAGTTTTTCAGAAAATGGACATTAAGATAAAAATTAAATAGCCAATAAAAATAAATGCATCAAATAAGCCAGACTTTTCAAAAAGTAGCTTATATATATAATGTGTCTTTTTAAAAATATAGGCAGTAAATATTTTCCGAAATCGAAGAAAAAAATTAATGTTTGTCAGAAGACTTCACACACAACTTCAATTTTCGAAATAGCAACTTCAGACTATTTTTTAATTTTGAAATCGTCTGGCATTTAAAAAGCTTGCAATTTTATTTCTACTTTTCGTAACTTCAAAGAAAGGTACTTTTTGAAAGCTAAGATTTCAAATATTTTATTAAATAAATAAAAGAAGTTCAATGCTTTTTTGTTCCTCTTCAAAATTCCTTTTTAACGTAGTCGGATACCTTGAATCCCAAATAAGAATAGAAACTTCATTTACGGATTTAGAAAATCTACTAAATTACTACTAAATTTAATAAGAGAAATGTAATACATATAGCAATCAATAATCATTCATACTTCTTTTAGTTTGTGATGGTATAAACATAACGAATAATGACTGTTTTAATTTGGTAAATTAAAAATCTAGTGAAAATGTTTGGTTTCAAAACATCCGTTATACATTAATTATGTCAAGTAATACCAAAAGTAACCAATAAAAAATAATTTGGATCATAATACGAAGTGATTCTACATTTTATAGCCATGATGATTAGTATCGAAAAAAAAGCAGAAGTGTCTCATTCACTCACTCCTCACGAGATCTCCGAAAACATTAAACTTACAGATTCGAAATTTGGCAGGCATGTTCCTCTTGTTGAGTAGAAATCCGCTAAGAACGGGTTTTGTGGAAATCGTCTAGCAAAGGAAGGAGAGGGTATAAGATTGTTAAAGAACAAAGTTCAGTTTTTGAGTTAATACACTCACAAACGTGAAGTTTGGCAAGAAAATTACTTCCACAAAGTAGAGATCCGATAAGATAAGGCGATATAGATAAAAATTCTTTAACTATCAAAATAAGGAAAGCATGTTACTTTTATTGAGTACAGAAACTCCTTTATAGAAATCCATGTTGAGTTATTTTTACTGAAAGTACCGTGGAACGAGGTTTTCAGAAATCGACTCCAAAGGGCGTTATAAATTTTTTTTAAAAAATCCCCACTATTGAACTGTTTGACCCTACAACTTGAAATTTGGTAAGCATGTTTCTTTTGTTAAGTATAGATCAGTTACAAATGCTTTTTGCGGAAATCGACTCCATGGGGATTTTGATGGCATAAACTGTACTTTTCGTACTTTCGCTTTAGAAAGTCTTGTTCCGTCCTTTTTTAAATCAAGAGGAGAGAGATAAAAGAATGTTTTTCCCCCTGTACAATCGAAAGCTCAATGCTAGGATTTAGACATCTCAATAACTTAAAAACAATATAAAGTCTTCCATCACGAAATACCCAGCAAAGCGGGCGGGTAACGGATATATTACTTCTATAATATACATTAAAATATCTCGAAATGAAAAGTTTCTACTTTTAAAAACTATAGTTTTAATTAGATTGGCCAACAATTCAAAGTACTAACTATATAGATTTATGTGAAATTAAAATTTGGTTTTAAACTTGTGTTTGTGTTTTTATGCACTACGACTTTCTAATCTAACAAACCCACACCACTTTTCCCAAGAATATTTTAAACTCAAATGTGATAATATACCCTGCAATTGTTTAGTAGCCATTGCTTTGTAACTACCCATCCATACTTCAAAATGGTTTCAATTCCCATAAAACGAAAAAGGTAACTAAATGGAAAGTGCTGCAAAGTTTTACGTAGATGACCCTCTCTCTCTTCCTGAAACCATGAGCCTTAATGAGGCGAGGAAAAACGGCTGATCTCCGGAAATGTCTTCAGGTGCTTCCGTTTCCATGGGAGTGACGGGTCGCGGTTTATTAAAAATATGTGTTCACTCATATACAATAAAAAGCTGTTATAGTCCTGCCATTTTGGAACGACGTCGCTTCTTCAGACGAATGTGCAAGAGCAGATGCGATGTATTTAAGGTCTGCTGGGACATTAGAAGCAATGACTGCAATTTCTATTCGAAAAATGGATGGTCGGTTTGCTTTTTTATTGCTTTGTGATACTGCGACGCTTCCAAAAATGAGAAAGTTTGATATCATGGAAATCGAAAATGAGTCTGCGTTAAATGGGCGTTGAATAATTTGAGTAAGACATGACAAACTGCTTTGGAGTCTTTTATAAGAAAATGCACTTCGGATGGATTAAAATTTCAACTATGAAGTGAATTTCAGATGAGTATGTTTTGGGCAGATTGCTTCTAACTCAGCTTGAAGCTGTAGACAGTTATCTCAGTACAATATATTATAAACTTCATTATTATAAATCACATTTTTAAGAGAAAAAATTCTAATCAATTTAGGAATAAGTTTTATCAAAAATGTTATATAACATTCATATCTTTAATACTTCTTAATTGTGATTTATCGAAATCTTGAATGGGAATATACCCAGACCAGAACATAAATTCATTATGAATGCAATAGAGATATAACAAAGGTAATTTTTACTTCAATTCTCCTAAAATATTTATTCTCTTGTTAAAATTCGAGCATAAAATATCAAAAATTCAAACAAAATTAAATTAAGCAGAAGCCATTAAATCACAGAGAGAAAATAGAAGACTAAAATTAAAAATTAAAGCGAAAGTTGTGCTATAAATTTGTGTGAAAGAAAAAAAAATATAAAAATAAATTCTCGATAAAATTTTTTCCCCAACTGAAACATTATTTACTTAATTGAAAAAAAATTTCTATATTTTTCTTTAAGTAATTTATTTTCCGTTAAATTTAACCGACTGTTTAGTAAAATTTTGAATATAACATATTTCGTGCTGCAATAAGAACTGCTAAGCAACTAGATAAGTTTCTTTCATGTTCCAATAAAAGTATTCAATAACGTTTTTAAAGCGAACTAAATAAAAAAATTATTTAAAAAAAGCAAAATGTTTGTAAAATATTTTTAAACAAAAACATACACACACACTCTTCCAGGAGTTGTGATAAAAATGTAATAAGTCTTCACAAAATTATTTAAATCTATCGCAATCGATCACTATGCACAAATTTATAATTATAGCCCTAATAATTAAACTTTTCCTTTCATATTAATATTATTTAGCAACGAATTATTTTAAAAACCTAATAAAGCTCTAAGCATCAGTATTATTTCTATATGAATAATTATTTAATACAAGTACTAAATAGATGTCACTCTTCAAATTTAATATCTTTTTCTATAAAATCTATTGAATTATCAAGATCCGAATCAAAACTTTGTATATGCTATTTTTAAGTAACAGTGTAAGTATTATGTGACTTTTCCTTTCAAATTTTTAAACTGGAATAGATTGCAAAATAATTTTAATTAAATTATATATTTATTTTCCCAAACATGCATTTCTAAAGTCCAATCTTCCATTTCCAATATCTTATTTTTTTAAACCGGATTTTTTACCGTGATTACTTTGAAGACAAAATAAAGATTTCAGCTAAAGATAGAAAAAGATTTCAGAGTATCAATATCTAATATTAAAATTTCTTTTGAAAAACTGCTCTGCAAGACAAACCCATGGGAGTCATTAGTTAATATTAAACTTGTTCTTAATGTAGTATTCATAAATTAATTGTCAGTTACATTGTGCAGTACTGATACATTTATAAGTATATTATATCAGGGTAAATGTGTATTTTGTTTTTTATAATGTCAGAAATTATTCTCTCTCTGTTTTACTTATTTTCAGTAAAATAATATTTGTTTAAATAATCTTCTATTTTCGACTTTTCGATATTCTCGCACTCCCCACGTAGGGTTATGACTCCCCCCCCCCCTCTAGGTGGCATGCTCCACAGTTTGAGAAACGCTGAATTAATACTAGTTTTTAATTGTTTATGAATGTGTACAAAATATTTAATAGTTTTAGAAATAAAACTTCGGCAGTGAATATTTAAAAATGTATTCTAAAATGTGTCTTTAATGTAAATTTCTTAGCTACATAAAACTTCAGAAATTATAGAAAGAGACCAACAGCATACAAGGACTGCTACTTCCCATTTTAGATACATTGGAAAGCAAAATAATACTTTAAAATATGATGAATAACAAACGGGAAAGGTACAGCTCATTACTCGTTTTAAATATGGCACAAAAAGCGTCATTCAAAACAGCTACACACTGGAAAAGACGTAACCATCCAGTCCATGGCACCTGCATAGAAGAGCCCAAGGCAATGTCCCGTCAGATGAGGAGATAGGAGTGAGAGTAACCGCAAAAAGCGATGGACAAAAGGCAGCCAGGATGCAGCCGAAGAGAAACAATCAACCAGATAAGCATCGATGCCTCTCTCTCTTTTTCTTCCCCGCAGAGGAGCGGGATGGAACGGAGTAACCAAAGGGTTGTTGCTCTACCACAGACAGCTGCTGTTATCTTCTAGGATCAGGCATCTGCCTGCAGTTCGACTCGTTAGGGGTTGGTAATAGGTGCGTTCGTTTTAATTGATGGAACTAGACGCTTCACTGTGTTTCTTGTTGGAGAGTTTCCTTTCCACAAATCAGATCTTCTTTCGTGGTTAAAAAAAGAGGAGGAGAGATAAAAGAACTGGTTTTTATTTATAGATAGATATTTTTTAAAAAAAACTATACTATGTAACGATGGATGGTTTCGTTGCAATGTAATTTTTAAAGATTATCACTGATGCGTAACTCCTTATATATGAGGAGTGAAGGAGAACTGAGTAACGAGAACATATAATGAATTATAACGAATTGAAAGGTGAAAATCTATAAAAACAATCTGCATAATGAAACTAAGCAATGAGAAAATAAAATAAGGAATGTATACATTCAAATGAGTTAAATTAATACATTTTTCTCAATGAAAAAGAAGAGGTGCAGAAGAAAATATGATGAGGGAGTCAAAATGCTTTATACTATGCAACTTTTTGTCATATTCATTATAAAACAAAAACGAAATCCATATTAACACAAGTGCAGCTCAATAAAACTGGAAATACGAAGGGAAAAAATATTGGAGAAATAAAAATATATCATGGTATGGAAAAAAATTCAATATACTTTTAATGAAAAGACAGCTTGCAAAACAAAAAGTTATTGTTTCATGTTTCTATAAAACAAGTATAAAACAATTAAAAAATACCCAAATATTCGTATTTCGAACACAGTTTTCAATTGCCATACAGAAAATGCAAAAAACCTTAGTTTAGTTAGTTCTTTTCCTATTTTAAGTCTACAAAAAGATCCCCTACGTGTTCTGGTAAATAATATTAATACTGCTTTTTATATATAAATTTTACAAATTCAAATATTCAAATCCTCTCTTACTACTGGACTAAATCTCTGACTCTACTAACACGATTTGATTTACGAGGATGAATATTTTGATTACTTGGAACATTTTATTTTGTTCCAAAAAAATTAAAAAAACTTTTGGTCCAATATTGCAATTCTGCACAACTAAAATGCTGATAAAAGTTTTTCATTGGAAAACAATTTTAAGCGAACAAATTAATTTTTAAATATTACATGAATTAAGAAAGAACATTATACATGATATATTACATGAATTAAGTTATGATACAAATATAATTTACGCCTGGATAATATATCAGTTTAAGTTACTCCACAAATATAAAATCTTATTAATATATTCAAGATTATTTTATGCACATAACGTAAAATGACTTTGAATCGTCAATTATATAAGTTAAAAATGTAATATTAAAATTTAAATGAAAAAAAGGATAACTTAAATGTGTCCTTGACTAACAATGGCTATGAATATACATTTAACTTTAATAAGTACAGATCTCAGAGGCATATACAAGAGTGGGGTTTGTAGGTTCAATACCCCCGTCCCTTAGAGCAACAAGTTTTTAGTTTTTTATTATAGAGATTATCCTTCTGTGCTTTTTCCTCCACGCATTTTGAGAATGTACCCCCTCCCTCATAAGCGAGGTCTGTGTTCCTACAAACAGGGTGGTGTTCTGAGAAATAAGTCTAATTATTATAAAATAATAAATAAAATTATTTTCAACAAATCAAAAAGTAATATTCTCAACCCTACTTTTTTTCAATGAGATGACTTGAATGAGAAAACTCGGTTACGGGTTTAATTTTTTAATTGAAATAAAAAAGGGGGAGCGAAAACTTCTCGATATTTAAATATAAATATGAGTTTTAGTACTCTACGCTGTTCCGTTCCCCGAAACAAAGTATATACGTCATCATTTAACCCTTTTCTCGCTCTCTATTAGATCAAGTGAGTTCATAATTCAACGGTGCGAGTAGGAGCTCGCGGCCATGAACATTCCCCCATTTTTACAACCCTCCGAAGACCCCCTCCTAAAAGGCGCGAAAATCCTCCCCCTCCTTCCCAAATTAATGAGGATGCCGAAAACAAACTTTTATCTTTTAACTCCACCCAGTGGCTGGACAGGAAACATCCAACTCCATTTGTGCGAAAGTTGGGCCCTCGCAAAACTCAATTACGCAAACATCCTCTCCAGAAATTAAATTGGAATTTCGGGAAATGACCAGAGAGTTATTAGATACATGGGGTTGCGGTGGATGATGATGTCTTTCCTGCTGCCCCGTATCGTTTCGAGAGGGAGTGGGGGTCGCAGAAACACGTTCGATTCTAGGTCTGAGCAGCACGAATGGTATGCGAGCACTTGCGCAAAATTTCTCGTTAATTTTACCGTGATTGTGTTGAGCTTAATTAAGGCAGGTTCACAGAAGGTTTGTGTCCACGCAATAATTTATTTAACTCGTATAGAGGGATATCTAATCTGTACTATTTGCACATTCCCACACTTTCCTTCTCCAACTTTTATCTGGACTGGATGGCGTGAAATTTGTGATCTAACAATCCTCAAGCGACCACGGTAAGCACATATTCTCTTCATATATACCGTAAAATATTTTTGCTGTAACCACTGACAATATTAAGATTTAAAACTGGACAAGCTTTTTCTCACACTGTCGAATATTTTTGCTTTTAAACCCGGGAGCAGTCGCATACTCAATACTAACGTTAGTGGTCACGCAGGGTGACTGAGTCACTCCAATCCTTTTATAATTATTTTTATTGTACACCATAAAAATCGTAATTCCTGTGAATAACTTAATTAAGAGAAAGTATACTTACCTACTTTTAAGAACTTTTCAATTTTTCTTTAAGAATTTGAGAAAAAAAATCCAATCAAACTGAAATAAAATGTTTCAAACGTGCGTGACATAAATAAAGGAAACAAAACACAGCCACTTTTTCTAACAAAACAGGAATGATATTTTCAGGCAAAACTGTCCTATTTTGTTCAAGTTATTGTAGTTTTATTGTCCTTTGTTTATGTATTTTGAACATTTTCTTGCTTGTGTCTTTTTGACAGGGCGCAGTGTGCCTTGTGGTACACCTGTGGCTTCATATCTTTCTTGGTGGAGTTTTTTAGTTTACTTCTGAAAATTTTCCTTTGAAATTTTTCATGTTCATCGCTTATCTCAAATTTATTTTTGCTGTTATGATTAATATCCATTATTTCATCAGGTTCTTCCCCCGCTTTTGATACGTTTCAACTTCCCCAATACGTGGTTGACCATTTCTTTTTTTTATATTCTGTTCACTTACATTTAAAAACCATAATGAGTCGTACAACACAGCAGTCAAAATCCTAAGTTGTTCACAGGGGTAAAATGTAGCCTATTTCTAGAGAATATTTTAGAACAAAAGTTGCCGCGTGGCGAACTCGGTTGCCCCAAGTACCTCAAAATAGCAGAACAAAACATATGCCTCTCCCAAAAAAAGGGAGAAATGTGACAAATACAATTTAGTTCCCATGAAGACTGTCATATAAGAGGATATTGACAAGATCATTGGCAAAAAATAAACAGTTTTCCCAGAATTAAAGATTTCGTGAAATCTGGGCCCGTCGTGACCACTCCGGGGACATTTTTAGAGTAAAACAGGCTCTTGCTTCTCCACCTAGCGTGCAAAACAATTTACTTCAAATATATTTACATAATTCTAATTCACACACAATATCGAACTTTGTTTATCAATCTAATATTAAAATTTCTAGTCACCTTCCTGAAATGAATGCTCCTTTTACAAAGAATTACTCTTCGAGAATTCAATAAAAGCCAACAAAAAAAAAATACCTCAAATCTGAATTAAAATAAGTCATTAATATTATTCAATCACTGAAATACGTGAATACGTGAACCATGAATTGCTATACGTCAAGTTCAAGAAAAATTTCTTTATCATCATACCTAAGAAAATATAATAAGTACATTATTTACTGGGGTAAAAAATCTTATAAGATATTGAACTCAATTGTATTAAAAAGAAATTTGATTTTAATGCAAGGAATTTATACACAGTTTTTAAGTATCGGAAAAGAATTCAAAATGCAAGCGTAGAGAACGGCCATTCTTTAAAAAATGTGCTAAGGAGAGTTTATTGACGTTACACCATTAACCAACATGATGGGGATAGGTGAGGAACCTCGTAATTATCAACCTCGGCCAAGTGATGAGAACTACACCTGATTACTTGAGCCTCCATATATTCAATGTACATCAAGCTCCTCTACACGGCGGATCTTTAGTGGCATCAGGAATCGAATCCTCGATAATCCCGTCACGAGTTTGTGACCATAACCAATATGCTACCACGGCCAACAAATTTTTTTTCTGTCATAATATGAAATCGTCGATAACAAAATTAAATTCGTTACATCCCAAATATAATTATAAATTTAGTTTTTTATAAATGCTACAGTTAGCCGCCCACACAGCAAAATTCAAAATATTTAAAAAAACTTCCGACCTCTGTTCTTAACAGCTCATAAAAGTATTTAAAAATGAAGAGGATTTAAATCCTAAATTCTAAGGTTTATAAATAAAAGTCTCAATGAATGGAGTACCAATAAAAACCTCTAAAGACTCAATCGACATATGAACTGTATTCATAGTCAAAGACGAATACGTAGTTAATTGAAAAAGCAACCCTTATTATTACATTTCAACTTTAAAACAAAAATAAAATTATCCCATTAACACATTTCTTCCAATAAACTAACTATATCAAATCTTGTGAACATATCAAACAAATAGATGTGCTACGCAACAAAAATATAGTAAATTTTTACTATCTTGACGATAAAGACAACTTCAATAAAGTACCATTTAGTATGGTTGGCTCTTTCACAAAACTTCTTGGCCGAGAGAGCCCCCCCCCCCATTTGGCGATGCGAAATGGCCACCTCGAGTCATTTGGATGCAACAAAGGGCGTAAGGACATTAAAGCATGCCGAAAAATCGTTCAGATCGATCACTTCATTCACACGAGAATAACATTTCACGATTGCTGACCGAATTTTCGTGCCAACCAGCAACATTTAAAGCGCGTGCTTTCCTAAGGGCTGTTGCCAATAATGCCACTGGAGCCTAGCAGCTGTTCTAGGAAGGGAGGGAGGGGCGGCCGATATTTCCCGAAACTACCCCCTGGGAAGACGTTTGTCACTTGGATGTGTGAATGGGATGCGCACAGTTTAATGGGTGTGAGAGGAATAATTTCTAAGTTATGGGTGTCAAGATAGGCAACCGGGGAAGGATTCTAATTGTGGAAACATTTCACCGGAAACTTAGTTGAGAGTGTCAAACGCATTTCGCTCACGATGGCGGAAACTTTTCGAGAAAATGGCCACCTATCCAGAAGTTAATTTCGACTTCCTGCAATTGCCTGGTGAAGGAGGACACAATGTAAATAACGACCTAGATGTTGTTGCAAAGTAGCCCTTGCAGATTAGAGCATGGTTTCCATCTTCGAGCATATATGTGTATCCAAAAGAGGACCTTTTTAGAATAAAGATTAAATTTATCTCCTATAAACAATGAAGTGTAAAATTTCAGCACTGAACTCGGGTGAGAAAAGATGAAAAATAACAAAACAATGAAATAAGAATAATCAAACTCTCGTTATAGTTCTCTGATTTTAATCAGTTTTGTTCAATCAACATATCCATAAAACTACCCTAAGATGACACTGAATTTGAACACTTACCAAACAATAAGGGTCCATCTATAAATGATTTTTTTGACTATCAATTATAATAAAACAAACAATAAAAAGTAAAGAATAATGAAGCTAATATTAATTTGACGAATGAACCAAAATTGAAATCTAACATTGGATTCATGACCATCTACAAAGTTTCCAACTCTGGAATAGAAAATACACAACGTTATGGACTTCCTGAGGCAGTGAAGCCTCTTACTTCCTCATTTTAATTAATTGACTCTATTTACTTAATAATTCATACAGAATTCAAAATACAACATTTATAGCCGCAAAAATAAAATTTAGTAAAAAAGGGGAAGTAACAGGATCAGGGTTACAACTTTAAATAGCAAACTGTTAATTGTTCGTATACGTTGCACTTTTGAAAAGCTATTGGCGAAGGACCTCGTAATTCTGAATCTTGTTCAGTTACCAGAACGACACATAAGCTTAAACCTCACACTCTGAACTCCCATGACGATATAAGGACTTAATGCCTCAATAAATTTAATGTGCATCAGCTCCTCTGCACAGTGGGTATTCAGTGGAGCTGATATTGAGAAATGGAAAATTTGATGGACACTTAAACGAATTTTGATTCCACTCAGAAATCACAATAAATTTTCATTGTTCTTATTACAGACTTTCTGAGGAGTAAATATATGTAGCATGGGAATCTCTGTAGACACCTGGCCACTAATTCGGCATCTCACTCAAACTGGAAAAACGACGAAAACTGCGTTTCACGAAAAAGATGATGCGTGTGTGTGACCACTCATTAGACATAAACCTTTTTCTAACTGAAAAATTAATGTGTCATGAGTTCGATCCCTAGTGCCAATGAAGAACCACCATGTAGAGGCACTGTTGCCCATTAAATCTGTGTCTCAAAATCTTCCCTTTATTGTGGTGTGAAAGCTCAAATGTCATTCTCGTCAACTGACACGGCTCAAAATTACGAGGTCCGTCACCAATAGCCCTCGTATTGCGAAAAAAAATATTTCATCAAATATAAAACGGAGGAGGGAATTTTGCAGCATGCAACATGAAGGAAAAATACATCGTACATGTCTTCGTGAGAAAATAAAATAAAACAAAACAAAAAATAATTACTTTTAATTTACTTTAATTTGAAGTATTATACATCAGAGTTTCAGGGAGAGCTAAAATTTGCAGATTTCCGGCAATCTCGAAAGAGAGAGGAGGTTTCATTAGAAATCGAAGGCATCTTCAAATTATAGTAAGAACGTTTGTAAGGATACAACTTTTGTTCGAAAGCCAATTATAATTGAAAATGACGGAGATAAAAACAGAAAACCATGAAGTTGAGCACTTTTCAAATATTGGCTCCTACATCAAAAGTACTTATATCCCATAGTCAGTGTTGTGCAATTTAATATCAGAAGCAGGAGTGGGAGTTTTAAAAAAGAATTTACATGGGAGATTTCAATCAAGCCATCGAATGACAGGATGTGACAAAGGAGAGGAGAAACTTCAGAAGCCATTTTGAGAACATTCGAAACTAATTTCAGGATTTTTCATGCGGAATGACAATGACTGTTGACTTCTGTGAAGAGGCCATTGAAGCAAGGTTTAGAGATAGGAAGAAATAAAACAATTTTGTATCTATGATCGCATATACTTAAGCTGCCTTAGGATCAAGAAGCCATTTAAAATAATAATCTACGGTTGGTCGAATGCTTTAAAAAACAGAAATGAGTTTCTGGTGTATCACAACCAGTAATTTTGTAACTACTAACACTAAATCGATGAGTACGGATATTTTGTCAGCCAGTGCACTGTGTCATGATATATTGATTACATAAGATTTATCAGGAAAATGTGAAAATGAGAAAATGCATCATATAAGGAAGTCACTTCGCAAAAATTGGTAAAAAAATTGATTTTTTAAATTTTTATTAGAAAATAAACTTAAGCACCTTCTCTGCTTTTATAAATCAGTTTAAATGTTTACTCTAAATAAATTAGATGTAACAATCCAAATTACGGTATTGGTAAGCATCCCTCAAATGTAAAAATGTTTATTTTAAATTGCAATTTTTCAGAAGTGTAAATAATACAAAAGGAACATTTTTGAAAACTTTACGTATCTTATAACTTTGCAAAACTTTGCACCCATATTAAAACTATATAAATAAATATTTTAATGCGAGTTTTTGTGCGACAAGGTTATTGAAAAATTTTTACGGTTTGAAATATACATTAGTTTTTACCATTCAGAAGTTTTCGCCATGTTACTGCACTTGGGAATACCTTTTAAAAAAAAATCTATACAAAATTTGTAAAAATTTTCTTATTAAAATAATAATGCAATAAATGGGCATAAAATATTAATGACTGTACGACTAGTCAATGTTTTAAGGTATGCGAACACGTTGAAAATGACCAAATTCAGCCAAGACAGATAGTTTTGTTTTCTATTTTATTGAAAAGAGCTATCTTTTGACTTGACGAAATATCCTTTGTTTTCTTTCTACACTACCTAGAGGCCAAGTTACAATCCATTTTATAAAGTTAGAAAAACCGGAAGTGGGTTTTTGATCTACCAGAAGAGAGCATTTAAATTGCTCAAAATCTATAATGCCGAGTCTGATAACTCAAAATATTACGAATGTATTTCTATAAAACTTTTTGAACCTGATACTTATGCTATATTCTAGAGAACATACTAAAATATTTCTTATTGTATGAACACTTTGAGTCATGGCTTGTTATTTAAACAATGGTCTCCCAAAAAAATGCAACATTTCTTATAATGTTTACTCAATCAGCTCTAAAATTTTCAAGTTTTAATAAAAAGTTAAAATTTTAGTACATTTTCTAGATAAATGTATCTAATTTGTTTTAGTAATACTTTTACTAATATATGTTTATTACTTTTTTCTCTAACTACTCCTACTAACTACTATCCTACCTTCTACTAACTACTTTTCTCTACTACTGTGGTTTTCGTAAAATCCAGGTAACTTATTTTAAATATTGATAGTTAAATAGTACTATTTATTGGTATTGGGTCCTAAAAAAGCATTTATAATGTTTTAGTATGCTATTTTGTTAAAAAGTACTCCGAACGTGTTCGGATACCTTAAAAAATGTTCCATAAACTTAGTCCTTTTTATCATTACAGATATGGAAAGTGTGTATGTGTGCTGCGTGAAGTGGACCTTTAAATAAAAATATGTGCATTAATTTTTGGTATTTACGAACATTTCATACTTATGAATAATAATTTTTTCAAGTTTCCCTCTCTCTCTAATTCTGAAATTTATTTTCGATTCCATGATTCCATAGAGCGTAACACAGAATTTTATAGATTTTGTAAATCATTTGCAAGTTTCTTATGATCTGAAAAAGCATCATCAATCCCAGATAAAAGGATACATTTTTAATCCACAATTTTTCATTCGAAAATTATACTGGAACATACGGATAAACGCAAAATCAAATTTAAAAAAGACACAGTAGATTCGTGGTCGTCTAATAAATCCATTTAGACCAGCGTTTTTCAAACTGAGGGGCGCGCCCCTGGGGGGAGGGGCGTGATAACTCTACGAGGGCACCGAGAACATTTTGAAAAGTCGAAAACAAAAGATTATTTTTTAAAAATTATTAATTTACTGAAAGTAAAAAAAAAAAAAAAAACACATTCTGTCATAGTAAAAATAAAATACACATTTACACTGATATAATACACATACAAATGTATCAATACCGCACAGTGCATTTTATAATTAATTTAACAATTTTAAGTTTAGAACAAGTTTAATAATTACCACTGACCCCCATGGAAATATATAAAATTATATACAAAAATTAACACCTATCTTCATAATTCGTACAGTTTATAATTAAATCCTTCACTGTCGATTAAAAGTTATGCGATTCGCTCTCCAATATCACCGTTTTCCATGTAGACGCGCGCGTGTGATGTATTGTGAGGAGGGGGAGAAAAGAAATAAATAAGAAAATCCTCTGAAATAAGTAAATCCTCTACAAACACTGTGAATGTTCTCTTATTGCAGCCCACAGACTTATGAATAATTTTATGGATAGCAGTGTACAGAAAATATCGTATTTTGGAAACACGTAAATATACGTCCGAGGCCATTAACGCTGTGGCTGAGTGAGTCTTTTATATATGCCGGTGGCAATTAAAAGGTCAAAGTCGTATTGCAGCTGTAGTGTCAAAGTATAGTATAATCGAATTCAATACATTGATGTGTATGGACGGAGGTGCCATAAAAATTATGATTGAATATTGGGTCGCAAATATTGAAAGTTTGAGAAGCACTGATATAGACAATTCTTAAATTTCCACTTAGGAAAAGGGGAGGACATTTAATTTAGGGAGAGAAAATATGACAATTCTTTTTCCGCTAACCGATAAAGACACGAATGGGCCTAGCACTCACTTTTGATAAGTGCGATATTTTTTACTTCTTTTGGAGGGGAATTCCAAAAACATATTTGCGAAAGTGGGAACGCTGGCGGAAAGTCAATTCAATAACCTTACAGTAGGAATGAATTTGGCCATTTCGGAATCCATGGAATAAAATTTAATGAAAAAAAAATCGTATGATGTAGTGGACATCGGAATGTTCATATATATCTGCAGTGAAGAAGAGCTCATCTAAATTGGTATACTAACGGAAGATTTAAAATTCCAATGAGATTCTAAAGTGTTTTTGTTAAGAAAAAGATTCCGCATTAAAACAAAATTATATAATTTCAAACGATATTAAAAAATTGTACTTTAATTTCAATTTTTTAATCAATTCAAATTATTTTGTGACACTAATGGAGAGGTAGTTTTCTTGTTCTGTATCACATTATTAGTTTTTGAAATATTTCTAGAAATAAATCTTAACCACAATTTAAAATTGATATCCTTACCTTTAGATGGTATAAAATATAAATCGCAGAAATATTTGAATAATTTCAAAGAAATATAATTGTCCATTAAAATGCGCGTTGTAAAATTTTATTTATAAAAACTTTAATCATAATTTGATTAGTAATCAATTTCACAGTTCTCCTATAACTCCTTATTATTGTTATTTTGAAAAAGAAAAAATTATTATTTAATTGTAGAAATAAAAAAATTTCCAGGTCTTATTTTTTATATAAAAGAAATTCAAAGATATTTTTAATGACAAATCCTACTAAAACAATTGAAAACGCTCTTAAAAAGTACCTTCCGCTTTCATGTAAATTCTACACTTCGCAATTTACAACTGAACCATTGAAAACTGCACCCGTCCTTTTTAACTATGTTCATAATTATTATCAATTAAATTTTCTTACCATTCCCCCAAAAATATGTTGAACAGAAATAAATCCACTCACCTAAAAAAAAAAAGGGCCATAATTAAAAACATAAAAATCATCAGCTGGCAATCTTTGATATAAAACTAACATTTATTTCAATGACATAATATCGAATTTTAATGTTTAATATGAAAAGAAAATAATGAATATCTGGAAAGACGTTTCAAATTACAAAAAAAATTTCCAATAAAACTGTAACCACATTCAAAAATCATCTGCATATCATCAGTCTTTTAAAGATAATTTACTTTATCAACCGTAATTTGAAGTTGACAAAGAATCCAGAACGTAGGAACTTTTTTTTTTAAAAAAAAAAAATTTAAAATCTATCTCTATATCTTCAGCTTTCGATTTAAGGATGATCACATATGTCAGAATGAAAGATTTACCTTGTCGCTTTTTAATACGCTTTTGTCGAAAATTTCTACCGACTTTCATTGAAAAAGGAAAATGTTTAAAGCGCACCAATTTGTCATTTATCTAACAAAATAAAAAATAAAACAAAACAGTCCAGAAAATGAAAAGAGAAAAAAAATTATTATTCAACGACGGAATAGTTGTAGTGTTAAAACCGATTATCAGGGGCAAATGGAAATAATGAACACGTCAATTAAAAAAATCTACTTATAAAACTGCAGTTTTTGACGACAGTACTTCTCAAAACTTTTTATTGAAAAAATAAAAAATAAAAGGAACAAAGGAGAAACAGAAAGAGAAAGAACAAAAAAAAAAAAAATCTTAGTATAGAGAAAGCGAGATTAAATAAAAGATTACGCGCGTCGTTGTCGAAAGTGAAAGTCAAATATCCATTAAAAATGAGTGTTTTGATACACTTTCTCTCCTCTATAGTCTTTTTTACTCAAGTCATTTTCGTATTGAGTCGTTAATTAGGTGTATTGGATGAGAAAAAGGAAAAATCGCAGCAATTAGGATGTCAAATGGGTCGTTAAAAGTGGATAAAGATGAGTAAAGAACGGAAGAAAAAAGGGGGTGTCACTTTTATTTGTTGACTTTTCTGCTACTTCAGCGTTCATTAGAGTTGAAGGAGATGCCCGGTCAAAAGTACTTTAAAATTATTAAAGCCTAAACGATAAGGGATTGTTTTCCGGAATTTTTATCAGAAGCGTAGGTAAAAGATTAACATTGCAGGGAGAAGGGAAAAAAAGTTACACGTCTGAATTTTGAAAAATGCGTGATTTGAAAGTTTTGAAAATATTGTTTTTGAAAAAAAAGCGAAAGAAATATACTACACTTTTTGAGAAGTAATTCATAATTGGATATTAAAACCTGTCGGTGTGTGTGTGTGCGAAAAGTGATATGAATTATAAAGCTTAAAACTAATTCTTTTTTTTATGCAGTAAGCTCTAATTTTTTTTTTTACGAAACAAAATTCGTCAATCCCATTTCTATACTACTTTGCAAGTTTGTTAGCATAAAAAAGGTTAACAAAGTAAAGAACAATAATTTTTTACACTAAAAAATTAAAGAATAATGTGTTTTTGTATTCGGCATTGTTTTAGAAAGTATTTAAAAAGAAATTAAAATAGTTTTTTTTTTTTTAAAAAAAATATCTTGCAAGAGAAAAAGAAATTACATACGTTTTTATCAAATTTCAATCTATGATGAAAAATGCTATAATTTTTTAATTTAAATAGTATATTTCATTTAATTGATCAACAACCTTTTTTAAGGCCTGGAATAAATATTGAATGCATCTTTATATTATGAAGTGCTTGGGGATTATTTTCATAATTTCAACAGTAGATCCAAGAAAAGAAAAATATTAATTGAAAAGGGGTTTAGTTTTTTTCGTAGAAGCGCAATTTTAAGTACTTGTAACATAAATAAGTTTAATTTATATCAAATTATCCCCATAGTATTATATTTAGATATTCACAAATGGGGAACTTTATATTAGGTACACATGCCATGGATTAAAAAGTAATTAATTTTTGGGGAAAAAAAACATTTTCAAATGTAATTTAATATACATGTGCACTGCTCTTTGTATTTAAAACTTTTAATCAAAACAAATATTTTTATTTTAATGACTAAAAACTTTAAATGTTATGTATTTAGAAATATAAGGGGAGATATATAGAAGAATCCCTTACAAGGGAATACCGTAAAATACGGGGTATAATGCGCACCTATACTTTAAAGTTGCATTTTTTTTTAATTTTCAGGTACTCGTATATTCACCATATAATACGCGCAAACCTTTTTTTATGAAGAAACCTGAAATGTATGTATGTAATACTTTTATGTTTAGAAGTCACTTAAGTAACTTATTCGAGGTATTATCAGAGACTTTTGAAAAAATAGAGAAGAGAGAGAAGTATACTTCTAGAACTACAATTATTTAAGTTCGTCACTTTTTTTTAAATAAAAAGTATTTTGATGTATGTAGAAGTCATAATTTTTTTTAATGCTCATCTCTTTTTTTTTAAATTTTTTTCTTTTTAAAGATATTTTTATATCCAGCGTATAACGCGCACAGCCGTAAATATCGTTCTTTTTTTTGTGTGTGTTAAAAGTGCGCGTTATACGCCGGATATATATTGCGGTACACATATTTAAATTTAAAAATAATAAATTTTTTTAATAATGATATTGAAGAAATGACAAACAATGAAGTATTGGCATTAAAAATAATATTCTAACCAAACACAAATTTCAAATTTTCAAATAATTATTCGTCGTCAAACTTAATTAGAATTCACGTAGTTAAAATTTATAATTGTACGAAAATAAAAACGTGGGATCAATTCTGTCCCACAAATGTAATAAAAGTGCTCATTTTAGAAATATACTATAAAATAAGAATGAGTTGCGGTTAATTTTGAATAACTGACTTCACCTTTTTACTAAGCAAATATTTTTGAATCGATTGCCATCTCATTTTTCAATATCAATTGCTACAAAGCACGAGTCAGAATAAGATGCCACTTCTCACACTCTTTCCCTGAATAGATAACTCACATATCAAAACACGACAAACCACGATGAAAAAAAGAACATGGAATAAAAGAAAGCCGCGAAAAGAGCAATACAAAATCGTTCTTCGAATTTTTAAACGACATTTCGCAAAGGTGCCTCCTCTATCGTATATAAATTCAACTTCGCTCTCCAAAAAAATAGAAATAAAATAAAAAGAGACTGAATATTTTTTTCTCTTAAAGAAGAATCTTGGAAAACGGCGTTTTTATTTCTCCATTCCACTCAACATCCGAGAATGCTCGTGAAAAACTTTTTTACTTCTGCCCAAAAAGAAAAGTAGGGAAGAAAAAATTCCATTTTCTGAAGCGGAAGCTCTACTTTCTCTGAGTTGAGACCACGCATTATCATCAGCATAGCATTTCAATGTCGTTATGCAAATGAATGCAAATCTGATAGCTTTATTTATTTACTTTAGATCTGGCATCGCTCACTTTCACGACATTCGCATGCCCTCACCTTTCGATGGATATATTACCAGTTATTTCTCCCTTACTTTCTCTTCTTGAAGACTTGAGGAAGAAGAGAAAAAGAAGAAAAAAAAATCTGTCCGCAAAAAAATAACTTTTTTTTAAATACATAGAATGGAAAGTTTGTTTTTCTTTACTCTGTTGTTGTGTGTTCCCTCTTCTTTTTTCCCCTCGACTATCTCTTCTCTTCCAGCTAGGATGGAGAGAGAAAGCCCTCAAATGAAATTACTCCCGCAACAAAGAAAAGGTTGTTCGCTGGCGTACTGGAGTAAAAGCGCGATTCTTGTTGATTTTAAGGTTAAAAATATTTGAGTTGAGAAATGTAAACATCACTCGACTGTACGAAACGGGGGGGGGGGATGCTCTTCGCTGTTTTAACAAATATTTTGAAAATATTAAGGTATGTTAAAAGTACGTAAATGCGTTTTTGTATATTATTCATACATCGATTTTCAACAAATAATAATGCATATCGAAGATGCTAAAATAAATAAGAACGTTTAGATCTGCAGGGAAGGGGGGGGGGAGAAATTGAAAATGGATCCGCTAGCAACTGCTTAGCAGGTTCACATTTACAAAACGAAAAACAAAATTATATTGAAAATTATTCTTATTACATACATCGCTATACTCATGGTTTAAAAACTATAGGTAAAAAAAGTGAATTTACGGCCTATTTTTAACGATACGCAAGTTACCTGAAATAAATAAACACAAATTAACTCACCCCCCCCCAAACTCTTTAATGTTGTATGAGATAATAACTTTGAAGTGGCGCATTTATCCACTGGGATAGAACCAGGTATCTTTGGATCCGAAGCCGAGTAACTTACACACTACACCAAAATGATCACCATGGTGCGGAGGTTGTTACTGGCTTATGTAGATGATACCGCTACATACTCCCCCACCAGTGAGTCGGTGGATAAGCGAACGAACGATGTATTTGTTAAATCAAGCGTGTTTGCAGCTGCGTCAGTAGTTGTGACGGCTTTGCTCGTTGCGTCATTCGTGCGTAACGGCTTGAGAGTTGCGTCACTATGCGACGGCTTTTTTTGGTTGCATTTGCGGTGGATAGATGACGCCACGACAGTTCAGAAGGTTGCCTTTTTCTGAGTTCAGTCAGGGTCATCAATGAGGTGGCGCATTTATCCGCTGGGATAGAACCAGTTACCTTTGGATCCGAAGCCGAGTAACTTACCCGCTACACCAAAATGATCACCATGGTGCGGAGGTTGTTACTGACTTATGTAGATGATACCGTTACAGCTTATTAGCAGGGATGTCTTAAGACATGGGCTAACTGAGCCCGGGCCCAGGGCCTCGACCACAATGGGGTCTCGTCTCGTTTTCGACTAGGCTTTAAATAAGATCATGATTCGAATAATTTCACTGGTCAAATGTTTTTTCCGGTTGTATTCTTCGAAAAACTGTGAATATTGGACAACATATCAACTAGCTACATGTGATGGCCGTCTTCAATATATAGGCCTAACACCATATACCATCATTACTTATTAGGGCAAGAGGCGGCGGTCGGTCGAGGCAGTTTATGCGATTGTGATTGTAAGTCATGCATGTTTATTTGTTTCGTGTTATTGTTTGTACGAGTATTTGACAACGTATGCTATGTACCGACTATTTTTAAGGGTCATTAGTGGAGCCAACATTTGAGTAAGGGCCCAAGGCCTACTTTTGCGTATGGGCCCAGGGCCTCAAGAAGTTTTAAGACTACTTATATGCAATTTTTTATAATAAAAGGGGGAAAGGTGCATTTCACATTAATTCCTTTCGGCTCCAGTGACAAGCCATATCAATTTATACAAAAAATAATTCTAAATTAATTATCAGAGCGACAGAGAATCTGTTTCCATGAGGAAACTTCACCTCCTCACAATATTTAATGCATTATTGACTTGGTTTTAGCTTTCATTTAACCCAGAACTACATTTAAAGGTTTTTCTAAAAAAAAATTTAACAAGAATATGACAGAAAAAAAATTGCATTGATTAAACAAAAATACATTATAAGTTAAATTAATAAAAGATACGAGAGAATTTAAAATTAAAATAGTAAGTCTATTTCAGTAATGTGTGCATTGAGTTCTGTGTCACTCACGGTTAGGCCCGAGTAATCGGATTTATAACGAAATGATAACTTCGTAATCATTTAAGAGATTTTTTTTATCTTTTAAAAGATTGAAAATTCTTTAAATATTGTTTAGAACATGATTACCCCTTTAACTTTTTTAAAGAACACATATATCATAAAAACAATAGTCGCTAGTAGTAACCTGCCAAAACAAGAACAAAATTCTATTTCTCGTCCGGTATAAAAACACCGCGCAATCTTTTTACTACAAGCTTATGAAGTACCCTATAAAACAAATAAGGTCTCATACAAATTATATGTTAAATTAATTTATTATTCAAAATATTTTTTCATTATTACATTATGAAAACTGCTACGATTTTTTTAAAATAACAAATGCTTTTCTTTTACTTTAAAAATAATCCTTAATAAAATATAATCTGCAGATTTCAATTAACTCTATTATTTTGATACAGCTATTTGAATAATTTCTGGTTTCTTTTGCATTATTTTATTGCTTCTCATTCGTTCGATTTTTCCCTTCTGTTTATTCTTATTTTGAAATGAAATAAATATTTATCTGCTCATTAATGTAGAATAAAAAAAGAGAAATACTGACGCCTTATGCAGCAGTCCTAATTTAAATCTTATTTTCCATACGTATAATGTACTCTTTCCTTCTCTCTCTCTCTCGTTTTATCGTTCCTAGGATTTATAATATGGATTAAAAAAATTCTTAATTTGTCCCATTAGGTTTGATTAACCATAAGCAGTTATGGTATACATATATTTCTATTGAAAAATGTAACACCTAAAAGGATACAAAAGGATAAGGATAAAAAAAATATATCCGATACGTACAACTCTGCAAAATTGGACCACGTCCGACCAAAATAAATAAACTAAAAACGAACGATTCAATCCATTTCTTATTTATCTTTTTTTGATTCGAAGATCGCTCCAAGAAAACATGCCTCCCTCGCAGGAATGAATAAAATATTCGAGAGCTGACCACCGCAGAGAATTGAAAAGCGAAACAAAAGAGCCCAGACCAAATGAGTCCCGCGCGATCGGCCCCGCCCATTATCCAAAGAGACAGTGTGCATAGAATCACGTCCCGATTTCATGGCAGACGATAAACTGTATAGCACGGGATCATCATCATCATCGAAGCCATCCCCCACCGCCCAAGAGGTCAGCGGAAAGAGCCCCATTCCCCCGCTTTATGGAATCCACGTACGATGGGCCCTAAAAGTTTCTCTTTTAAACTGATTCAGCTATCTTTCTTTTTAGGAAGCAAAGATGCCTCCTCTCCACCAAAGAGAAAGATGACTTTAACGATTTTTTTTCCCTCTCCGAAGGACCCTTTTGCGAGTAAGTGCGCTCAAAAACTGTCTAGATTTACAGTCTGGTTTTGTCGTTTGGTACTGAAATAGTGAACATGGAAATAATAATGAAGTGCTTTAATTTTGCTAGTGAAGTAGAAACTGCCTTTAAATCTCAGGTGTAATAAAAGTTAAATTTGAAGAAAATTGACAGAAAATTTATTTTATATGTGTGGTACCGTCAAAGTATGAAATGCCGGCATTCTATACAATGCCGGACGTTATTAGGCAAAGTATGAAATATGAGATTGATTACATACTTTCCCTAGGCATTCTATGCAATGCCTAAAGCTATTTAGGCAAAGTATGAAAAAAGGTCATGATAAGGATATTCAATGACTTACATTCCTAAAGGTACAAATGTTATTCTGACAAAATAATGAGACTGCCATTACAAAAAATTACTGTTAAATTGTGATTTCGCATATACTTGGTATTAAAATTCCTTCAGAAGTTCCAAGTTGATAGAAACAGTCCTGTTTCTCACTCATTGCAAGTGCCAATATATTGGCATTCGGAAAAAAAATCAATGTTTTGTATTACACAATACCTTTTTTAAAAAAATAATTTTCTGTTTTTTTCTGGCAAATTTCACGTAGGTGGATGTACAGTTCAATATCATAATGTGTAATATTTTTGTATTTGGTTGAAAGTTCTTTCAAAATTCTATCATATCCCCAGAATCATGAAATTAATTATGCTCTTAGCAAATTAAATTCCTAGAATAAGTTCACATCCTCAAACTGGATGTCAAAATTACCGTCGGCAATTGGTATCGTTTACATGATGAAGCACTAAAAAGGGATACCAGCCCCTGGAGAATGTACTAGGTCTGAAAATGGTAAAAATATGAATCTGCAGCCCCATTGGGGGAAAAAAGAATCCATGACGTAATACTGTATAGCAGTTCTTCACAACAGTTTTCTCTTCTGGACCAGTCAACGTTTGATAATTTTACGGCGGCCCGCTGAGGGTGGGATGTTGATTATTTATATTTTAAATTGTTTTGATTTTATAATTTAATTGTATTTAAACATGCCTTCAGAGTAAATTAAGTTGCACCAAATAATAATTATAAAATGATTTCACATAAAATATAAAGTGATTTCCATGGAAAGTCGCACAAACACGAGAAAAATACACCCCAGTAAATATAATGGAAATAATTTAATGCTCCTTGAGTGACCAGATACCCTTTGATCCACGACACAAGGGTTGGGGATCACTGTTTTATGGTGTTGAAGCTTTATTTAACAGTTTACTTTTATTTTCCGCAAACATCACAGCTATTCAGCAACCAATAGTCCCTGAGTTTCTTCTATGTAGTCATTTTTGCATTTTTTTATATCAGTTATTAACTTCTAGTAAGTAATTTCAGTTAAAAACCTTTTTTTTTTGGAGCATCAACTCGAATTTTAGGCAATTAACCGTTGAATAGTTGTTTCATATTTATGGACCATGGGTAGGCAACCTTTTAGCTGTTGCGTGTCAAACCAATCTACCAATATGATTCAACGAACCACACAGTAGGGCATTTTTGAAACAATTCAAAAATTTACAAATTTGTTGAGTAGTGCAAAGTGCCACTGAGAATTGTTCCGCGTGCCACATGTGGCTCGTGTGACATAGGTTACCGACCCTGCTTTAGACCATGTCTTATTCTCCAACATTATAGCTTGCTTCTCCATTTTCAGGTAGCACAGGAAAAAACCAATTTTTTTGTTGAATAAGTTTAAGTAAAATTGAGTATTTTGACATTTCCGAACAAACAGCAATGTACAACTAACAGATTCTGAGCCTGAGACACACGTTAAAAGTTTTATATCTTGCCAATTGACAATATTTGAAATGAATCTGAGATGTATTCCATACCTTGCCGGTTTCTCATTAGGCAATGTGTGAAATAGGAATCATTTCATACATTGCCGGCTAGATTTAGGTATTGTATCGAATGCCTAGGCATTCTACAGAATGCCGGATTTCATACTTTGCCGGTAACATATATAAAGATAAATCAGACAAAATCAATTTCAAATAAATGGAATTTTTTTACCACTGAAATTTTTGCAAATAAATTAGCTGCAATTCATGATTTGTACACATGTATCACAGGAAAAGAATTATAAGGGAACTAATTTTTATTCTCACGATATCACAACCACGTATAAGGAACCAAACGTTCTATTGAAACTATTTAAATCCACGCGAAGATGCAAAAATAACAAAACAAATTTCCTGACTCATTTCAACGATATATTTTACAGTAGAATATTACTGTTGTCCTTTTTATTACGAAGCGTGATTGGTAATAATAAAACAAATTGAGTTTTCAAATAGCATGAGACATACTCATGTGTTGCACAGGATAAGCAAAAACAAATAGAAATATATTAGTCCATTTCAGAATCGCACACAAAAGTTTTTCAAGGGGGGAAGTTCATGGTACAACTCGTATCATACCTCAAGAGAGCACCAATTGATTCTTTTGATTTTGTCGATTTTGTTAACAAAAAATAATAAAAAATAAATTATCAAATTAATCATTAGCATTAATTAATAAAATTAATTGTTAATTACAAGTACTTAATTAAAATTTACGTTATATATATATATATATATAGGATTATCATCAATCGAAAAAAACTCAAGGACTTTGAGGGAGTGTTCGGATTCCCAGGACACCCCCTTGTGTGCGCCACTGGTCCATTTACATTTAAAATATAGACATTTTTCTCAAAGAAGAGAATTTTGAATGCCAAAGAGTTTCAATAAACGGTTAAGACTACATAATGAAAGTATGCACTAGTAGCTTTTACACAATTTTAAAACGAATCGGAATAGAGCGGCGGACTACTATAGCTATAGTATCACTTTTGTCATGTCTACTTAAATTTCCATCACACTTCACAAAAAACAAGAACAAACTGCCAATCACAAAGCATTATCCACAAGGCGTTAAGCCGCCAATTTACCATGGATACCAGCTCTCACTTTCAAATGTTGCTAGATACAACTGCAAAAATAGCTAAAAAATTCACAAATTCAGAAGAAATTTCGCTAAAAGTAGCTGCTAAAATTTTTAAGAAACGTATTATCCGTATTTCATAATAGGTGTTGGTATTCGTCGTTATTGAGACTGAATCTTGATTAAAATACACACAAATAACGTCCCAGTTTTTCTTTAGACCAAGGGTGTCTAACTCTAAGGCTAACTTGGGCCAAACACACAAGATTTAACTTTAGATGGGCCGCAAAAGAAACCAACATTCATAGAAACGTTAAGTTTATTTCGAATAATACATTATAATAAACCTAAATAAAGGAACAAGGAAAATTTAATGCTTACGTCCTGATACTTTACTTCTCTTCTCTGTTACAATCTTTCCTATTTCGGGAAACATTGATATTTTATTATAAATTATTGTGTGCTCATATACAGTGATCGAGCCTCAAAAATGTTCGCTGTGGGTCGCAAAATCAAAAGTTGGCGCCACATGCTTCATAAATTAACAATACTTTATTAAATTTAAGTATCATTGTGTATGTTTGTGGGAAGTCCTTTTATTTCCAATAAATTTTATATCAATATTTTTGGTTTTTAAATATATATATATATATATAGGCTTAATTTATCATAATTTACTAATTTTAATTTTACGTGGTACTACTTACACTCCTTTGTATTTGGCGGGAAACGTAACTTGTTGCTGTGCTCACGAAGTAAGTTTTATGATCTAGTTTTATTGCATCGGTTTTAACTCTATACTAGTAAATACTCGTAGGCTGTTAAATTTTATCGTTATATATTAATAGTATTTTTGTATTTTATTTGTAATATTTAAATTTCCTTTATTATTCCTTACTTTCCCTATGGCCCAGTGTGCATAGGCAAATTACAGGTGAAGGTTGACTGGTCTGCAATCTTGGTTCCTAAGGCCAAGTGTTTGCTACTGTACTACTGTGACTAATATTTTTAACTATCTTGACTTGTCATACTAAGGTTTATAACTATTTGTTTTTTATAGATTGTATATATATAACAAATCAGTTTTTAATCAACGTTAAGCGCAAGGCATTCAACCCTCTAGTCTTCAACAACAACAATCTATGTACTAAACATACAAAAACACAGAAAACTATTTTCCTCATATAAACAGTTGGCAAATAAAACGTACCGAAACCTCTTACAAGTAATACCTTAATTTAAAGTTAAATATAGAATGAATTATATATAATTTATCTGAGATCAATGTTATTTCCCCTATCTAAAGCTTGAATCAAATAATGAAGAATCTGTGAATTCCAAGAAATAAGTAAGAAAAAAACAGGCAAGCTGTCTAACGTCTAATAAGGCAAGATAGTGTAATTTCCTTTATAGTTCCCAATTAATTGCCCGTCAGGTGAACAAGGTTGAAGCGATAATTGGTCCTATTTCTCTTGTCGCAATTAATGTTTCTCGTTCTGTCGTACATTGGGTGAACATGATTGCTATATTGCAGTCTGACCTTTTAAGCTTTGGACAGATGAATGATTCCTTGGAACTCTCGCAAATTACACAGCTGCCACAATGCGAAACAGTAAAAATAAATGACGAGCAGTTAAAAATAATACCTTAAAAACTTTCAAAGTTTAGATGTATTAAAAGCGTTTCAAATGCAGAGAAATGTGTGTAGATTTTTTTAAAAATAAATACAATTATTATCGACTTTAATTATAACTGATCTGTGTTCTTCGTTACAAAAGAAAAATATTTTCTAAAATATAAAATAGATAATATGTATTTAAAATTTTTTTTTTTTTTCTCATAGGAAAATTTACTTTTAAGCAACTACTTCTTATTAGTCGGAAAACAATATGCCTAAACCTAAATATAGCATAATTTAAAATTTAAGGAATTTAAACCGGCAAAAGATGATTGAATGCTAAAAGATTTAAAACAGTACCATAATTATGTATTAAGTAGTTTTATACAATTTAGCTATTTTACGCCTAATTTATTTACTTAGATCGGTTATGCATTTCATAACTATTTTTCTCATTTTCTAAAAGTTTGGTTTATGGATTCATGTTGGAGAATAGCAAAAAAAAAAACCATTTTCGTCAAACTAAGTCATACACTCTAACTAAGCAAAACTAGGTGTATTCTGTAAATCAGGGGTGGGCATTAAGTTGATCGCGGCACCAAAATATTTTGGGGAAACCGCCTGGAAATTGGCAGCTAGTAAGTATAAACAAAAATATCCAAGACTGGCTGAGACGGATTGTAACTATGAGCACTAACTTTAGATGGAAGTGTTTATTTTTTAATGTATTTTGAATTGTTTCGTAACAAATGTATCCCTTGATATTATATTTTTAGCTATTATTATTATGCTTGTATATTTTGCTTTAAACGCGATCTTTAAAGTGTAAGTGTATTTTATTATGGTTTTATAGAGTAAGTACGTATTCCGTATTTATTATATTTAAGTTATAATAAATACTGTAGATCTTTTTCTGAGCTCACAAAAAATATGTCACTGGCTGGACCGCGATACCTTGAAAAAAATTATAGGTAGCCCTTACCCTGGAAAAGTTTGCCCAACCCAAATGTAAATGATCATAAACATATACATTGGCGTTCATAAAGGAATGTGAATATATACTGTACGTGATATATTGAGGTTCATAAGCGAAGGAGGTGAAGGATTCGTTGCCTAGGAAAAATGATAAGTAGACTTCTTTACAGTGAGAGTTGTATTAACGTCACACCATAAAAACAACATAAAGGCAATAGACTACGTATCTCGTAATTTTGAACCATGGCCAAGTGACGAAGACGACACCTGAGAAGGTACCCCACTTTTCCAAACTACTATACAATGCCAAAGGAAAGACTGAGCTCTACAGATTTAAGGCAAAGGCTCCCTTTACACAGTGGATCTTCAGTGGTATCAGGACTCGAAACCACGACATGCCTGCTAAGAGTTTTTGACCATCACCACTTGGCTACCACGGTCACTGTAAACTGTATTATGAACGGACCAAGGAAAAAAATGACCAGTCGAATATAATGTATTATAAACTGTATTTGAGACTTTCAAAAAGTAGTAGTAAGAAGGAAAGTTTTTAATACTAACGTATGCCTGTATTTCTAAAAAATTTCGCTTAAATCCTATTTGAAATGGGATGTACTCATTCTGTGTAAAACGAAGTTCAACGCTTAACAACCTCTGTCAGTCGGTTTCTAATCAAATAGAACTTTTGAGGTTCCGTAATGGAAACATTTTCACATGCATACAGGATGAAACAAATATAAAAGCAGCTTTCTGGGCTTTTCTTTTGACCAAGATGTAGAAATCTAAGTTTGGGACATCGTCTCAAGAAACCGTTTAAAGTGATTGTTAGATTGCAATTCAATTAATTCAAATCATAGTGGTTCTTTTTTCAAAATTAAAATCCTTACGAAAACTTTCACGCTGGCAAAAAAGAAGCACGCCCTTAAATCGTCTTTTAAACACTGATATTTAAAGTTTTTACACTATAATTTTAAAATCTGCTGCGTGGTGAATAAAATAACTAGGTGGACCGTACTTGACCCGCGATTTGCTGTTTATTTCCTTACCATCATAAATTACTTTCTTTCGAATTATTACATACTAGCAGGTATACCTTCTTCGAACGGGTGAATTGAAAAACTAAGCAATACAGATTGTGAAGGATAAAGAAGTTTTTAATGAATTAATTTTACGTGAATTGCAAATTAAACAAAAAATAAAGCTTTTTGAATATCTCAGCTGAGCAAAGGAACCACATTTGTGTGCAATTTTAAGTCTGAAGATTTAACAGCAGATATAAAGGAACTTTTTTTTATTTATAACACCCTGTAACTGTCTTGTGGGTCGATTTTTGAAAATACTTTCCTAAGCTGATCTCTGCTCAGCAAAAGTAACACAATGTTACAAATTTTGTGTAATGGACGCTTAAAATAGTATAAATAATTTATATCTGGATGTGTAATACGTTAATATTACTATCTATTTTCTATTTATTTTATTTTAAAATTATAATATTCGCAGGCAACGCCGCTCCTTACATTATAATGGCGTTTCACAATGGAAACGTAGGGAAATGTTGGCGATAGATCCAAGTTGGCATCATTTTTGGCGACCACGTTGGCAACTTGGCGATTAACTGAACGATGCAGATGTAGATATGCTATGGCGCCCCCTGGTGGATGCTGCAACAAAGATAACAGAAAAATCTTCTCCACAAAAAAATACATATACATGCCAATTTTCATAGTGATCGGTTGACCGGTGTTGGAGTGAAACGAAGTCGTATGTACAAACATCCATTTTGTTTATGATCTCTTTTCAAATCGTTTTGTTCCAAATGAAATATATAAAAAATATCGCTAACATAGAGCGAATGGCCCTTTTAGCTTCGTACCAATTCTTGGTTCTTACATTCTCCCGGGTAAACAAAAGTAGTACACACCTTATAATTTAAATAGCGCCATCTAATGGCATACATGAACCCTAACAACTTCGTCTATATATAGTAAAATTTATGAATGTATTAAAGCTACTTTTCTTACACCTGCATTTTTAACCCATCTAAATAAAAACCCCTTAACTATAAATCTAAAGCAACTTACTGTGCTATGTAAATTCTGCACCAGAGAACCGACAGAATCAAATCACTATCACCAAAACACAGTCCGATCATCCGATTGATCACTCTGCAGCACATGAGTTGCGCTTTGTGTGACTGTGAACAAAGCAAAGACTGAACTTTGTAGAAACTTCAATTGCAACACACAGAGAAAATTCTAATTTGATTCATTCGGAATAGAGAGAGAGAGAAAGCTTCTTCCGCGATAAGGACTCGTGTTTCTGTTGACGATGCTTTATCAGTCCATCTGTCCCGTCTCGGATCCATTAAACTTAATTAGCTTAAAGGCGGCCGCCGACGAATTAAATGAGCCTGCGCTGCCTTTGTGGCTTCCATTTGCACCCTGGGCTAATCTGCGCGCAAATTGACAACCACTTCTTAGACTGAATTTAGAGACGCGGAGAGTTTCCAATAATATCCTATCTAACCCCTCTGCAAATAATACGGAAGCGATAAGTAGTCGAAATTAGATACTACATTAGTGAGCAATTTCCAGAGGATGTACTGCGACAAACTTGAAAGCAGAGTTATTATCAATTGAATATAACCTGGTACTGCACGTTTCTCTCCCTCATTGCTTGTTAACTAGTTGAAGTAAAAATAATTGTTTTACTAGTCTGTATTTTATTGGACACCATAAAAAAAGTAATTAAAAAACACACCCAGAATAATTAGTTTCAAAGAAATTTTCTCCTTTTTCTTTTATATTATAAAATGTGAAACCTGAAACTTGAAATTCTTCAATAGAACATGTCATTCAGTTTAAAGAAATATTTCTTCTTGTTGTACGTAACTATATAGATATACTGCAGGTACACCCACGTTCTTCGCACAGGTGAATTGAAAAATTAAACAATACAGATTGAAGGATAAAGAAGTTTTCAATGAGTTAATTTTACGTGAATTGCAAATTAAATAAAAAAAAGCTTTATGTATATCTCAGCTGAACAAAAAACCATATTTGTTGAATTTTAAGTCTGAAGGTCTGATAGCTGATAAAAAGGATTTTTTTTAAAAATTATAACGCCCCATAACTCTCTAGCGGGTCGATTTTTGAAAACACCTTCATTATAATGGCGATTAAATGGAAACTTAGCAAAATTTGTTGGTGATAGAGTCAAGTTGGCATCATTTTTGGTGACCACGTTGACAACTTGGCGATTGATTGAACGGTGCCGAAGTGATATGTTCTAGCGCCACCTGGTGGGGAGCTGCAACTAAGAGGATAGCACGAAAACCTTTCACAGAAAAAACACATACACATGCCAATTTTCACAGTGATCGGTTGAACGGTATTGGAGTGAAGCGATTTCATGTATATACAAACACACAAACACATTCATTTATATTTATATATATAACACAGAGAGATACAGAGAAAATATTCACACAAAGTAAATTTATTTTAATCTCAAAGTTTCCGAAGTGGAATTAAATTTCCAGATTTCTCGTATGAAATTAGGTAACAGTTTCTACAAGAGCTTATTCGTTTCGCAAAAGATTAGGAAAAATTTAAAGAGTGACAAATTATTTTTCAATGTCTCGCTTATTAAAAAAATCATAAAATATTTTTAAAAACTAGCAAATGAAATATAATCCCCTGACTTTTATTTTATGAAAAATAAGGAAAAAACACGCAATTTCTTGCATTAATTTTTGTTATAAATGTTAAAAAAAAAAATCCCATTCCTTTTTCTTCCTAATTTCTATCAATTATTTCTCCTTTTTTGTAAGTAATCTTTTGAATTGGCCAGTAATTTTAAAGTACCTGAAATATAATATTTTTCCTTTAAAAAAAACTTAAAGATTTAGTACATAAGTGTAAGACACCCTTTTTTTTAAAAGAAAAATATAATTACGAGAATCCAATTATACTCTTTTAACCATGCCCTGAATGACTGTGTAAATGCTCTTTATTATTTTAACCATAATCTTCCAGTTACAATGGTTTCCTATTATAATCCTTCTTTTATAAAATAAAAAAAAGCCTTTACTTTATCAAATTACACATTTCCTCAAAAAGGTTTTGATCGTAATTTTATTGCCTAATTTACTTCTAGCATTATAAGTTCATCTTCATTTAACAAGGAAAGACGGTTAAAATTAGAGAAAATTTAATCCAATTTTACGGTAAAGTTTTTATCAAAATAAGATTTTAAAGAATCAGGATTTAATCTACGGTGAAAAGGCACATACTGACAATGATTTTAACGATTTATAGAAATAAAAAAAAGGATAACTGATTGGAATTGTTCATTCATAGTACTATCCGAACGCATGTGAATATTTTTAAATTTTTATAAAAAGTAGAATATTTTTGAAAAATGGTAATTTATTGACGAAAACAAATTTAGAAAAATTTTAATGCGAAAAAGATTAAATAACTGCTGTAACGCACGGTATAGTTCCAAGACCGAAATGTAGGTGCCGCTTACGTCATTACTTGGGGTAACCAAAAGTAATTAATAGAATCTCGGGGTAAATTAATATATTTAATGACATAAGATAGCACAGTTACAAAGAGCAGACACTTAGACAATTACAAGACAAACATTTAGTGAGAATAAGTAAAGTTTACATAGTCCAGGATTGGACATCGAAACGGGGGAACGCACGCTTGTCCAGATCCAAACTCTCTCTGACGATACTACAGTGTTTCGTACAGTCACACTTCCGGTCCAAGACAATACTGTAATGGCGGCACCTACATTTCGGTCTTGGAACTATACCGTGCGTTACACTGCTATATTTCTTTCTCTCTCTCCGTGTAATAGATAAACCAAAAACAATAGTCATATAAATTTGATCCTTTTTTAAAAATTTCGCCCCTTAAAACGCCGCGAATACTATCGGCGACGGACCTCGTAATTTTTTGTCTCGGTAAAGAGACGAGGACGGCACCTGAGCTGGCATCCCATTTTCTAGACTTGCATACCATGTGAACGTGAGTTTTGATTCATTTAGCGTACAGTGAGTGAGTGAATATTAACGTCGCACTGTCTTAGCAACACGAGGGCTTTTGGGGACGGTCCGCGTAATTTTGAACCATGGTCAAGTGACGCGGACGACACCTGAGCTGGCATCCCCCCTCACCTAACTCTACCACACCACACCAACGGGAGGACGTTTCAGCTCTCAACAGATTTAACGTGCATCGCTCCCCTACACGGCGGGTCTTTAGTGGTACTGGGATCGAACATGACACGCTAGCCATGATCCGATGCCTAGACCACTTGGCTACCGCGGCCATTCATTTAGCATACATCAACCCTTCTACACTCCGGGTTTTCACTTGCACCAGGACTCGGCAATGACCGATAAAGCCGAAACCTGAAGATTAAAATCCCTTCATTTTTTTTCTGTGGTAATAAATCAATTGAATCCTGAGTTCAAAATTCGATTTTATAAAAATAGATTCGAGCAGAATAATAGTGATTTACGAGAATCCTAAGATGTTGTGGGGAAAGTCAACATTGCTATATCTCAAATGATATAAATTATAAGAAACTATTTTGTTTTAATTCAATATCTTGTTATACGGAGTATTTTAGTTATGAACCTCAAGAACTTACGATAGTATCCGAGTTTTTATTTGTCTCTCATATATTTAATATTTTGAATGATTTTAAGACACAGTTGAACTTAACATGTAAGTGCAATTAGCATTCAAGGTCAAGAGCCAATAGTTCAAGCGTAGCTCAAGAGCGATGGTTTCCGAACAACAATCCTATAAAAACAACCTAAACTTGATGCCCTCCCATCGACTTCCCTTGATTTCTAAAACAGGTTTCCATTTTTTTTCTTTTAAAAGGTTTTATCGAAATTAAAGTAGGAGTAAGTAACAGATATAATTTAAAAGAATATTATTAAAGCTCATTTTCAAGTTAACATCCTTTATTTTTTTATAAGCATTATTTTGTTAAAAATAACTTATTCGTAAAGTGCTAATTCACTTTGTATAAATCTGCGCTTGCCAAGAGGATGCACCTCTCATTTTGGAATGAGAGTGAGTGTACATCAACATCGCACTATAAAGCTACACGAAGGCTATTGGAAACAGACTTCGTAATTCTGAACCATGGTCAGGTAACAAGGACGACACCTGAGCTGGCAGCCTATCTCCTAACTGAAACACCACATTAACAGGAGGACATTGGAGCCTTGACAGATTTAACCTGCATCGGCCCATACTGCACCATCACCCTATCGGTCTTCAGCGGCACTAGGCTCGAACGCATGACACGCTTGCCACGAGTCCGTAATTTTGACCAATAGGCAACCGCGACCACTTCTCACTTAGTAAACCAGTTTTAGGGCAATGTAAATTCAAACCAACTCAAATCCAGTTATTTCTTTTGATTTTTTACATAAATTAGTGTGATCTTGTATAAACTTCGCATAAGATTTAACAAAGTAATTAAAAACGGGCATTATTTTCATAGCAGGCTATGTCCAAAGACGAGTGAGTGAGTGAATATTAACGTCCCACTGTTCAGCTACACGAGGGCTTTTGGGGACGGTCCGCGTAATTTTGAACCATGGTCAAGTGACGCGGACGACACCTGAGCTGGCACCCCCTCTCCTAACTACTACACCACACCAACGGGAGGACGTTTGAGCTCTCGACAGATTTAACGTGCATCGCTCCCCTACTCGGCGGGTCTTCAGTGGTACTGGGATCGAACTCATAACACACTAGCCACGATCCGATGCCTAGACCACTTGACTACCGCTACCACATGTCCAAAGACGAAGTCCACTCCTAAGCCCCACGCCATATTCTTTGCTTCTCAACGTATTAAGGACTTTGAGCCCCGATGATTTATAGGTACATCGACAAGCTACATGACTATATTCAGATGTACGCGACTCAAACTTATTACCTATGAGTTAAAAGTATCTAATTATATCAACTAAACGGTTACCGTAACGAAAGATTATTGTCCTATTAAACTAGTATTGTCCAAAATGTCCATTACGGGAAGTTCTCAAGTGTATTCCCCCCAACATCTATAAATATATTCCATCTTTATAAACACTTAAGCCCTATCGATAAAGAATAGACTCGTATTAAAAGTAACACCGGCCCTATCGATATATTATCGTACATTAAAGAATTTTACATTACAGAAGCATTAACTCGCATCAGTAACATTTATCATAAAAGCCCATTAAAACCCGTCATTAACGAAGCGGTTTAAAAAGCCTCGAGCGCAACGCCCTGTTTGAGAAATTTGGGATTATGAGAACGCAAACAGTAGCGAAATTTCGAGATTGACGAAGATTACCGCTGACCCAATGAGTGCCACCGCCTAGACAAGGCCTCGTGTCTCTGTCTGTAATGAATTTTCGCTGCAGCTCCAAGTGCGACATTCGTTCAGTTTAATGGAACACTGTGTACACCAACGCGAAACACAGAAGATATCACTTTCTATATTTGTTCAAGGGGCGTCAGCGTCTGGTAAGATGGAAGGATATGCTGCAAACATTTTTTTTCTTCCGACTTCCGCATTGCTACTTAGTTCCTTCGCGATAGAGAACTTGGTAATAGGACGAAAATGAGTAGCAAAAAAGGGGGGAAAGCTACTTTTTTCAGGTAATTAAGAATACTTTACCCTACTGTTTATATAATACAGAAAAAAAGTTTCGCATTTACAAAGAACTATCTTTGATTAAACAGGATATTAAATAGGAACATTCAGAATGAAAAGGGTCCTAACGCATCCCGGTATCTTAGGATAGCGGATTCAGAGAAAAATTGACTAACTCATTTTATGTATTAATTTTGTAGGTCAATTTTATTATTATTATTATTATCTATTTACATGCAAAATTTACAACTGTTTTAGTAAGAGCGAATGTCATTTCCAGTATTGAGTTAGCGACTTTAAAAACATTTCATTATTATTATTAAATTAAATTACTAATTTTTTCGGAAATTTTGAATTGGAAAGATATTAATTGAATGAATTGATAATATTAACTAGATGTTTTGTCTAGTATTATAAATTTGACTTACTTTAAAAAAAATCACTGCATTGTCAAAAATTTACAACATAAAACAGGTATTTCCCAAGCTATTTCATGTTATGACTAAGATTAAATTTTTCTTTCTATTTGTATTTTTGTATCTTATCTTTTGGGTCATTTCAAAAATGAATCACAGTGCAATATATAAATCAATGTTACAAAGTTGAAAATCTGTTCATGAACTTTTTGTTTAGCATGGACCTTTTTTACAAATTTTCGCCGTCTTTAAATTCTGTGTGAGTGAGTGATATGACATCGCACTATTCAGTTACACAAAGGCTTTTTGCGACAGAATTCTCAATTTTGAATCATAGTCAAGTGGACGAGGACGACACCTGAGCTATCAACCCCCGTCTCCAAACTACCACACCAACGGGAGGAAGTTTGAGTCTCGGTTCCCTCTGCACGGTGGGTCTTCAGCGGTACAAGGCTCGAACTCATGACACGCCAGCCATGAGTTCATTGCCTTGACCACTAGGCTATCGCGGTCCACTTAAATTCTGCGAAATAGAAGGGAAGCATTTTTTAACTAATAAGTTTACCTTACACCATAGCATTCAAATATTCTTTAAAATTGTAAAATTTAGAAAATACATTTTTTTCCATTTTAATATGAATTATTTTAAAACTTGAATATAATTTTTATTAATAATTAGTAATTATATGTCTATGTGAAGTATAAAAAACATACTCTCATGCTTAGCATATTAAGTACAAAATTAATTTTGTATGCTAAGCATGAAACAAATTAACATCCAAATCCTGTATCAAATATGGCGCAAGTTCTCTTTTTCTTTTTATAAATTGAATCATATTGCGAGCACTTTCCTTTTCATTAAAACTTAGTAATTAATATCCGGAAAGCAATTACTTTTCAGTACATAGGGTATTTTGTTAAATATTATTAAAGGTTAATTTATTTTTAAACCGTGAATGCATATTATTTTTAATATGCAATACAGTTTGTTCCACAATTAATGATCTGTGTATTTAGTTTTAATAACACAAGCGCAAGCAGTTACTTTATAATTTATTTACAACAACAGTCTTTAGCATTCCTAAATTTATAATTTTACGTTGAAAAATAAGTTTTTCATCGAGATAAATGATTTATATTTATTCCGAATAATAATATTATTCTACATTTTAATGTAACATAATGTAACATATATTAATGTAACATATATTTCAATGTGTTAATAAAATACAGAAAAAAATGCTTATGTATTTAAAAATGTATAATGTATTTAGTACCATTTCACAAGAATTAATGGGAATATAACTAAAAAAAATGAGGCAACTTTTTTAAAACAAAAAACACGATAAATTAATTGTAATTTACTTAAATCGAATTAAAGTCTTTCAGTTTAACGCTTATTTTTATTTTTATTTTTAAATATACTCTATAGAGCAGGGGATCGGCAACCTATGACACGCGGGGCAGTTCTTAGTGGTTGTATTTGCCACTTTACAAATTAAATCGCTCTCAGTCCCTTTTCTCTGCACCTAACGTATTCTTATTTAAAGGCTATTTCTTACCTTCAATTCTTTGTCATAAAACGATTCTGCTGAGTCCATTTGCGTGCAGGCTTTATGTAAAAAACACCTGCATTGTGGAGAAAAAAATAAAGAACCCTATCCGTTAGAATCTTTTACTAATTCCTATCCGCCCCCTTGTTCTTTTACCACTGAAGGCTTCGAAGCTGAATGTAACAGAAGAGAAACATATGTGTTTTAGAAATGCTGTTATTTTGTTGCTCATTTCTTATTTTAGTTAATATTCTTAAGAGATATACAAGTACAGTTATCTTACGTACAATTGTAATTTAAATTTTTTATTTATGTTAAAGGAATATTCATATTTTACGTTTGTAAAAATCAATAATATATAAAACTAAATCTGTACCTCCTGGACCTTTATTCCCTAACACTGCATGTATAGCCGCATGAAACGAATTTTTTCAAATATTTCCTACTCCACTAAGGCTCTCTCAATCATATTGGTTTATTGGATTGACACGCTACAGATACAAGGTCACCGACCCCTACTCTATAACTTTCTATGATGCAAATTGTGTGAGTGTGTGTTTGGTTTCGAATTTTTTTATTCAAATCTAATTATAAATCTTTATGAAACATATTTTGTACTGATAGGTAATTAAAATATAGTAAATCTGGGTGGGGGGAGAAATATGTCCTTTAAGATATGAAAACACATCGTCGTCTTTTCAGAATATTTTTAATGAAGTTGACGGTAAATCATGTTTTCCCAATGGCAACATAATTTCAAAACGCCATTTTTTTCTCTTCCTCTTTCTTTTACGAGGAGTATTTTAAAAGTTAAGCTGATTATAGGAATAAAGTAAATATTTGACGCAGACTTTCGAAGGAAACTATTTCTCGTCACAACGTGCACTTTGCGGAAGCGCGAGAAAAAAAAAATTGATAACATTCAGGATTATGCTCCGAAAATGAAGTATTCTCTTTTTCAAACACAATACTTTTTCTTAACAAATATGCTAGCCCACGAAGTTTTCCCGAACAACTCTCGAGATAAAAAAAATTGAAAAGAGAGAGATTAAATTCTGATTAAAAAATAAATAAAAAAATAACGGCAGTATGATCAACCCGAAATACAAAATGGTAAAAGAAAAGAGGAAGGAAGCTTTTTCTTCTAAAACCTTTAGAGAAAACGGAAGAGAAGAAAACCAACAAAATCCCGAATATAATGATAAAGTAAAAAACACTTTTCTCGGGCGCTATCAAACATTAATTAAAAATGGATCAAAGCCTCAAACGTTGCTGCAGTTGCGAAAAGCGTGATTAAACATAGTTACAGGGGCCGAAAGATTAAAAAACGAGAAATTTCGAAAAAGAATAGCTGAAGGTTACTTCTGGAGATTCGCACACACGGAGGAAGGGGACTGACTCCATGCTCCAGTAATTATAATTTTTTTTCTAAAAAAAAGTAATGTTAATAAATAAAAAAAGAAAAATTCTGTTAAATATAATGATACAAAATAAATGAACAAAGGTGTACCTGATGAATAATTCCCATGACAGAAAAAGAAATTTGGGTGAGAGTTATAGTGAGAATTACATTAAAATCGCCCTATAAAACAACAAGAGAGCTGTTGGCGAAGGACCACGTAATTTGAACCATAGTGAGAAGTGACGAGAACGACACCTGACTGGAATCCTCCATCCCTCTCCAAACTACCACACAAATAGAATATCATTAAGTCTCGGCAGATTTAACGTGCATTGGTCCCCTACACTGCGGGTCTTCATAGGCAATAGGACTCTAACTCATTACTTGCTGGCTACGAGCTCTTAACCATGATTACTAGGCTACAGTGGTCAAATGTGCTTCTCAGGAGTAAACTGAATTCAATTTTATTCAAAACAAGAATTAAAAATCATTTAAACATTTTTGTCTTGAATTCATTTTTTCCACGAGATCGTAACCAAACCACTAGGCTACCACCAAGGTCACTGAAATTTGTATGATATCTTTCCATTTATTTCCTAATTGTATATATATTTACACAAAATTTTTACAACAATTTTATTGGTATACTAGATAAATCCGTACATTACTGATAGTCAACGATAAATGTTGCTCATTTTAGAAAATCAAATACAGTCAAACCTCCATATAACAAACCTATATTCTGAGAATTTTTTTTTTATTTTGCGAATTTTTTCCTGGAACCAATAATATTTTACTATTTTATTCGTAAAATAACCTCCAAATAGTGAAGTGCATGTTCTACTTAACAAACGTTGATCTAGAGATTCAATTTTTTTTCTCCCTATATTATTATCCCTATAAATCCTATGTAAAATTGGATGAAAGAATTGAAAACATCCTAAAAGAAAAAATGCGAAACATACAACAAAATTTAGAAAAATGTCTAAAATCTTTAAGTTTCGTAACTAGGTTGGACTAAATCCGATGTTTAATGATATTTATGCCTTTATAATAAAGGTTAGTTAGTATTTATTTACTTGCATTTATTTTTCTTTTATTGTATTTTTTATATTTTACTTCTTGTATTTATTTTACTTACATTAAGGAAACTAATTAGTTTTATGGCAATTGCACTTGTTCTAATATTTATTTGACTCTAAAATACAGTTTTACACAAAATTCCTGAAATTCGTTCATACCCTTCATTATATTGTTACTTACTATTAATTTTTAAATATTTCTCTGAAAGTTTTTATTTTTATCACATTTTGCTATGTTTTTAAAATGTATTCGCATTATAATATCTTAGCAATTTAATACAAATGATTAAATTTGATTGGCAAAAAAGTATCTATCCTTGTAATTCGGTAATCGAATCTGTTCTAAGATGGGAGGGGGGAGGAATGTGTCCGCTCTAACCACGTTGAATTTCAAAGTGTCCGCTCAGGCCACGAAATGTTATGTGCCCGCTCTAACTACGTCTGCTGTAGCCACGCAGCCCTCTAAAGTATATTAAAAGATGCATCTCTATTTAAGGAATTTTCCATATAACGAACTTTTTTTTCGGAATTTAGCGACATCGTTAATTAGAGGAATCGTCGAACATTGTAAATTAAGAGTAAATACTTAATGTAAAGATAAATAAATGTATAAATTAATATTAGTTTCTCCCTGATCATTATTTTATAGAATTAAACCAACAAATTGCCCTTATATTCCGCAGGATTTAAAAATATAAATTTAAAAGTTTGGACCGGGCCAAAAAGCTGGCGACTACTTTCACAGGAATTCATGCCAACTTCATCTGAAAATCTAATTTTTGTCTCGGAATCTCTGCCTTTATGGATTGGAATATAATCTTATCAAAAAGAAAAAAGTATTCAGATAGTATTTTAATCCAAATTACAACGATTTAGAACAATTTGGTTTCATTAAAAAAAAATTACATTTTAAAAATTAGAGATTACATTTCTTTCAGCAATAAGCAATTTGTTTAACGATTTTTGAAAATAAACTAGTCTAAGAAATTTAGGATTCCAAAGGAAATCCAACTAACTTTCATAAAGAGATTAAAGAAATATTTCTATTAAAATTAATAACAGATAATTATTTGTAAATATTTCAATTCAAAATGCCATGAACCAACTACTATGCTCTTTCCAACAAAGTCAATTTCGAAGATGCAATTTCCTTTTTCAGTGTAAAATTATTTTCGAAATTTACCCATCTCCACACACTTTTTTCGATGCGCGAGGCGATATAATCCTGTTTTAAGAATTATTAAGTATTGCCGTTGTCACTTTCGATGCTTATTTGGCGATCTTGGCGATTAGAGATAAAACAGGCCTTATGGGACTTCAGAAGTAATATAAGACCCGGGATAAGACTAATCTTCTAAAAAGAGGGGATAGAATGCGATACATGGAATTATGGATAATTCGTGAATGCTTTATCATGATGATTTATACGATTCGCCGATTAGTAAAATTCAGAAACAAAAAAAGAAAATAGTAACAAAAATTCATGCAGAAAAGTGCTCCCGAAGTTAATATCATGCTGACTTCATTGTGGTATGCGATAATAATGTATTTTATTATAATATTCATTTCTGATTTTCACATTTCTTGTCTCTTTTAGAGAATCACTTTTTTATCACTATTTCTAATTTTAAAATATTTGTAATTTCTTTTCTTGTAGAAGGAGGGTAAGGAGCTTATACAAAAGGATAAGTAGCTCATATAATTTTTAAAAAAAATATTATGTAGCTTTCAGACTTGTTCGGTGGCACACACAAGGGGGTGTCCCAGGAATCCAAAACCTCCCCCCCCCCTCCCAAAGCACTTGAGTTTTTTTCGATTGATGATAATCCTATATACATAACGTAAAATTTAAGTACTTGTAACTAACAATTTAGTTTATTAATTAATGCTAATTATTAATTCAAAAATTTATTTTTTATCTCTTTTTGCTAACAAAATCGACAAAATCAGAAGAATCAACTGGTGTTGTCTTGAGGTATTATACGAGTTGGTGGACTTTCGACCATCCCCCCCCCCCGAAAACTTTTTGTGTGCCCTACTGGACCTGCTCTACAATTTATAAGTATCTTTCTTTTGCTTGGTAAAAATATAGTTTGGAGAATTTCTCCCTAAAAATATATTTAATCTTTTTTTTTGTCACTATAAACATTTTACTTTCATACACAAAGGAACCTATTGTTCATTTCATACATAAACATTATGCTTATTAAATATTTAATGCCATTCTTAATTAGAAACTTGTTTTAACAACTCTTATTGAAACAGAAAGAAAAAACAAATAGAAAGAAGCTGTATCATAAGAGAAGCCGCTAAAAAAATTATTTATAGTCCAATTGTATTTTTTTTTTCTAGAATAAAAAATAAAGCCAAAAAAGTTCGTGAAGGAAAAAAAATTAGAACTCGAGACTGCCAATGCAAACAAGGAAAACGCCCAAAAGTCTTCAGAAAACGGGTTATGCAGTAAATAACTATTTAGAGCAGGTACTCCACTTAAAAAGCAACAAGTGAGGGAAACAACTGGTCTATTTTCTCAAAAGTTTTATTAGAGCCCATTTACTTCTGGCTTCCTCTGTAATTTAGTGCCGTTGTCGACATTCTAGCCAACTTCCTTAAAGAAATAATACGTCGACTGAAAGGAAAAATGCTCTTTAGGATTTTAAGGGGAAAAAATAATAATAGTGTAGTAATTATTTAGGCTCTTCCACAAATTCATTGTTACACGAATATTTTTATTCTAATTTATTCACTGTAATATGAAAAGTGTTAAGTTCTGCCTTTTCTGAAGTATGGTAATAAGAAAAATTTAGGATACAAAAGAATATTTCTATTATGATTTGAGACCCACTTGACAAAATGGCGATATTAAATTTATTTTAAAAATCTGCGTAAATCCGCCCCATTCTTTTCTCCTTATTTTTTTAATGGGCTTTATTCATGAAGGTCACTTGATTAAAACAATCACGTGTTCTCCATTGAATTTAAAACTGACATTAGGCTGTTCTACTTGAAAAATTTAGATAAATTTTCACATTTTATAATTGGGTAAAGATGTTCAAGTTTTAAAAAAACAAATTTCACCAAAAAGATTTATAATATAAAAAAAAATTCTTGTATTATTTGGGTACTTTTAAATTAAATGTATTTGCTTATATGCGCTATTATTGTTGACAAATAGTTATTTTTTAAAAGGAAGTTTCAACTGTCAAGACTTCCTTTAAATGAAATAAATATTTACTTCCTACAATTATAAAAAATGACATTGGGAAACTGTCGGCATCTTCTTCGCCATGTGCATGCACGAGACCACGTTTTTTCTTCTCCGTCCCTTTTTGCTCAATCGCCAAAAAGCCAGTTCCACACTGCTATTCTACCATTTTATCTTCCTAATCTATAGTGCGCTACGTGCCAAGCCTCTAGTCAAGTTTTTACTGTGCTACAAGCCAAGCCTCCACACTCATAGTCAAGCTTTTACATTACAAAAAGCAAAAGTTGGCAACAGAGAAGGGCTTGAATTGATTGGCTGAAAACATATGATTGCGTTTATCATGCGACTATGAAGTAAAATATAAATTTGGACCATTCCTATTTTCTTAAAAAATTACCACCTTATTCACGTAGTGGATTAACCAATCAATTAAAAATATTTAATATTTTACACTCGAAATACAGTACTTGAAAGAAAAAAATGAGACATATCGTAAAAAAAATCAGTAATAGATAGGTAATTCCGGAGAGGGTGACCTACCATAAAAAAAAAGAAGTTCTTAGTTTTAAATAATTCTTTCCGATTTAATTTATACCCGTTTCTTCTTTTTGATCACAAAAACAAATACTTCATACGTATTAAATAACATAATAATCTTACAACATTTGCATACATCTTCAATACACATCATATTAAAGTAAACAGTTTAATTAAATAAAATCTACTTGAAAAATTACTCCACCAAATTAAATAAAATCTACATGTATAATAAATTCCTTTAAAATATTCAAACCTTCTTAAAATAAATTGCAAAGAATACGGCAGTTTAAAATGAGATGATTAAATTGTTCTCCGATGATTAAATTGTTCTCGGTTCATTATTTAATTGCAATATGGATTTAAAACTTTTCCAACAAAAGGATCCAATTCTGGCAATAAAGGAAGAAATCTCATTTTAAAAAGTATGTTTCGCACACTTTAATTAGCAATAATGGAAATAATAACAAGCACAGTAATTGAATCTATTAATTTCTGAGTCTTGAGAATAGATGAAACAATCCTGTGAAGTATATTTGCGAGACTTTGAGTTATGTTATTATATTGAAAATAGCTTTGTGCTTTAATCATTCAGAGATGGATAAAGACACTACACAATTGACGAATAAGAGTTTAAATATCAATGTGTGAAACATAATTCAGAAATCGTTAATAACATACCAACTTTGCATACATTTCTAGAAAAAAATTCCAAAAGTGAAACATTTTTAAAAAATTATTATTTAGAGTATAGTTAAAATTAAAAGTATTATTCCTTAATTATCAACTTCGTTTTAAAACTATTTAGAGTTCTACCAGCAAAAATTCTCGTAGATTTAAAAGTTCAGAAAACGAGAATGAAACCCGAGTGAGTGAATATTTACGTCGCACTGTTCCAGCTACACGAGGGCTTTTGGCGACGGACTACGTAATTTTGAACCATGATCAAGTGATGAGGACGACACCTGAGCTGGCACCCCACTTTCCTACCACACCACACCAACGAAGGACGTTTGAGCTTTCGACAGATTTAACGTGCATCGTTGCCCTACATGGCAGGTCTTCAGTGGTACTGGGCTCAAACTCATGACACGGCAGCCCCGCGTTCGTTACCTTGACCACTAGGCTACCACGGCCACGAATGAAACCCGAAAAGCAAACAAACATTTTTACATTACAACCACACGATGATTTCGATAATCAGACAAGCAGAATCCCTAAAAATTATTCTATAAAATGGGTCTTTGAATGAATTAAAAATTAGAACCCACGATCGAATTGCCCATTCCAGCTCATGAAGATCCAGCCCATTGTCTTAACCACTGGATCTCTACTATTAATGCCAGCATATATATGTACAAATATTTACCATAGAATTTTGAACGACTTTGTTTGTATTGGAACGTTGGTTCGTTACCTAAAACCATTAAGAATTCGTAGTATAGAAAAGTCCTTAGTGACATAAATAATGCCAAGTACTAAATTTGGCATACCATACATAAAATTATTTACAGTTATTTTTGTCGATAGTAAAATGAAAATTTCTTTCTTTCCAACAGTTTATTATCGTTCCTTAGAGTTGTAACAAGGGGCTACTCGTTTTAAAAAGTAAAATTTTTGATGCAGAAAAAAATACTACGTCAAATGTTTTTATGTAAAATGAAAAGTTACAAGAATCAAAAAAAGTAAGCCTTTCACCACATATTATTGAAAATTATCTGTACATCAAAAATTTTACAAATAGATTAAACTAACCCGAGTTGAATCCAGTGTTTTTTTTATAATGTACTCCCTTTTCCCCCCAAATTCACGCTTAAAAATAAAATTTATTTCTGCAGAAGCAAGAAGAGAGAGTTCTATTTTTAAAACAACTCTATACAAAACCCTTAAAAAAATCGTAGTATGTACTTAATTCGAAGAATAATTTTTCCCTTCCAAAACAACACATAGTACAAGCGGACGCAATTACTAGCACGAATAAAAGAGGATTAAAAAAAGAGCTTTTCCGATATATAATAGATCGTGTTTCCAACAGAGGCTGCTATTAAAAACTTCAATGGGGGAATTTTATTCCTTTAAAACCGCTTGGAAAGTGAATGGGGGAAAATATTGGATCCATAAAATTAATGATGCGAGTTTATTATCGACTTCGATTTCGATAATCAGAATCGTCGGCGTAATTTCACGTTCAAGGATGGGATATTTCCCTCTAATAACTTCACTTTTCCTCCCTTCTTGGCCAGCCCTCCTCTGTGCAGGGTTCCTGCTTTTTTGCTAATAGCACCGGAAGTATTATATGCCTAGAAATATCGATATTCGTCATCGATTAGGAATAGTTCCCTCGAACAGCCGACGACGCCTTTCGGGGGTAGAATCTACTCCCACCCCCGGACTAATGTGCACGAAAAGAAAACAAAGGCCCCCTTTTATCATAAAAACCATTTATGTCCTCGCAAGAAAAAAATCAACTAATAATTTCAAAAAATGTTTCTCAATACTTCTAAAAGCAGAGAAAAAATTCATTTGATTAAAGAAAAATAAATTTTATTACATAAAGATCACACTAATTAGTGGTTATTTTTAAAAAATTAAATAAGTATACTTGTATGTGCTCATAGTGTGCATTTAAATGAACAGCCAAAAATGGAGCAAACTGGCCATGAGTCGATTGCTTGTTTACTAACGTTGCACATCGCAATAACTTGCGAGCTGTTTGGTGAGTTAGTGTTTTATTAACGTCGTACATTTTAGCAAAATGAGGGGTATTGGCGACTTATCTTGTAATTATGAATCACGGTTTAGTGAGAAAGAGGAAGACACCTGAGATGGCATCGCCCTCTCTAAATTACCACACCACGACAACGGAATGGCTTTGAGCCACTGCCGATTGAAATTCCACCACAGCCTTCAACAAGGCGGATCTTTAGTGGCACTAGGGTCGATCCATGAATTCATGACCATGGCGTTTAGGCTATTGTGGTCACTTCGAGAGACGTTGGAGAAGGGCTTCAAAATGTTTAATAATTGTTAAAGAATGTGAAGGGGAAAAAATTTAATTTAAAATGTGCTCTTTTGTAAATGACTAAAATACAATCTCCTTAAGCCCTTATTTCAGAATCTGACATCAATGTGAAACCATGTTATCTGTTTAATATTGAATGAAAAAATACGGAATAAGATTCTTTTATTGATTCGATATAACTAAATCAAGAGATTACTGTATAAAAAAATAAATCGATTAATTATGGGAAGACTATATTAAACTGTTTTTTTTTATCTTAACTATAAATGAAATTCTATTTTAATTCCAATGTTTACTTTTAAATAAATCACACTTTCTCGACAGAACCGAACTTTTCTTTTAAAAATATTAAATCAACTTGTTACCACACACAAAAACTAAATTTTGTTCCTTTAACTACAAACACCCAAAACCACATATTACGTATTCTACAGACTCAAGATTTCTTCCAAGGTTGAAAAAAGACAAGGCACAACAGTTAAAAAGACTATTTCGTCTCTAAAAAGATTATAACTTTGTTCAACGTTAAATGAAATGGGTAAAAATGGGCTTCTTTCATGGAACAGAATATTTTTTTGTTCCACAAAACTTGTTAAAAGTTATTAAAACACCCGATTCATTTCAGAATTAATCATTAACACAAAAATAAGCAAAATGTGGCTCAGCTTTACGAAAAACCCCTGCCAAGAATAAGAGTTATACATGCTCGCAAAATATAAGCCATACGTTAAATACCTTTAAAAGATCCTGTGGAAAAAAATTCGACATAGCAGCGTGCGAAACTATTCCTAATCATTTAGGCGTTAATGAAAGCATCGGACAAAACAGGAAATTCTGGGGCTTCTTTCCCCGGATGAGATCAGTTGCATTTAATTAATGTAGGGCTTCCGCGAGAAAGATTCGGTTACGAGAACTGAAAAAATAAAACCCTTTTTTTACCCTACAAGTTCCTAAAAATATGAAATATCGTAGGGAAACCCTACACACATAAGAGCATCTTCCAGTAAAAAAATTGATACATTTAATGAATGTCTCCTCTATCAAATAGAAAGTGGAGAAGAAAAGTAGAAATGATGTGTGAAAGTGTATTCATGAAAATTATTTTTTTTGGAATCAAATAATATGTAGATGTGACATTAGATCTTAAGTTTCCTTCTACCAATCTATTATATTCAGCTATGAGGTACTCTAAACTCTTTTTTTACACGATTTTGAAAAACCATGGTACATGAATTTAACGAAAATTTTTGTTCTAGCACAAATTTTTAAGGAAAATTGGGAGATTCGTGCCTTTAGTATGAGGATGATTTGATGGAATTTATGACAGCTTATGACAGGGACGTACGCGTGCCATTGATAGCACGCGACGCAATATTTTGGGCACACCACTCAAAATGTGTGTGGTTTGTATAATTCAAAATAACAAAGTTCACTATAAAGAAATCCTAGTGAGGGGTCTAATTTGCGCTTTTAACGCCAAACCGCATGTTTTCATAAACGATAGTATTACAAAAAACTACAAGTGCTTCCCAAACTTGAAAAAAGTATATCAAAGGTTTAGATAATCGTGAGAAACCAGATGAAAAAGAAAAAGTCATAGAAGAATTTATTTCCGTAATTGATTCTTCAATCAAGGTATTTTCAGCAAGATGTTCTCAATTCAAATAAATAGCGGAAAAGCGGAAGTTCATTATATACCCTGATGAGACTTCATTTGATAAACTAAACTTGTCTCAATTCGACTGGTTAGAAACTGAAGAATTCGAAATGCAAAACCGATTGAGTTCAATATGGATTCAAAAATTTATTGGAACAAGGAAAAAGTTGGAATTGATATATAGTAAAAATGCCAGTAACGAAATTTTGGAAACATGAAATTCAATTCTGGAAAAATTTAACTGTTTCAAGAAGCTGACACATGCTATTATAACCACATTTTCATCTACCTATGCCTGCGAGTTATTTTCAGAGATGAATAACATTAAAGACTCGCGAAGAAACCGTTTTACAGATACTCTTCAGCATGCATTCTACTTAAAGCAACACCTTACAATCCTATTGCAAGTTATTTGTCATTTAATCTGCAACAACAAAAGCCACACTAATGTTACTTTAATTTTTAAATTGCACGTACAACTAAAACATCTACTATTATACAGTGCAAAATGTATTTTTTTCGTAGTCTTATTATTTTCCCAATAATCCCAAGTCAAAATTATTTGACGGCACGTCTTCTATACCTCATTAAACATTTCTTAAGAAAAAATGGTACTTTTATTGATAAAGGTTCGCCACCCCTGGTTTATGATAATAAAGGAGTCGTTAATGATGAAGTCGAAGGTGAAGTTCAGCTATTAACAACTGATTTAATTCGCAAGGGTTTGGAATTTGCTACAAGTATATATATGGAACGACGTTTTCTTACTCAGCCTGATATTAAGCGAGCATTAAAATTTATACGTAATCGTAATTTTTGTGTAGCAGGATATCAAGTAATATATTTGTAACGCGAGAAACCAAAAATTGGTCTCTAATAGCAAATTTTGTATAAAAAATATTCAACTGCGGACGTTAAAAACGAACTCCAAACTTTTTATTTGAATCAAAACCAACAGTTTTGCTAGACATATCTGACACATCCACTGATGATTGCATTTTTGATCCAGTTCCTAATAATTGTGCACTCTTGCTATCAAGTAGAGACCAATAGCCGCTAGTTATTTCATTCCTAATTTCTATCTGAATTTTTATATGTTGAATGAACTTCTAACTGAATTTTCACTGTACACAACTTTTAATTTTTTTTTAATAAAAATGAATTATTTCTGTTTTATAAATATTTAACATATGTTTTATTATTACTTTTTTATACGGTTTTTTGGGGAAAATATTTAGAAATTTTGCAACTTACACAATTTTTTTAAAATTGTGGAACATATCTTCGAAATTTACCATATGTAGCATGTATTTCTTTTACAAGTTTTTTACCACGGTTTCGTAAGGAACGTATCTACCGTGTAAAAAAAAAAAAAGAGTTGGGTGTACTTAATTTGTTTAAATTAAATCTAGAGATCCAGATGCAAAATAAAGAATAAATAGTCATATCTATTTAAACAAATTAATAAGCTCTTAATTTGAAAGATATAACCAAAGTGAAAAGTAATCGCAAAACAAATACAAGTTGCAAGTAAGAACTCGCACGATTTATAATACAGATTAAAATTAAATTTGAGTGATGATTCAGAATTAATGTAGCACTATTAAGTCTAACGAAGGCTATGGGCAAAGGTCCTCGTCATTTTGAACCATGGTCAAGTGGCAAGAACGACCCCAGCTGAAACCCCGTTCTTCATACTACCACACCACGTCACGCAAACTGGAGGACTAAGAGCCACGACAGATTTAACGTGGATAAGTCTATCTACACTGCGAGTCTTTAGTGGTACTAGACTCGAGCTTATGACAAGCAAGCTACGAGTCCGTGGCCATGGCTACTTGGTTATAGAGGCCTAAAATTAAATTTGAGATATTCCAAGTCTATAACTAAATTAACTATACGACGAACACAGATGTATATGTTAATGCCAAAGCGTCGAATCCGTTATTTCATAAAATAATTAGGTATTTCCTGAATTACCAAACCGAATCGATTAAATTATATAAAATTAACCGATTCGATGATTTAACTAGTGATGCAATGGAATAACGATTGCTTAGTCGTTAAAGTATTAAAGATGTCTGACGAAAGCTGATGAAACCAGTTATAGCCGGCTTTAGTCAGTTTACTAGGACTAAGTAGCCTAATAATTTATATTTATAAAATCTTTAATAAAAATATTGTTGCACTATATTCTGTTTATTTTTATTACTACTTAATTTAGCAATTATATTACAGTATTTATTCCATTTTGTTACATGTCATTATTACAGAAAAACTTATTATATCTCAATTTTTATTATTTGTCAGCAGATATATCTATAATACGAAAAGTATTTTTCTAGAGATTTTAACAATTCATCATCAGTTTATAAAAACATCGGAAATTCTCTTACTATTGAAATGTATATTTTTTTACCAAACGGTCTATCATTCGTTCGTTTGCAGAATGCTTAATTTTTGCATGTAGTAAAGAGGTAAAGTATGACATTGCTAATTTATTTCACACTTTTTTTAACCAACTTTTTTAATTATTTCATGAAACATCTAAGTATTTTATGAAATAACTGTTTTATATGCTTTAACATGAAGATGTTACGTTGCAGCAGAAGATGTTACGTAGAAAATGTTATGTGCAGCAGAAAAGAGACTCACTCACTCATTGCGAGGATCTAAGGAACTATTAGCCCAACAAACTTTAAATGCACCTAATACATTTTAGTACACACGTTCCTTTTGTCCAGTACAGATACGCTAAGAATGGATTTTGTGGAAGACTCCTAAGAGGGGGTCAAGGGGGCATTATAGATAATATATATGAATTGCTGCTTTTGAGCTAAAATTAGACCTGCAGACTTGAAAACTAGCAAGCTTCTTACTTTTGTTGAGTAGAGATAAACTAAAATGGGTTTTGCGGCAATCGACTACAAAGAGAGGGATTGAGTAGGCATAAAAATATATAAGGGTTGCCCAAATAAAAAGTGGATTCGTGCAATGGATATAAAGGCAGGGAGGTGTACACAGCATACGACGTGCAATAATGAGCCCTGTTCTTGGTAGAGGTAACAGATCAAAAGTTATGTCATGCTATTTATGGATGCGTCCATATCGGAGTAATGCATGGTAGTATGGTTTCTGAAAGCGGGGGGTGAGCTGAATGCGAGCAATTATCATGGGGTCAGTCTATGACAAGCACTGCTTAATTCGAACAATTGGTGCAAAAGCTTTCGCGAAGGGTGGCAAACGATACCAGATCTCCATGACAATGCCGGTTCAAAAGTTTCTCGTGAAGCCCAAACAACCAAAACAAAATTTCATTGAAAAGTTTTGGAACACCCACCGTGCAATCCAAATTTGTGTCTCACTGAAAACTTTCACACTTTATTCCACTTAAGAGAGCATTACGTTTCCATTCAGACAATATGGTGAAGGAAGACATACAGGACTTCCTCGAGAATCAACCACACTCTTTCTACAGCGAAGACATAGACCTACTGTCAAAACAATGGGACCTGTGTTACAACGCCCAAGGCAATTTATTTTAAATTCCAATAAAGGTATTCTTTTTATTCGACTTGTCCATTTTTCATTTGGACAACCCTTGTACCGTATTTACTGGAATCTAAGCCGCACCCCAAATTCTCAACAAATCTTTATGGAAAATGTAAAATAATTGCCCCATTCAAAGCATGTTTTTGTTAATTCGATTCTAAGCCACACCCGATTTTCAGTAGCTCTAATATTGGAAATAAAGTGCGCTTAGATTCGAAAAAATACGGTAAAACTTTCCTATTTAGACTTTCAAGTCATGTCCTTTTTACATAAAGGTGCACGAGTTATAAGAATGTATTTCAAGACAATCAAAAGCTTAATGTTATGTAGGTCATATACCTCTCTCAATAACTTATATAGTTTATACAGCCTCATGAAATACTAAGCGAAGCAGTTGGGTATACAATAAAAGTAGTAATGCAACTGTATAACTTTCTTCCTAAATACCTTTTAGGAAACTGAAATACATAATTAAAGAAATCTGTCTTTTAAATATCAGTACATGAAAATTTTCATAAACCACTTCAGGAATGGAACGTGGGTTTTCTGGAAAAACAAGCAATAGAACAGTGTGCAAAACCATACAAACAAATAAAATACGATTTTACACAGTTATCTCAAAAATTCCTATCGGCTTGCGAATCAAAAAACAAACTACAGTGGTCCCTTCATAAGGTTCATAAACAGTGTCCTGAGACCACCCACAGAGGAACACATATTCAGAAGGGGCAAGCAGGAAAAGGGCAAGAAAAACCTTCCTGGGTAGGAAGGGGGATGCATTCCAAAAAAGAAGCCGCTTCATAAATCGCGGGGAGAGGGGCGTTTCATTAGCGCATAAATGAGTCTTAATGCGAGCTGGCGAGCGTCTTAATCGCGTGATCAAGCTCAAAAAGAATCGCCTCGTAAGAAAAGGGGGGGGGGATGACTACGCGGGCGCTATTTTGTGGCGTAATTAGACGGCTCGCGTAATTCGGCACCCCCTCAAAAGTTTTGTGCATACATTACGGCGGGAAAGAATTTTCAAGAATGCAAAGCCTATATTTTACATTGTTCACTATGAAGATGGGAGATAATTAACATTTCAAATTCAACGAGATTCTTGCGAGGGCATAAAAGAACCTTTAACGATGCGGGCGTGGGCAAAAATAAGCGCCGAAGAAATGATGACCATGGTAATGGCGCTTAGGCGAGAGGTACGGTCCTCTCCGAATCGCTAAACTTCAGACACGTAATATTTTTCCTCACACACACACACGATTCCCTCTTTAACTTTTCGATTCTGATCATCTATATTTGTTTATTAGACAGGTAGTGATAATCATTACCATATGCATTAAAAAGTAAGATTTGGCATTATTTATTCTAATAAATGAAAGTTCTGACGCAAAGTTAAAAAAAATTTTTTCTAAATTTACATTTATTAATTCTTTTATATCAAACTCTAAATTAATTAGAGCTTGGAATTCGTTTTACAAAATTTTTATTTCTCGCTTTCTAAGAATATTTACTTTTAATCTGTTCAATATTTTAATTAAATAATACTGTTTTTATAACCTTTTCAGCTTTCATAAAATATACAAGCGAAATTGTAAGACCTTAAGCTCATTAATTAACGAAATTTTGATTGTTTTTTTTATTGTTCAAATTATTAAATTTTCAACTTATTAGTTATTTTTAAGTCGAATACTGTGAAAAATTTTGCGTTGCTTACAAATTATATTAAATCATTAGCGCTTACTATATAACTTTCGAGTAATGTGAAATGGAGCATTAATTTTAATTAAGACGGAAGTGCTAAAATATTCTTCTAATTTATGATTGAAGTTATATCTTGGGAACTTGTGACTGTAAAGGAGATAATGACCTTAAAGCTGTCGGCATACGGATGGATGTCATATTACACGTAACGACATAACAGGAAATGAAGACACACAGATTACGCTTTCCATCTAGAAAACTAACCGTTATATAGTTTAATCTTTCAAACGGATTTTGAACAACAAAAAATATATGATAAAAGATACCGGGCAATTTAAAAAAGAATTCGATATAGTTCGAATATATTTTTTTTATTAATGAATTTAAACAAAAAAATTAAAAAGATAAAAGATTCTTCCTGTGAATAATTGAATTTACAATTTCTTAGTATAATTCGTTAGTGTTTCTAAAAGAAACAGGATTGGATTTTTGCCCTCTTTTTAAAAATGATAATACGCAAAGAAAAAAAATGCTTTACAGAGTCGAAGCATTTTAATAAAAGCATACTATCCCATCGGCCTATGTATTAAATAAAAATCCTAATAAAATCCCTAAAACAAGGAATTACGAGAAAGAAAAACAAGAATATAAAGTTCATTTCGACTATTTTTCTGTTTATAAAAGATATGTGAAAGAATAATGACGGAAATAATCAATGAGTATTACATATTTTACTGCTTAAAAATATTTTTCAGAAATTCTCGAGCAAAATAATCAAAAAAACTGATTAAAATAAGTTTTTGAGAAGTTTTAGCAATAGAAAAACCAACTAGCTTTATTTTCTATATATTTGATCCAGTCTCTCAAAATACATTCTTATGATAAGCATCCCCACACTCATTTTTTTATGATGTTACAGACTTCTCGCCAATATCTTCTCAGTAATAAGAATAGAATCCCTCCCCGCATGTGAAAGTAAGTCCAGTGTTAAAAAAAACATTTGCATCATATTGCTGAGAGTATTGGAATCAAACGTGATTGTTCCTTGGAATCCAATCACCAACACTGCATAAAAGAACCTATGTTCATATACCAGGTAAGAAAATCATCATTTTCCTTTAAGTTTAATTCGATAACTACTTACTTAAAAAATTACTTAAAACAAATGCAGTCGTAGAATGAAAAAAAAAAGCCAAAAGACCTGTTATGATTGCCTGTATATATTTTTAGAAAAGAAAAAAGTTGTTAATGAACTGTTAAAGAATGTTCTGCCGCAAAGATTTTAAAAATATTCCAACATCACATCTAAAAAAAAATTATTTGATGGTTCTTTACTTCTCTTATTCAGTGGCGTAATTTAGAATACCAGGGTCCCTTGCAAATTCAGTTTTTACCTTTAACATTTTATAAATTGGTTAAATATGTACTAAGTGTCAGTCAGGCTTCGGGCCCACTAGAATGCGGCCTACCCCCGTGGTAAGGGGGTGTACGTTACGCCTCTGGTTTTTTTCAATGACTAAAGCCGGTCAGTAAAGTACCATCTTCTCCTATAGGGGCAACTCAAGGATTAATGATTTCGTTGACTCTACTGTTGCAATCATTTGGCGACGAACCTCGTAATTTTGATCTTTGTAATTTACAAGGACGACACGTGAGCTGTGACACCCACCATACCATCGCTGCGATGTTAAGCTCCAACATGCATCAATCTCACCACACGACAGGTCTTTAGTAGAATCAGAACTTTAATGTGTGATTCAACTGAGACTATCCCACCCACGAGTTTGATGCTATGACCACCCGGTTACCGCAGCCGCCAAAGATTCATGCAAATGATCACAAGTACTTAAGCAATTAATAGCTACCTGTCAGAAAACGTCGGTTCATTTGCAAAGAAATGTATACTTTGACATAATTGCTTTATAGAAGTCCAAAACAATGCACGCTTTCTTTAAAAGTTAAGCAGTACAAAGAAATTACGACTGCAATTATGGCAGCAGTCATTTGGTTCAAACGTCTTAAGATTGAAAATGGTTGTTAATCAAAATGAATCATAAATATCGATTTCAAAAATATATTGCTCTAGAACAGCGCTTGCCAAACTTTTTATCGTCCCAGACCGGTCCAAGTTTGTTAATTTTACAGCATCCCGCTGAGAGTGGAATTTGTTTATATTTTAGATTGTTTTGATTTAATAATTAAAATTTAACCATATTTAAACATGCCTCCAGAATAAAATACGGTTACATTAAAAAAGGAGTATAAAGTGATTTAAACATGGAATATAAAATGATTTCCATAAAAAGTTCACAAACCAGAAAGAAATACAATATAGTAAATAAAATAGAAATAAATTAATATTCCTTGAACGGTCCGGTACCATGGTCCGGTCCCGGTACACGGCCTGAGGACCAATGTTCTAGAAGACCATGCAATATACTTGGAACAAGAAACATACTTTTTGCCCCGGCATTTGATATTCACTTTTGTAGTTTTAATTTACTTTTTTTCGTCTAAAAAAAAGATAATATAAGTAAGAAACAGCAGAATGTTAATTAGAAATTCAAACATTCTAAGGTTCCAAGTTGCTTAAAATGCACGCTTCGTCATGAAAAGAAAAATGCGTCAAGAAATTTATTTACATGTCATAACACAGGTTTATTTTCTCTTAATGAGTTCGTAAAACTATATATACATTTTAATCTATTCTCAGAGCTATTCCAACAAAACTTTTGACAAATTTAAAGTGAAAATTATGGATCTTAACCGTTTTCAATAAATATTAACACATCTAAATAATTAAATATATTAGTAGATTCACTGTCATTTTAACGAATAAACACCATTCATTTGTTGCATAAAACATCGACATCTAGCTGATTTGAAAGTTGATATAAAGATGGGAAGTTAAATACTGGTATAAGGGCATCTTCTCTTTTCTAAGCAATTCTTTCAAAACATTTTATTGGAAATTAGATAAAATTTTAATGGTCCAAACTATAAGCTGTATTATTTAAAAAATTCAAGACAATACAATATTAAAATACCCCATTATTAGATAAATTTCCAAAACTTTTCCCATCAAATGCGACTTATGATCAACTTATGCTTAAAATAAAATAAAACAATAAACCAAGGAGCTTACAATAGAATTGTTTAGTTTTTATATAGTTTTGGATAATTTTGAAAACTTTTTTAATTTCTATAATTAGCAATTATACGAAATGAACGAAATTGGCGAATAAATCAGTATTATTAAATTACATTTTTTTCGAAATAACAATGATATTTTTAAACTTTTAATATCAAGTTTCCTCAATTCATTAGTGAAAGAATGGAAGCAAAAATACCAAAACTTTCAAACAGGGTTTTCAGAAAATAAAGCAAAAAAGTCATTAACCCTTATTTCCGCTATTTATTTTTTTAATGCAAATATATTTCTTTTATTCCTTTCAGTTCTCACACATGTAAAAAAAGCATTATAAAAGATTCGAAATAAATGGTTTCTCCTTTTAATAAACCTAACAATTTGCTGAGGTAATGTTTCCCTCTTTTTTTTTTCATTCCTCATTCCGAGGCAAATTCACTATTCAATTAGGGAATGTTTTGTCTATCCACAGTCTCTCCTCTCCATGAGTGATTACACTCCTATAATTTGCCATCCAATGAAAGAAATGAAGCCTGTTATCTGGAAAGGGTCCCATTTGTTTTATTTACGGACTTCAATAGATTGCAGAGACACACAAAATCACCCTTTTTAAGCCAATAGTCTGGAATTCCAAAACATCTATTTTCCGCCATTATAAGTCTGTTTCAACATTTTAAATGAGCTCTATTCAATGTTCATAAACGTTCGAATGGCACAATGATTCACGTATAGCCGAACCTTTTCAACACATTAGTTAGATCTTTTTCAAATATCGTCGCAGTGGAATTTATGAGATTTCTTTTGGCGCTAAATTTTTAGCCAATGATGAAATGACACCTCACTTCTTTTTAGCCCCACGTGTCACCGACGCGACACGTTCGATTCCATGTCCAACAACATCATTCAATATTCAACATAGTATTTAATTAATTAAACTCAAAAGTTGTCAACAAACAGCATTTTGCTACAGTAACTCCTACGAGGTAAATGCGAATTAGGCTTTATTTGGCTGAAAGAATTATTTCGTAAAAATAAGACATCGCAATTATATATATAATCTACAAAGTGACACATCAGCCATATTCCTCAATTTCCCACGAGTTGTTTTTAAAGTTCCAAATGAAAAAATTATACATTTTATGAAGTCCTCATAAATTTATAAACAGTGATTTGGTGAAATCTATACCACGATTATTGACAAAGAATATTGCGATCCTTGTTAGAAACTGAGGCAGCAGTCAGAAATTGATACGCTTCCTTGGAATGAAATCAATTAAGTATATATTAATGACCACACTGAAGCATTTTGCGTTAGTGAAACTGGCACATCTACTCTACTGTCATTAAAATTTCTTGTGAACTGTTACTTTTGTTTTCGAATTATGTATCAACAATTTTCGCGTAGTTAATAAATCCAATTTAAGGAGTTTAATTTATTGGCGCAACGGAGGCTTATCATAAAGTTTTAAAAGAACACCAAAAGTGATTTAGCATCAAACTATTTTGAAGCACACCATGACACCAGTTCTCCTAGAGGTGAGAGTTCAATGTGTTCCCTGACGTTGACCACGTTGTGTTTATTCAGTGATGTGATTGTAGTCTCCACCAAGACAGAAGTAGGAATCAGTGGCGACAACCATTGAATGCCATTAGACTCCCACGACCGTCTGACTAGTCACCATTCAAATATTTTATGACAGTGCAATGCTGTTAAAAAGGAGTCGTCGAATGGTTTGTGCGAGTTTTGTCCTGTGTTGTGAAACCATCCACAAATGTACGGCAGAGGCTCCCATTAACCACTGGATGCCTGCAACAGTCGATGTTGGATTAGTAGGCACATGTTTTACAACACGTTTATCCTTTCTCGAGCCAAGTCATCTGGGATTCCCAAAACCTGATTGACACTGGCAGGGACTTCTTAAGACTCTTTGAGGCCCTGGGCCTAGAGAAATCGTACAATTTTGTGGTCCTGGGCCCTTATGCTAAAGGAGGCCCTACCTGAGATCTTTAAAAGTAGACAGTATATAGCATGCATTGTCAAGTACTCGTTCAAACGTTAATGCGAAACAAATAAATATGCACGACTCACAATCTCAAAAACATAGGCACAAACCGGCTCGACCAATGGCCGCATTTCGACTAAAGGACTTGAATGGTTGTTTATGGTATTAGGCCAAGGCCTAGACATGGACAATGGTCATCACATAATAATGCAGTCTTACCACTTTGCCAATTGACATGCAATTTGAAATTCCTTGTTTTTCGGAGAATATGTACATGAATAATAATGGACCATTACAGTTATCCGGATCATGATCTTAAGGCAACGAAACGAGCCCTTCCTTTGAGGGCAAGGCCATGGGCCTGGGTCCAAGCCTTAAGACGTCCCTGGACACTAGAGTATGTCAAGTTGTATTCACCTCTGACAGCAGCGTGGATACAAGATTAAATAATATCACTAATCCGCGCACTCCATCGATCAGTAAATCTACCTGCAAGAAGCTCTAATATTTAGCCTCTATTAAATTCTCCAAGTTGCTAAAAGAGCTTGAAAACTTTCCTCCAAAACAATCGAATGAAAAACGATGTAACCAACACAGCAACATGAGTCGACATGAATTTAAAGTAATATATCACCTGGTATACACTGTGTTCAAAAGTTGGCCTACACGCGTCGCATATTCAAACGAACCTGAACATTTTATCATTTGCATATCCAAAGCATACGAACCATTCTTTCTACTTATAACCATTCCGATCTACTCTTAACTTCCTTTCCAAATGAGGACTTCGAGGCTCAGATCTATTGAGTATCTATCAATCCTCTTATATGACAGATCTTTAGTGGAATAAAGACTTAAATTCATCGCATGATCCGACATTACCGGGCATGTAGTCTAGGCTTTATTATTAACGTCCCACAACAAGGCAGCATGGCTATCATCAACGGTCCTCGCATTTCTGAAACATAGTCCGAAGAAGAGGATGATGAATAAACACAGTCACCCCAATCACTCTCTGAACTTCCAAGCCAACGTGAGAGCTTTACGTTTCGATAGATTTCACGTGCATAAACCTCTCTACATGGTGAGTTAAATGGTACCAGGATTCGAACTTCTAACTAGGCAACTATAGACGTAATCAATGCGACCATAATTACTCATGTACCGTTACTCTTATAAAACGTGTTAAGTGCAGGATACAAACACCTCAGAAATAGGACTGGTGAAAACGATCTGTGACGTGATTTCAGCCATTCCTCCTACACCAGGGGTGTCAAACTCAAAAGCTAACTCGGGCCAAACAAACCAGGTTTCACTTTAGACGGGCTGCAAAAAAAATCAATATTCATAGAAACGTAGGTATATTTCGATTAATACATTTTTATTAACAGAAATAAAACAAACAAAAAATAATGATCTTATCCTGACACTTGATATCTCTTTTCTGCTGCTATCTTTCTAGTTTCGGGAGGATTTTATTTAATTTTATTATGTATTGTGTGAGGATATATTGGCTGGACAGCAAAAATGCTCGTAGTGGGCAGCATGTAGCCCGCGGGGCACGAGTTTACACCCCTGATTTACACAGTCCACTGAGTTGTGCTTTATTTCAGTCGTGTGAATTTACTTTAGAGAAACCACTTTGAGAGAAATCAGAACGTAACCCTCTTTTTATATAAAGCTCTTTCCCCTTCTACTGTTATGAAATATCTTAAATGGATACTCTTAATTATTTCTTACACTCTTCCCACCTCCCAACAAATAGTTTCATATAATAAAGCTACTTCATTCTGACTGGCATCTAAAATATTCTACATTTATGTAAAAATTATACATTGCACAATTTCACCATTAAATTTTTACCATGACATATAAATTACATCAATAATTTACTTTTAAATTCATTCTACCAAGGCCTAACAAATTTAAGTCCGAACTATAAAAATGTTAACAAGCCCCAATAATTCTCAGAATGGAATAACCAAATAGACTCAACATATAAGGCACCATCAGAACTCAATCTGGTAGGAGTACACTTCCGAAACATTCGGTCCACTAACTACAGAATAAATCTCAATTAAAAAGGAATCGGAATGTTTTGAAACTCAAGAGACACGGAACTACAATTTTCCGCCCGGGGTGTTTGGACGAGAACTGTATCCAAACAAACTATTCAATCGCCGAGGGCCTCATTAGGACTTTTGAAACGGATTCCGCACAAAGGGTCAATCGCCGGAGCCACTGGGATTTAAAATGACTGCAATGCCGGCTGGGGCAAGTAAGAATGTAACAAAGCCTGAGCATCCAATTGTACATGATACACACAGAGCTCAGATTTATAAATAAAATGTATTTCGTAAGATGCACTTTTATTCAATGATGTTGATAAAATTATTATACAATTTATTTAAAACCGCTTCCAAACTGGATTTATTTCTGCATTACGGTTCCTCCAACATGAAAGCAACATAAAAAAATATTGAAACTTTGAGCCATTATCAGGTGATGAGAGCGCGAGTTCAGACCCGGTTTTAAGTACTTTTAATTTTGCCAAAAGAAGGACTCTGAACTTGAACAGATTTAACATGAATGCAGTTAACAAAATTCGGTACTTTTCCGTTTCGCCTGCGCAGGCGATAAAGTCGCCAAAAATCATAAAAACCGATGCTGGTAACCTTTTACCACCCCTTTTTTAAAACAAGACGCGGTATTTTCTTATCAGTGACATCTTTTCCACAAAATACTAAAAATAGATTTAAAAAAACCCGAATGAGAATTAACATTTGTTAACATTCCTTCATGTGTATACTGTGTGTTGTCGGAAATAAAGCCTGTTTGGCAAGATTTGCGCCGGCGATACGGAAAAGTACCCAAAGTATATTATTTACATATTCTGCATGAAAAATAAATACAAATCCTACGATCCAAACGAATTTATTTTTTTCCCCATCATTTGTCTAATATTGCTGGTTTTGATTTATCTTCATTTTTTCCCTTAGATGCTAGCAATTATTTTTAAGCGAATTTTACCTGTGCACAATATTTGTTCAAGTAAGAAATTACATATACACGTAGTGTTTAAAAACTACATGAGGGTTATTAATGAAAGACCTCCTAATTTTCAACTGTTATCAAGTGACAAGGGTGACACATGAATTGACATTTCACCCTTTCCAAACTTGCACATTATGCCAACGTACTTTAGCCTCTCAACACGTCGGATCTTTAGTGGCACCAGGGCTATACTCTATGACTCAACGGGAACAGTGAAAGGCGTAAATAAGGAATTTAAATTGAAAAGACTAGAATTAACAAGTTCGATCACAGCCACTTGGCAATCACTTTCCCAAAATGCAAGTAAAAAAAAATTGTATTTTTAATTAGCATTGAAAAACATGGCAATATTTAAACATCCAGTTTAAAATTATTTTTATTATTTCATATTTCATACTTATTAAAACCAAACATTTCTCCAGATAAGTGCTTCAAAAATTTACCTAAATTTAACAAATTTGAATTATATATCGCATTTATAATTAAAATTCAACAGCGCTATCTTTTAAACTTGTATTCCACGTGTCATGAAATAAATTGAATATTAAATCAGCATTGCATAAAATACATAAAATTTGCAAATACATAAAAAAAACTTACGACTTTGATAACAAATAGCAATGGTTATACGGAAAAAAATTGTTAAGCAAAGGACAGTGGAAAATTAATTCTTGTCACGAAGAAATTGACGATGGTGAAAAAAAAAATTAATGGCGTTTAAGCAGATCATTGGGTATTTATGTATTTAAATATTTCTATTGATTAAATAAAAAAGTGCATAAAAATCAAACAGAAATAAATCGATACATAAAAGTATTTCGCGAACCTCATGCTCGGAATATTTGCTCTTTCGTTATTGATTAGCATTTAACAACGGACAAACAATGTTTACAAACATAATATTCAATCTTTACAAATTAAATCCTAAGTATTCAAATTATTTCATGAAATAAAGAACTATATTTTGTTTAGTTTTAATATCTAAAAAAAAAATAATCTTGAATATAATTCTAAATTTTAAAACTTATTTAATTTTCCGGAAAAGAAAACGCCGCGGAGTGTCCTAAAAATCCAATTATTTCTCCAAATAATCAGTTTGACAAGTTATTGCGAAAGCAAAATAAACTGCACAAAATACAATGAATATTAAAATAAATTTGCCATTATACATTTCTTTTGTGCAATAATTTAAAATTTATGTGAAAGATCACGAGAATTTATAATCTAAATGAGATCACGAGAATTTATAATCTATATCTTTTAAAGTTTATGTGAATCACGAGATAAAAATCATTTCTTTAAAAAAAATAGTTTAATAATTTTTTTGACATTGATGTATAAAAATCAATGAGAGAAAGTAAAAATTCGATCGCTTACCTTTTCTGATGATCCTGTTGTGAAGAGGGTTGACAGCTGTCACAACATTCGAAATGACACAAAGAAACACACACGCGGCGATGAAGAAAACAGGTGTCCGAAGTTCACTTTTCACGATGTTCGCCGAAATCATGATGCAGGAAGTATATATAAGTTACAAACTTTTGACTAAAGAAATACTTCTGAGCAGTTTTCAAAGTCTAAAAATTAATGCACAAATCTACGCAATTTACTCGAAGTATTCTATTAACTATATTGAAGTATTAAAGAGAAATTCTAAATCCACAAATTCTGCTATTACTCTTGTAATATATACAAAGAGTTTTTATTCCAAAAATTAGTACGAAAAACACTTTAAATCGAAGTTCTAATCGCCCGCCAGAAAACAACTTTCATTTAAAAAACTAATATTACGCCTGTTGCCAAATTGAAGAAAATGAATAAATTGTTTCACCGGAGCGAACGAGTCTAATTGTCCTAACGGATCACTACAGCGAGAAGTTAAAAATAATATAAAAAACAAAACGGACTCGCGATGCCTGATCTCTCGCGCGTCGGAGAGAATCGGTAAGGATCGTTTAGCGGTATAATCCTTTCTGAGGAAACTAAAAGCGGAGCTCTCTTCCGTTTTTGAACGGGACACCGTGACTTGCGCAGTGGGGTTGCGCGCAGGAAATATTCCTGTTCTGTTTCAAAGTCCACTTTCGCGAAGATTTTTTTCTCTCTCTCTTTTTCTCCCTCTCTCAGTTCTTGTTCTAGATCTGGCGTTTGTTCGGGCGAGTTTTTCTCAGATTGAATAACATTACGTTGTCGTGTTGCCTTGAGTGTTTATGACATCAATGGTGTGTTGATTCTCCCAGTTGCTCGTCGTGTCTCACAGCCCCTGGAAAAAAGAAGGGGAAAAAATTGTAAGAAGGGGAAAATGAGTCATGGGTAATAAGAAATGACTAGGGAAAAAAATGCTGGAATAGAAATTCCATGCTTAGATTCGTTTACAGTCCACATCAACCGTAATCCTAAAAAAATTCGTAAAATTTTCTAGAGAAATAAATATTTAAAGAAAAGAATAACACTTGCATTCTAAAGGAAGATATTTTTCACGTCAACTGTACTAGTTTTATTAAAAAATAATAACATTGAATCGTATGAATTTAAATTTTTCAAAAAGAAATGGAAGTTATATAAATTTTAATTAAAATATAAATTTTATATAAATATTTCTCATTGATTAACGCCAATGAATTCAATAATAACACAAATAATTCAATATTTATTCTAGAATAAAGAGAATTTCAAATATTTATCCACCACTTGAAGTTCGACAGCATTGTTTTCTTAATCTAAGCGCACTGCTATTCAGGTCAAGTAAACAAATTAGAAAATATGGATATAAACACATACACCTGACGATGATTCTGAATTTTAATTCGCAAATGGAGAAAATATTTTTTTTAAAAATTATTATCGTAAAATATGGCGTATAACGTACACTTTTAACACAAAAAATTAGATCGAAATTTACGGTTGAGTGTTTTACGCCGGGTATAGAAAAATAGTTTTAAAAATAAAACAAAAAAAGACGGGCATATATGATTAAAAAAATTTGAATTTTGCATGTACCGAAATATATATTGTTATTTTTTTTTAAAAATGGCATAACTTATGCACTTTAAGGTAATAGTTCTGAAAGTATACTATAGTTTTCAAAAGCCTGGAATAACACCTCGAATAAATGACTTCAAGACATAAGAGCATTGTACATGTACAATTCCAAGTTTCTTCGTAAAAAAAGGGAGAAGGGGGGGGTGCGCATTATACGGCGAATGTACCTAAATATTAAAAAATGCAACTTGAATGTACAGGGGTGCATTCAACACCGGATTTTACAGTAAATTTTAACTTTTCAAACTCCACATTTTTTTTCCGAAGTTTCTTATGAGTTCTTTTAAATTCCTTTATTGAATCCGCTGTTATTTTTGCTAAAATCAATCTTTGTCTGCAACATATTTATACGAGAAACAGATGTTCATTTAAAAGCAATGTTTTATGCAAATTTTTGCTCCTTACCTTTCCTATTTACAGCGATGATTAATGTTATTTAAAATGTACGCATGTGGATTTTTAATTTTTATTAAATCAATTAATTTGATAGATATTATTAACATAAACTTTGTATCGCTATATTTATTCAGTAGAACTAATTAATAGTTGATGCAATTAAATAATAGCCCTTAACCATTATTCTTGAAAATACATGAAAGAAACCGGAATAACGCTTCTAATCAAAATGCTTAACCTACTTTAGGCAAATTTTTATGTTTGTTCCTTCCCACATACATTCGAAACTCGTATTGATCTGATCTAATGATAATCGGAATTTAAACACGTGGGATTGAAATTACTAAGAAGTACGATCGAATAGTAATCATAATTTTCACGTAAATAATAACAGTGAGAGCATGTTATTAACATCTTTTCCCCGTGATTTCGGGATGGATTATTCCTGAAAATCATTTCAAGGTCGAAAAGTTCCCCTCAAGGCCAACATTCATTCTAATTATGATTAATTATGATAAAGTAGTTCCGTTTTTCACTCGGTATTTAACACATATGACCAGTCAGACTTTTCCTATTTTCTGTGTAATGTGGTATTTGTGTGAAAAAAAATATGTGATTGAATGTTAGTCTGACAAGTAACGGCGGGGGAAAATATCTGTTTTGTTAAAATGCCATTAAATTAATTCCTAATTTTTGAATTTGAATAAATAGAAGTTTGAGCAAGCCAATGCATTGGAAAATAAGCGAAAAACCAAAAATCACATTTTTACTTTAATTACTTCAGTAGAAATTATTCTTTAGTTCCGTCACAGTTCATAGAAGTAAAATATAAAATTCCCAATTGCATAATTTATTTAGTTAATCTAACAAATAGCTTGCGAATAATGAATAGAGTTAGTGAAGAAATGATGAAATTTTAAAATCGTACCATGAAAACAGTAACCATAATCTTTTGTGAATCTACTTAACTAATGCTAAGTAAAGTTAGCTTATAAATTTAAGATAAACAAGCAACATTGATTATAAAATGCTTTGAATATAACTAATTCAATTTGCATTTGAAAAAATACGCTTGTAATAATTGCATTAAAATTAAATAAAACTGCAAGCAGAAACAATTAACTTATTTAATTCAAATAATTATAGACAGTATGCATTCAATTATGTAGATTCTTTTTAAAACATTTTAGTCCCAGAGCACAAGTGAGTGAGGGATTATTAATGTTGCACTATTAAAGTCCTTGATAATAACTATACGAAGCTCATAGCCCTGTGCGGGTATTAATCTCCAATCGGCATATTTAAATTGCATATTTCAACGACGCATGATGTAAATTCCACACAATTTGCATGCTTCCTTCAGGGTGTTGCATTTTGTGTGGCCAGCAGCGTAGTACAGTAAAAATATCACAAGATCAAAAAATTACAGCGGTAGTAAGGGATATAGCTTCATATCGATTAGCACAATGAATAACTGACATTCACTAATTCTGATTGTTGATCCTAAATCAACAGCAAAAGAAAACATATATTTCTTTATTTATTCCTTGATTACTTTGACATTTTACGATCCATAAAAGTGTAAACTTTAATCACCTAATAATGTCATTTTTATATCAAATAATTTCCTCAGAAATTAATTCCTTTTTAAACCTTTCTAATTATTTTTCATTCGTATTTTTATTGGTTCGTTGATTATACGCAGAGATCCACGGATTAGGTAATTTTTTTTTATTTAAGCAATTTAATTATTATACAATAAAAATAGGCAATAAATCTGGAACTGAAAAGTAATTATCCGAGAATTAATTTGTTTTGGAACAAATAATGTAAACAAGAATCGAACAAGCAAAGGAAGATAGTTCAGGTAAATACTTCAGATAATTTATTTTATGATAAATATTTTTTTAAAGAAAAGTGAGGAGCTGTTATTTTGTTTTAATATTCTTTTATGATAATTTCAAAGTAGTTAATTAGAACTGGGCAGTAGGAGAAGACCAAGAACATATTTTGATGGATTACAAACATATCTACTGAAGTTCTCAGAAACTCAACAACCAAAAAAGTTAATCTGTGTATAAACGAAAATGATATGGAAACAATATCACATTTGGAAACTCTTCTTTCACTAAACACCCCAACTATAATCCGGTACATCAATTCACGTAGGCCTTTCAGTAACATTTATTTCTATCTATTAATTGCAAAATATTTCAATACGGCACGGAGCACGCGGAAAAAAGTTATGGAGAAAGAAAAAAAAAAGATTAATATCACAACTGAGCCATTTTCTCGCGGAAAGCACTGCTATTATTTATGGAATGCAAAAGGTATTAATAATAATCTCCAGTTAAGAAGATTATAAAATAGAAATAAGGGGTGCAGAAATTTTTTTCAACACCCCACATTTCCTTCTTTTCACTTAAGCTTCTTGTTAATAATCTATTAATTTAAATAAGAGCGTCTTAAGCTGTTGTTAATTATTCTACTTCGAGAAACAGAGGAAGAAATAAATCAAGGAGAAAATTAATTTAAATTAATTAAATGAGTGGTTTAGAGGGGAGTGTTGTGAAAGGGTGGGAAGATTTTTTTTCACTTCAGTTTGCCTAAAGTTCGATTTGATTATCGTTTTGCAGCCTCGATTTAATCCCACAAAATTCCACTGAAGTGTCAATTAGAACATTTTTTTTTTAATGTCAGCGTTTACATTTTGTTCGCACCATAATTATTTTTCCTTTACCATTTTGGTTCCGTAATTAGAAGCAATAAAATTTCGTAGAAAAATAGCAGAAAAGTTAAATTTTCTTAATTTAAAATCAAGTGCTAACACTTTCGCTTAAATGATTCTTCGTAACTGCGATTTAGTTGTCATTAAGTTCAAAATGCGATTGCAGCTTCTGAGTTAAGATTTTTTTTCCCTCGCACGAATAAAAACTGCCAAATGAACTGGATTCGAAAATAACACGTCATTAATTATGTTTTTAATGAACCATTCGAACGTGTAATTAGAAACATATTTCATCTGGAATTAACTGAGATTAGTACAAACTAGAATTAAAAAAATCGATTTTAGATTTGTTTATTTTAAAGATTCACACACAATTATCGTTTCAACAAGATGGATTTTTTTTTAAAAAAATGAGCTAATTTTTTCCTTGCTAATAAACGTAAGTTATGCCGAATTATACATGACAAATAATAATAATAATGTGCAATCATTCATTTATTGCAATATAAATAAAATGCCATAGTTTTCTAGTATGCAAATGTTTTGCTTCATAAAATAATATGCAGCCACAAGGTCGAAAGTTTAATAGGGTGACCAATTCCTTATTTCACCAAATACCCGTCCAACAGAAAAATGGAGCCTAATTTATTTACATGAAACGGTCCTCGAAGATCTTATATAACACAATTAGGTGTGGAGTGAGTAAGTATTAACGTCACATTATAAAGCTGCACGAGGGTCATTGAAAACAGACCTAGTAATTTTGAATCATGTTCAAGTGATGAGGAGGGCACCTAAGCTGCCTCCCCTCTCCTATCTTCCTCACCGCACCAATGAGTAGACGTATGGCCTTCGACAGATTTAACGTACATCGGCCTACACGGCAGGTCTTCAGCGATACTAGGCTCGAACTCATGACACGCCAGCCACGAGTCTGTGCCCTTGATCACTAAGGCCTACCACGGGCACCGAATTACAGTTGGATTAAAGTTAAGACAGTTAAAAATTTTCTACAATGAGTGGTGGTCCTTTTATTTTTACGCATCAGATCTTTAAACTAGATTGTGAAAAGTTTCTGCCTTGGCTCTGGACTATCGAAATCTGTGTTTTAATTTATTTATATCACTGTCCTTTTGTGTTTGATTTCGGGTTAGCAGTTTTGGCTCTTATGGACAAGTTCTACTTTGTAAACAACAGCATTGAGTGGAACCCTCACTTACTTCCGGTGTAATGTTAATCTATGGGAAACATTGAAATTCAACTGAATTTTTCAAAGTTCTAATGCAAGTTTTTGAACCTTTTTTTGAACGAAATGGAAAGAAGATGATCTGTAGATTTCACAGTCGGAATTTTATATTATTTCTTTCAGTATCTTTTCTAAAATAGTTTGTTAATTTTTTAGCTCAAAGCAATGGCGATTTTGCATTAACCGGAAGAAGAAAAGGGTACTAATGACTGTAGCGACCCCATAGTAAGCTTTACGGTAGAACTTGTCCATATTTTGCCGAGAGACTGGCTTAATCTCTGATTCAATAAACTACTTAACAGATAATGACTCACAATTTAAAAACAAGATATATGTCCGATTAAAATAGCAATGCATTGCCATCTTCTTAATTTTGTCTCATTTAAAAAAACAGCAGCGAAATTCAGAGAGAAAGAGTTAGATTAATGTCGCACTATAAAGCTGCAAGAGCGCTATTGGCGACGGACCTCGTAATTATGATCCATGGTAAGTGACTAGGACAACGCTTGAATTGGCACCCTCTCTCCAAGCTTCTACGCCACCTCAATGGAAGAACATTGAACCACAGCATATTTAACGTGCATGAGCTTAACTACATGGGGGGGGGGTCTTCAGTGGTACTAGTTCTTGAACTCATGACACACAAGTCCATGAGCAGAACCACCAGAGTACAGCGGCCAAATTCGTTTCTTAAAAATACTGACAACTTTAAATATGTGCGCCACACAATAAGAGTTTTTTTATACAGCCCATCTGTTCTTACTTGAATAGTCCTTGAATTCAGTTACAGTCACAGGTTTTGTGGGATATGAAGCAACAAAAGCTATTATCCCTACTTCAATTCAAACTTGAGCCTACAGTTCTGCGAGTGCGAGCAAAGTTATAGCTAACGAGATGACTCCGAATATTTTTGCCCTGGTATATTTATTGTATTCTTTATAACCAAAAGATGCAACGTTAGCTGAGTGGTCATGGTCATGATTTCGTGGTCAGCGAGTCGTCAGTTCCAACCCTAGTGCCACTAAAGACCCACCATGTAAAGGGATTGATCACGTTAAATCTCTCAATGCTCCAAGTCCTGCTTCTGATGTGGTGTCGTAGTTCAGAGAAGAAGTGCCAGCTCAGATGTCATCCTCGTCTCTTGACCGAGTTTTAGAATAACGAGATCCATCTCCTCCAGCTCTCGTGTTGCTTTAGAGTGCGAAGTTAAAAACACACCTTTTCATTGGACCATGGTCAAAACTATGCAATCAACAGATTTAATTATACAGCAGTTACGAGTTGGAACGCGTCAGACTGACCGCCTGGCCAGAACATCTGCCCATGTACCATAGTGTCCAAGGTCAAGAAAACTGAGATGGGTACAATAGGCTTTGACCCTCATGGGCTGATGCGCCACTGAGTTTAGTTTTAATGAGTTGGAAACATTCAGAAATGAACAGTGGCGCACACAAGGTCATGGGGTCCGGACAACCCCAAAATCCTTGAGTTTTTTTGATTGATGGCAATCCTATATATATATAACGTAACATTTAATTAAGTACTTGTAATTAACAATTTATTTTATTAATTAATGCTAATTATTAATTCAATAATTTATTTGTTACTGTTTTTTGTTAATAAAATCGACAAAATCAGAAGAATCAATTGGTGTTCTCTTGAGGTATGATACGAGTTGGGGGACTTTCGACCATGGACTCCCCCCTTGAAAAAATTTTGTGTGCGCTACTGGAAATGAACAATATATTTTTAAAATGAATCTAAGTAGAAACACATCGGCAGATTAAATTTTATGCAAAGAATTTGTAAGAAAAAACAATTAAATAAATGAAGTATATTCTTAAAATAACGGAATTCTCAACAATATCAGAACCTTTACACGAAAGGAAAAGTATATATCATGAAGAAACAAATATAAGATAATACTAGTCCAATAATTTGACATTCAGGAATTTTCATTGTACATTAATAAGAAATCACTAAAATTAAATTTTAAGGGAATTTTTCTTTAATCTTATGTTACGAGAAAGTTCAGCAACAAATTTAGGAAATAAGTTAATATTTAATGAAAGCTGGCGCGGTTGGCGAGGAAAACAAACACACAAATTTTCTGTTTTATGTATATTGCATACATAAATATTTATGGAACTGTAAATCATTGCAACACATGACAAACTAATTCTATTGCTTCTAAGGAGGAAAAAAATTTACTACGTACATTGCACTTTGGAAAAAAGTTAACGACATGTACATTTTTTTTCTTTTGTCATTTCACTGAATTCTGTCGGTGGCAACATGTTAACCAAAATAGGAACAGACATTCAAACAAAAGAAATTACAATGTATAGGTGATTCGTTTATTGCGTTAGTCTGGGGAAATGCGACATTTTTTTAAACCTACAATTCTGTTGTCAAGGCGACACATTCCAAGTGCTTCGAAAAACACTTCAGGGAGTTGTATATGCGCGCATACTTCTCACTCTTCAAGGTAATCGAGTTCCAAAGGAAACACTCACTTTTCGAAGTGAAAAAGGCGCAGAATATTTTGAAAGTCCCGTCGCGATTTTTCGCATTGAATGGGAAGTGATGCAAATAAAAACTTGTCACGTCTTCCGAACTGTCACGATGAAAAGAAGTTTCTTCCGAAGAAAGTTTATTTCAAATGAAACAGCATTTCAGGAGAGAGAGAGAGGCAGAAAAAATATTCAAAATAAACCCATTATTCTTGTTCCATCTCCGCTTGCCCGTGATTTTTCGACACTTGCCTCGTATGTAATTTATTTTTATTGAAAGGAATGCCCGGAGTCAGTAAATGACATTACAAAATGAAAATGCAAAACAACAAGTCAGGCAGACAAATAGAGCTTCGAAGAGATTATCTTCGACGCGCTTTCGATTCCCGACGTGTTTAGTTTTAGGAGAAAGAGAGAATCCAAACATCAAAAAAAAAAAAAAAAACTGGAGAGAGAACGGAAATTTATATCGAGAGAGGACAGAGAAAAGAGAGAAAGAACAAAAAAAAAAATCGAGCAAACGTAAAAGAGCGCTCCGAAAAATTTCGAAAGAGAACAAAAAAAAAGTGAGCAAAGGAGAAAATGTAATAAAATGTAAGATTAGTATCGTCTGATGTTTTTTTCTCTGTTCCTTTTTTTAAAGGAAAAAGAATTTCTCACGCATTTTTTTATTCTCTTCTCCTATCTACCGAATGGAGATTTCGGAGCAAATTTATATCCAAAAGGTTATTCCCTCTCCCCCGTTTTCTTTTTTTGTTATCTCCGTTATCCTACAAGGTAGAAGAGTCTGTACAAGAGGGAAGATATAGGTTTTTATCTTTATCTTTCAGTCAGTGCATTTAGGACGCAGCATAAAATAATTCCCACGTGCTTAGAATTGAGATAAATGCTTATACGAACGATTTGTAACAAATTCTGATTGTTCTAAAACAAAACAAAAACGTATGACAATTTGTGTTGTTATTTAATTCGTCCTGCATTTCTTTCTTTTTTTCTAAATGGGGCTGCGGATTGGTATTTTACCATTGCAGACCTAGTACAACTTCCGGGAGCAGGTATCTCTGGCTGTTTTCGCCACATGCACTAGAGCATGAACTTAACGTGAAGCACATTTTCAAACAGAAAAAAAAGCATCAATTTTTATAAAAATTTGTAACATTGTAACTCATGCATTTGTTAATCATATAGTGTTTTTAAAATTTCAAATGATTTCATAAATAAATAGTTTTGTTCTTTTAACATGCAAAGGGATAGCTCATTTAGCATTTGGTATAGGAGAAAAAAATGCGAAATACATTTTATAAAATAAAAAATGTGCCATCTTAGATAAAAATGAGTTGCATGATAAAATAAATGATTCTCTACAGGATAGTGAAGCCAGAGTATAATATTAATGTTTGTGTACTTTTTTTTATCTGAAAAAACTTTACGAATTTGGGTCCTATTCTTTAACATTAGCTGAAAACAGCTTAAGTACGGCACGTCCTAAGTTTATACTAATATATATATATATATATATATATAGTCGCAATGTAATTTTGAAGCCCAGTTTCCTCCGCAGAGGGAGGCACCTAAGTTTTGACGTTTCGAAATCGTACTAGGAATTTAATTTTGCCGAGAGCGCTGAAGTCAAACAAAAACTCTAGGGATCTTAAACATGCCGTATAATCATACGGCATGGACGTTGTCGCTTTTCTGTGCCATGAAACTCCACTGACATGGGCCGGGGTCGAACCCGTAAACTTGGGCTTATAAGGCCAGCGCCAAACCAACTACGTCACCCAGGCTGCGTCCTGCATTTCAAGTGTTGTTCCTTTCAGAGTAAAGAAAATAACATAGAATGCAATATATAGAATATAACAATAGAATATGACACAGAATGCAATATGTAGAATATTACAATAGAATATAACATAGAATGCCCCTGCATCGCGCGAAGTAATTAAAACTAAATTGTATAAAACCTAAGCATGAATTTCGATGATTATTATCTAATAATTGATTGCCCATTCGGCGCTAATACATTGAGGATTGAACACCCTAAAGGAGTACTATTATTACACTAAGTCTCGTCCCTAAGTGAATATCCTTAGTCATGCCATCCCCTTGTTAGATGAAAACACCTAGGCATAATCTTTATGCTAAAAATTAAAAATCTATTCATTTATGAAAAGGGTTTAAACTTCTAAATGCTACACTTGTGGAGACACTGTGCAATGTATACAGTGGTGTAACGTACATCCCCCCCCTCCCCGAATCGCAGGGGGTTCGAGACAAAGCCGGACTGACTCTAAGAACGGCTGGGAGCCCAAAACCTGACTTTGCAGAGGGCCCTAATATTCTCTGATATGCCTCTGAATGTATACCTCTCGATGTAAGAATTTCAAGACTTACAACAAAGCTATTAATGACAGCTTAACTCATGTTACTTTACTCATTATAATCTTTACACTTATCTTTCATGTTACTGTGATAACATTCGTTATCTTAAATATTAGTTCAGATCACTTTAAATACGGTTAAAATCAGATATTTACAGCTTTCTTTTTCTCTTTTTGTAACATAGGAATTTTTTCTGGATAGCTTGTAGAACACGCACATTCACACAGGAATGTTCTTAAAACTATACATTCAAAACATTTTTTGAATTTTGGATCACGCACCTTTTATATCAGAATTAAACTATAGCAAGATTTTTTTCTCCCTCCATTTTTTTTAATGGTTTTTGAATTTAGGTGCAAAAAATTAATACAAACGTTTTGTAAAACTTATAATAGTTATAGTTTTAAAAACATACATAAATCCGTACTAAATAATACAGCCTAAGTCCCCTTTGAATCATAATATGTGCATCAGTACGCGTTTTCAATCATACATAATATATATATACAGTAGAACGTCGTTTATCCGAATGTTTATTATTCGAAAGGTTAAATATCCGAACCAGTTTTTTTTGTTTCTGCACCTTGCAGCGAAAAATCGAAGATGTACAATGGTACAGCAAGTGATTAATTTCCACAATAAAGGTAAAATTGAGAAATTTTGCACCTATTTTGCTTTTTCTTCAAGCACGTTTCCCGCATAGGATGATTTTCAATATTCGTACAGTGTCCAGTTTCATATACTGTATGGATCGCATTCGGTTTTCGGTAATCCGAACAATCGTGTATCCGAACGGTGTCCGGTCCCAGTTGATTCGGATAAACGACGTTCTACTGTAGAAGTAAAGTATTCGGAAACTGATATAGAAAATCTATCAATTTCTTAGATTTTTATTAAAATTTGAGAAATATGATTATTATCTTAACAAAATATAAAATAAAAATTTTATTCTGCTCACAAGATATCTTATTATGCCACCTCTAATTAGGTTGGATATCTTAAGACATGAAAATCCTTCCATGAAAATGCTGAATAAAAACATATCTCACAAAACGAAATTTATTGCTAAAAAAATCATGTGTTGCATTACATTAAAAACTCACAACAATAAATCTTTTTTTCTCTTCCCGTCTAACTCAAAAATGCTTTATAATTAAAAAACGAAAAATAACATCTTTAAACAAAACAAAAAAAGAGAAAACTACTGCACCCCAACATCTCTAAAATCTTTATATTTCTTCGAGACTTAATTAAATTGCAAGACAACGCCAACACCAGTTAACTCACTATCACCAGTAAAAGGGCTTAAAAACTTATAAATAGAGGATTTGAACTTCTAAAAAGCCTTAACACCATTAATAAAAAAGTGTTTTCCATTTGTTTAACAAGGCTTTAGAGCTACCGAATGAAAAAGAAATAATTATAAAAATAATGATTCATCACTAACAACCATTGAAAAAAGAACGCTAAGAAAACGAAAAACGCGATGAACGAACCTCTGCTAAACAAAATCCGAATTTTAAATTGTCAATAATTCTCCGAGCCTTTTGCTCTGAAGATAATGATAACGATAACGACAGTAATGAACAACCCCTAACGAGAAGGGAAAGGGCTCGTAAAAGAAAGATTAATAATGTTTGTCAAACTCTATTCTTTTTCAAAATCAGATGATATAAAAATTAAAACCTACTATTATTTTTTTCCCGGGCGGCAAACCCCTTTTCTGAGTAAAGATGTTTAATCTCACTAATTGGAACAAAGCCAAACGTTCGAGCATTAGGTATGGGGGAGGGGGGTCGAGACACACCTGACGACAAGTAAACGATTTAGCAAACGACGCGGAACGTCTTTATTGTGAAGTGAGAGAAAGAAGCAGAGCAAAAATCTGTCGTCGCTGATGGATGATGATAAATGGCCGGTCTAAAATAAAGTTAGAATAATGTACCCAATGGATGGAGCATGAAAAGAGGGTGGAGGAAGGGAAAGGACAACCCCCTTCCAGTCACTACCGAAACGGGAAGTGCAGATTTCCGAGAAATCACAATCACTGAAAAATCACCCGCATCACTCTTTATAAATTATTGCTTCTTTTCTCTCTTTATCGCTGTATATGCCCACATCAGAAGATTTTACACCCCAATCACTGAGAAGCGACCTATTTTCATTCACGGTTAACTCCTACCACACACGCATCCTAGAGATTTTATTACTTTTGTTCCTGGTCAACTTATAGGAACATATGTAAAACTTTCCTTCTAAGCATCATTATTTTCCCTCTTACGGCACCTTAGACTTCAGCAAGAGCATAAAGCCAGGTATAAATAATTTTATATGTATCTTTAAGTTGACTTCTCTTAAGGCTGTCTTCGTGTTATGTTAGAAAATAGGACCCTTATATGATATTGTTGTTTCCACGTCAATATTACAAAATGATTTTACGAGCATATAAATAGATTCATTTATAACTCTCAACTTACTTTTTGTATTAATCAATTGAATTAATCTATGAAATATGTGTTAAATTTGGTCCTTTACTTTGTAATGCTGTATGTATGTGTGCGTGCGCGTGTGTGTGTGTGTGTGCGTGTGGTGTGTGTGTGTAATACTCCGAGTTTATACGACTGAGTGATAACCACGTAAGTTGAATTCGCGTAAGTCAGGGTATAATTTTGCTTACAAATACTTATAAATTATTTTTAGTTAGGGCGAGAGACGAAAGAAAATAATAATTTAAAAAGAAAATGTTTAACAAAATTTTAGATAGCACAAATACAAAATCGCAAATTAAAGTTATTTTGATGTAGATAATTTCATAAAATCTAACAAAGTAGTCTGCCGGTTAAGTTTTTTTTTACCCCTTGAGCAACATTTCCTCGTAGTATGCTAATAATTTTTTAGCGCGTTTTTCACGTAGTGGAACAAAAGCGCTATTAGGAAGCAAATTTCGTCTTCGTCTTCGTTCCATATTTTGTCGTAACTTTTTCTCAGCCAATAAGCAACCAATTGACCTCGGGTTTTCGGCATTGGGTCGCATTTGTGCCCTAGATGAGCCGAATCATATTTAAATTTTCCCATAGTTTTCCCGAATTTTCCTACAAATTTCCCTGAATTTCGCTAGTTTATAACTAAATTTTCTCAAATTTTGCCTAGTAAATTTGTTTCCAAAGAGTTTTTTTTTAAAAAATCTACCTGCATTTTGGAGCAAATCTTCACAAAAAAAGTTCAGAAAACAAGTATAAAAATACAACATGTGAAAAACGCGCTAAAATTACTTGGCCATGCCAATGATTGATATCTTGTTATCTCTTGTTTTGTTGAAAAAATACACTCTTCATTGGAGTCTATATTGTAACCCTTTTTTAACTAAAAAAACTGAGGGTTTGTGTCAAGTTCCCAACCATCATTGGATCTTCTGATTGAACTGAGTCTAGAGACTCCATTTCTTCAATGTCTTGTTCTTACTCATGCCTTTCTATGAGCTCATCAATTGTCCGCTCCTGATTGTAGGAGCCTAGAAGTTCTTTAACGTTATCATTTTCCACTTCTAAATTTATTTGCAGAAAAGATTGACAACTTCTTCAATCATATTACTAATTTCATCAGGCATTGTTTACGTCTGAGTTTCAGAGATGAAAAAATAATGACAAGCGCTTAAACAAAAGTCGAGCTGATGAGATTTGATAATCGCGTAACTCCGGATTCGCGTAAGTCAGGGTAGCTTAAGTCGAGGTATTGCTGTATTTTCTATTTAAACCTTTTTTCGAGGGATGTTCTTTAGTTTTTGGATGGTCTTTGACCCTTCTTGACATTATGTGATAATTAATTATTCTCGTTTACACGCGCAACGGGAAATATCCTTTTAACCACAACTTGATATTCTCAAATATTGTCTCGTTGACACATTTCACGATGAGATGAACCAACATTGCATCAGCCACTGAATTCAATCAATTAGCATATTAAAATCAGGAAATCTTATGAACAAAGAACATTCGAGAAGCTTCCAGTAGGAAAAGATATAAAACTTAAGAGCTCTGGAATGTTTTTGTCCATTTTCATCTCTCCGTCTATGTGTATTTTCGTGAATAAGATGTGGAACTGAAATAAAAAGTTTTTTCGAATTACTCGATTGCAACTAGAAAAAGATGAACTCACACCACGTTTCTGATTCCAGTAAAAATGCTTTATAATTTTCATTTTACATACCAAGAAGAAAAATTGCTTGTTTTGTATTGAATGTTTATAAATTTTAACCCGTTTATGTATACCAATGTTACGAATTTATTTGAATAACTTGCTATCTGCAAACATGTTCCAAATTTGATTTTGGTTCTTTTACACAGGCGAAAACATTTTTAATGTTCAACAATAGTTTGGATCACTTTTTCAGATAAAATAAATTAAAAGTAAAAAAAAAAATTTAAGAACAAGCTTTTATTTAAACGCGCTAAAAAGAATAAAATAAAATTTTCCTTTAAAACTTTTTTACTATCAACTTATAACGTCATTACACAATTTATATGATATAAAAGCTTGTCGCGAGATTTAAGTACTCGTATTTACTTAGTTTAAATTTTTAAAAATTAAAATCAATCAGTCAAGTTATTTATTTTACTTGTTTATCTACGCAGGTAAATCTCGCGACAAGTTTTTATATCATATAAATTGTGTAATGACGTTATAAGTTGATAGTAAAACAAGTTTTAAAGGAAAATTTTATTTTATTCTTTTTAGCGCGTTTAAATAAAAGCTTGTTCTTAAAAATTTTTTTTTTACTCTTTAGTTATCGCTGAACAGGTTTCTCAGCCTGTTCAACTCATCGAACGCTGGTTCGCCATCCCTGGTTTAACTGAATTAATTCTCGCAAAAAGGGTATTAGACTAAAAACACAATTTTTTTTAATCCGTAATTTTTAAGCAATTTTTTCAATTTTCGTGCAGATCTTGGGTAACATTATTCTACACACGAAAAAAAGGTTTAGTGAGATTATCTTCATAAATGGTAAAGTTATTAAATGTTTAATTAAAATTTTGACTATTTTTGAAAAAACTTAAAGAATATATTATTTATTTGAAATATTTTGAAGATAAGGGATAAATTTCTCTAACATATTAGAAGAAAAATTTAGTTATTTATTAAAAAAACTTCAAAAGGCATTTAAATATTTGTATTAATCAATAAAATGCTTAAGATTCAAAACGCATGTTGTAATCAAAAAAGAAAGTTTTATCAAATAATGATAATATTTGCTGGACATTGAATATCTTCTACGTAAGAATCTATTTTTTTAATTGCACAGGTCATCTATAGAAACTTGTGATTTTGAAAAAATAATTAACCATCGCGCATTATTTTTATACAGTCAGATCTCCATGTAACGGACTTCTATTTTGGGAATTTCTCTATTTTAAGAACTTTTTCCTGGAACTAAGCACATATTACTCTTTTCTTCGTAAAACAACTCCAAATTGAGAAGTGCATTTTCTATTTAACGAAATGTTTGTTCTAAGATTCGATTTTTTCTCTCCTTATTTTGAAAATATTTCAGATCATTTTGCAAGTTATTCTCTTTTGGCACATTTTATGATTATAAATAACCTTGAGCTGGTTTTACAATGTGCCTAACTCATCTAGAGAACCAAAATTGCCGTAATTTTTCAAACAAAAAAAAACTCAAATAAAATTAACAGATTTTAATTGTAATTAATTTTAAGGACGCATGTCGTAGTGTGTGTTTAGATTACTAGTGATAAAATGAGATATATTTAAATATTACTTGTAGGCTTAAAATTAGAAAATTTCTTTAAGAAATTCATTCATTTTATTATAAAATAATTTTTTTAATCGAAAATACATTGCATTTCTAGATAATATTTTTCTCTTATTGTTTTCCTTGCGGATTCCTTTTTGATGGGTAAGATAGATAAAAAAATGATCTTTCCGATTCTGTAATTATTTTTGTCTGAGTTTTAAAGATTAAAGTTAGATAAATTTTTTAAAGAATTTCTTCAATACTCCATCTCAGTTTAACTTGGCAGCGTTGAGAAAGGTATACAATGTACCAATCTACTTGAAAAATAGTTCTACTTTTTCGTTTTGAATTTAAATCCAAGAAAATAGATAGAAATTTGTAAAAAAAATTGCATACGTTGTAGAAATGTAATTATTTTTTAGACAAAGTTAATTAATACAGTCAATAGCGCAACGTTATGAAATTCCAGTTTGGCTGAAAACCAATTTTCCACGCCAACTTTTGTCATTGTTGTAACAATAACATTTATTACAACAATGCAGATATATTGAAGTTGGCGCCCAAAACTAGTTTAATGTTTTTAATTAATATCTTTTTAATTAATTGCAATATCGGAATATAAATTGTCAAAACATGCATTGTCATCCAAACTAAACGTGTATACAAAATTCCAGCTCAATAGCTTGAAGATATCAGCCTCAAAATTGAGTTGCAAGATTCCACCCGAACAAATTACATACATTGCAAGTTAAATAAAAGCTTATAAAAAAACCCTCGTACATATATCTATAGCATAAATGTTGTTTATAGCTATAGATATATGTATGCCCTGTGTGAACGAGTGCCTTAAAAATTTGAAAGAATTTAAATTTAGCGTATTTCTTCAACTTTTCACAAAAAACTTAAAATTTAATTTAAAACAATCGAAACACCTTAAGACATAGCAAACATAAAATAAAACATATTTTATGATAAAAAGAAAAAGAAATTGCTTAAAAGATAAATTAAATTAAACACTAAATTAAACTGTTCTTTACTTAAAAGTGAAATCAAAATAGATTGATTTTTTTATCATTATTATTTTTAAATAAAATGTTTCCCTATTTTGGATCACATAATATCAAGCAAAAATAGTCGTTAGGTTAGATTATCTTAATGTTTTATTACTTATTTGGTAACGCATTATATTTAGAGACTGTAGGTCGTGGATTCGAAGCTCGAGAAACAAAATCTACGTGTTGTGAATAGTAGAAATATACTTTAAAACTCTTGAGTGAATCTCAATAAATCCGTGTCACGTGGTCTGAAAGTTTGGAGCGAAACGTATAAAGAGATGTAATGCCATTTTCACTTTTAAAGTACAATTGGTTTTAATTTGATATAAGGTACTTAATCAATATCTTGCTACGTTTTAAGAAGGAAAAAATAATTTAAATTAAAATCAAGAAACTTTTTTATACTATCATTTTGAATTAAACAAAATTATTAGACAAAGCAGACTTTTGAATTTTATTATAAATTGTTTCTTTACTTACCCAAATATGAATTGATGACGCTACTTCTGTTGTTATGGTAAAATAAATATATATATGGATGTGTTGTGAAGAAAGGCGATATATATCAAAGATCTTAAACAGCAGAATTTAAAGGGGAAAAAAACTTTAAGTAGCAGTCACAACATTCACCAAAATTTGAAACCTCGCTAAGTATTTTTTTCTTTTTTGAAATATTACCTGATATCATCATAAGGTTGAAACAAAAAGTTATAACAATTTTGTATTTCCTTATAGTTATTTTTAATTTGCATATCCCATTTACTGCAAAATAAAATCTTGTAATTTAAAATTAAATATTTATACTTATGCTATGTTTATAGAGTGCTCTGAAGTTTATAATCAAGTAATCCACCCGAAATCCAATTTTGTTAAGAAGTTTAGTAGGAAAATACGAAATGACCATACACCAAATATACAGTACAGTGTTCTTCCTCTGTAATGAATACTTGGATTCAGAATTTTTTCATATATCTCTTGTCTTTAAGTTAAACTTCAAATGATTATAATAAGTTCCATTAAAAAGGATGGACCCTTTTGTTTAAATATTTGACATAGTTTTATGGAACTGAAAACAAACAAAACTCTTTTGGAAATAGCGCCAAAAAAAGTCACTTAGTGATTTTTTTCTTCTAAAATTTTAAGTAAGAAATGCATAACATTAAAAAAATGCATATTTTGCGAAAAAAACTTTTAACGGTACTTAAGAAAAAAATAGAGAGGATTGGAAAAAAATGCTTACGCAAACTTTTCCAGTCGACTTATGCTCAAGACATTTCAAATTAAAAGAAAAAAAACCTCTTGAAGTTTACTTACTTTACAGAGACAACTTTATTAAGGATTTGCTGTTCAAGTAAGGTGATTCTCAAGCTCTGATTATAACTATTTTCATTTCTAGAATTCAGTCAAGTTTTTTAAAGGAGCTTAAATCCATCGGAAATACTTTAAATTTTACGAAGTACACAAGACAATATTCTATTGTTTGGAATACTCGAAACATCTTTTTCTTTAATATTCTTTGTGCTTATTATGCTCTTAAATAATAACGCACGCTGACTGATTTCCTTATTACAAAATGAATTCCTATAATGTTTTTTGAAGTTTTTAGAAAAATACTGAGTCTATAAAATTAAAAACGCAGAATAAAAATAAGTACAAGTTTTTATAAGGAGTCAATGAAATTATGATTACCTCTGTTTTGATAAGCTGTTGAATGGGCATATAACGGAATTAAAAATTTTAAAAAAAAATGTTTGCTTTTTTAAAAACACTTATTTTATTTAATTATTTTTTTAAAAAAATATATCAGCAATAAATTGATGAAATATAGTTCGTTATTCCTATTTGCCCCACCTTAAATATAGCTGAACTTGAAAAAATTTTGAAATAGGAAAAAACTTCAGAATTAACTTTGTATTCCGATTTTGAGAATATTTTTATCGTGTACAGTAACTTCTGATCCAACAGATGTATTTTTCTCCGAAGAAACTATGTTCTACAATTAGTTTTATATGCTTTTATTCTTAATTGATTTTTTTTAAAAAAAATTTTACCTTAAACTTCACATAATAGAATGAAAATTACAGTATTAAAATTTTAAAGACAATTTGTGGCAATCAAATAAACGGTATCAATCAAAAGTTATTTTAAAATTTAAAATACAAATTATTATTATTATTGCTAGTGTTTTGCTACCAGAATCTGAAAATCAAGCTTTCGGATTTTAATTGGAGAAAATTAAATTGAACAGCATACGAAAAATAAAAATCCAATGTTATTGTGAAAATACGTTATTCTCACAACGCAACATTATATCACACAAAAGCGAATTTGAATTATACCGAATGATCAGTCAGATGTAGTTCAGTATGTTAAAACAAACCACCCCGTATGAACAACAATACATTGTAAAAGAATTTTATTCAAATAGATCCTGCAATACAAAAAAAAAAGCGGAAGACTTATACTTCGATAGACAGATGAAGCAGAGGACTGTTTGATTCCTGAAACTAATGGAATTAAGTTTTAAGTAGAGGTGACTGGAAACGTCTGATTTAGAAGGCCTTAGACCAGGGGTGGCCAACCCAAAGGGCATCGGCCACTTGGGATAAACATTATCATCCCGCGGGCCATATGCAAAAATATACATCTTTATAATAGTTTTTAACCCATTACAAGCATTTATTAGATTAAAATAGAGGCAACGTGATAAAACAGAAACAATTTGGGGATTTATTTGTTGCAAAAAACCATACCAAAACAAAAATATTGCACAAAATGTCACATTTTGTATAGTTGTATTGAACCTCACAGGCCGTACAATTATTCAAGGAGGCCCACGGGTTCGTCACCCCTGCCGTAGACCATCATGGGATGTCACGCAATGGTCGATAATGGGTTCTTTTAAGAAAAGCAATTAAAGACAAGGTTTTTTTTATAACCCTTTCACATCCAGCTCACATGATCGAGCAGGTTGGAAGTTCTTACCAGTTCAAATTCCGAAATATTTTTATCATTAAATACAACCTCTGACAATAAAGTTCGGTGAATCAATTCAGAACTGCCAATCTGGCAACACTGGCGAAACAAAACGTTGCACATGCGTAGCCGCAGGTGTCGACCATCTTCCACAATCGTTGTTCAGCTGAGCGTCATTTGTGTTCTGTGTAAGACTTGTTTTACAAAGTGTTTGTTTAGTGCGATGGTTCTTAACTGAGAACAGGGAAATGAATTAATAAAAGATCAATTTAAAGTTTTGTTTTAAACTTGGCAAGACATCGACATAAACTTATTCGATGCTGGTCCATATTTATGAAGATCAAGCACTGTCCCTGAAGTGTGTGTAAAGAGGGTCACCCGTTTTCGAGAAGGCCGGGAAAGTGTTTCTTACAGCCCCCGTAGCAAAAGACATGCGACTTTCATCAGTGACGAAAACATTGAAAAAGTGAATAAATTAATCACGAAAGATCGTCCATTAACTGTGTGCATGATAATTGGACGATGAATGCTGCAAGGTACATTGAAATTTTAACCCGTTTCATGAAACATCTACGCATGATATGACCCCATGACGTACAAGGTTCATGGTTTTTTGTTCACGACAATGCTCGCCCTCACACAGCCAATATCATCAAACAGTTCCTGGAAAAAAGGGAGTGGTACAAATTGAACATCCACCATTCTCGCCAGATCTTAATCCTGCAAACTTCTTATTCCCACGACTCAAACTCGCATTGAAAGGAAAGAAATTTGACGATACTTCTGACATCCAACGAAATGTGTGACGAGGCTTTTGAACTCCATTTCAAAAGAACACTTCTTGCAAAGTTTCCAGGACATGTATAGCAGATCGCAGCGGTCCATAGTTATGAGAGGTGACTATTTCGAAGGACATTAAGGTATAACTTTCGTTAATATTTCATATACTTTAATGTTACAGGACTATTCACTGAACTTTTTTGTCAGAGGTTGTGTTACATTCACTTTACTGTCCAGAAAGTTACAGATAAACAGAGTAAAGAAAATGTTTGCTATCCCTCTGGAACGTGGATTCTCCCGGCGCGAATTTAAGAGTTAGATCATAAAGGGCTAAAATATTAACTTTTTTCAGTTTCTTGAATAAATAAAACTTCGAAATCAGCTTATGTCACTAGTAGAAATAAAATCACCCCCCTTCCCCCATCCACCGTCCCAAAAGTTTCACACCACTTGTATTAACAATAGAAACCAATTCATAAAAATATTAAATTTATTTAAAACACATTAATTGTATAGAGGTATAATACTAAAACCCAGAATTTTAACCTTGCAGAGTCTTGCATTTAAGGACTATTTAATTTAAATTAATAGATGAACTAGCTGGTTATACATAAAATTTCATGAGATGATTTCCACCCTCTATTCAAAATGTGGACTTGCAATGTTACACGCATATCAAAATAGGTCCATTCTAGTAATGGGACATTTCATAGCTTAAGGCGACACGCCCTAAAGTGGAGTCATCTTTCGAAGAGGAATTCTTTCTTAAAATAAATTCGAAGAAAAAAAAATATTCGTGGGCGTACTCTCCCTGCAGGGGGTGAATGTCGTCTGCTCTTTCGACAACCCATTTATCGTTTGGGGATCAACGCCCACCGATCTTTTCAAAAAACACGATACGATACCACAAACTATTAATACATATGAGAATATGGAACATGATGTTCTAGAAGGAGACAAAGGAACTGTTTTGCTTTTTAAACTATTTTTCACTTCAAGTTCTGTTACATATTGTTTGTCAGAAGGTGGAGTTATAATTTAAATTCAAAAGAGTACGAGAGAATTTCAAACTTTAAATGCTCTCTCCGTAAAAAGTTTCATATTGTGAGGATTACCAGCCTTTTTCTAAGTCTCTGTAAGTTTAAAATTTTTAATTTTTTTCAGAAAAGTGGTGGGAAAAACATATTAAAATACAGAAATGTAGTTTAAAGTCATACTGTGACGCTTGAGAAAATTAATGATAGCATGAGAGTTAAGAAATTAAATAATTGATTTACTTACGTCACAGCTAATAATTACAAGACATATATTTACATAGAAGATATTCATACTATTGATTCTTTCATTAGTTCAGAATATGTTATTTGTGAGAGAGGAGGCAATACAACCTTTCTCTTTGGTGTTTTCAGCGTATTCTCTTCTCCCCTGCCGGGGTGGGATGGTTTGTTTCTGACACCTCGAATTACACTCGGAGATTTGGCTCGCATGCGAGTCCAGTCGTTTTGTTTCTCATAGTCATCGGTTTCAGTGGGGTGTCAGAAGAAAGGACCTCTTAATATTTAGGGGTGCACGTGTGTATACGACGGTGTAATGCTATCCACAAAAAAGAAGCCGCTTTTGTATCTGTGGGGCGCGAAAACGTCACAATACAAACATATACAGATATACAAATATTAGAATAAAGATGAAACCAGATTCTACATACTGGGACATTTATCTTTATCTTCAAGTAAATATACATTCTATGAGCGCAGATTCTACCCTTTCTAAAGTGAAATTATCCATTTGATTCAAATTGATCTTAATTTACGAAGCATTGTCAAACAACTTTAGGGCTATGGCGATGAACCTCGAAATTTTGAAACATGGACAAATATTGAAAACGACACGTGAGCTGAAAAAATTCCCAAAGATTCCATACCACCCTTTAGGAGGACTATGAGCCTCCTCCGATTTAACTTGCATCAGCCCCTGTACACGGTGGGTCACCAGTAGCACTAGGTTTTGAATATGTGACTCGAAAATACTGGCCATGACTTCGTGACCATGACTATTCGGCTACCGCGGCCTTCTCTAATGGACCGAAGAAAAACTACAGTATGCAATTCTCCACGTAGAAATTTGCGCATTCCTTTAAAAAAAATACTTTCTTATGGAATTGGTTTAAGGAACAGGAATACATATATGATATTCTAAATTTGCGTCGTTCAAAAATACATCTGTAATATATATAGTCTTTATTGAAGTATTGCAACTTTAAATCTACCCAGAGTACGTAGCATCTGAAAAATCATATAGTCGTTTAACTTTTTTTTAAAAAGAGCTCACAAAATTTATTAAAGACATTTAATTAGTGTTTCCTTATTCATAGAGAGCATATATTCCAAAGAAATTGAAATTTATTTTAAGTAAAAGAAACAAAAATCTAGTAAATCTGTGTTGTATATTTAATATATTCACATTTTCTTTTGAAGTATTATATCTTCCCATCGCACCGTGAGGGAAAAAAGCAAACATTTTCATTAAAAAAGTTCACTTATTAACTATAAATATTTTTTTTCAAAAGTTATAGAAGTAATTCCATTCAAATATTAAGATATTACAATTCCCTTAATGCAGGATTTTGTTAGTTATGCCATGAATAGATGATAGTTCAAAAGATGGATGATCTCGGCATAACTTATTGACGATAACTGTTCGTCAAGCTGTCAATGAGGAAGAAAATTGATGACGAGAACTGCCGGCACGACGAATAAATCATTCTATCTTTTAAAATATATACTTCTTAAACTTCCATCTTAAAAACTTCGCTTCAAGAAACTAAATGGAATTTTAAGTTCTGACTAACAAAAAAATCGATTGTTCTACTTAAACTTAATTAAAGCCAAACGGCATTTTTGGTAACAAACCTCATTAAAAAAAAATTCCACGTAATCGACTGATTGTGAATTAGCAGAAACATTTTTACCACGTAAAAACATTCTTCGATGACACCCAAAACATAAAACTATTCATTGATCTTGAGCAACTTTTCCATCTTTTTTTTTTTTCAATCTCTTTAAAAAAAAAAGTGAAAGAAAAAAACTCATTTTTATTCTACAGTCATTTAAATAACCAAACCCAGCTAATACAAATCAGGAAAAAAGTCGGCATTTTAAATGCGTCCAAACATTCTTTTAACAGCTCGGTATAATCACAAGTGTTTATGGCAATCAAGAGACAGGACAAAAAATGGGGAGGGAGACCAAAAAAAAAAAAAGCTTCCCATCGGGAAACTCACTACCCATAATCAGAAACAGGTCAGTTTAGTTAATTACAGAGTTATTAAAAATCGTCACGAAAATATTTAATAAAAAAAAAGTAAACTAGAAAAAAAATCCGGGAAGGGGGGGGGGGACTACACCACACATTGGTAATCGTTCTTTCGTCCCGGGGTTATAATTAAATCAACCACAAGAAATTAATAAACGAAAAAAAGTAAAAAAGAAAAGAAAAAAACCTCAACCCAGCTTAAGCCAATGGGGAATAATAGGAAAAAGGGTGGAGGGGAGGTCATAAAACGTGAGCTGCGCAGACCAGGAACAATGACAGTCAACTTGCTAAATGATTTCCGAACGTGACCGCATTTTTCTACTTCTTTTTACTTTACTATGGTGGCAACATGAAGTGCAAGAGCAGAAATCGAATTTAAGTCAAAGATTAATTGCATTGGAACTATAATGTAGCCACTGAATGCTAATGAGATTTCGTTGCTTTTTTTTTTATTGTTTTTCTTCTCTTTCTCTCCTTTTTAATCCCGTACGTTCCTGACGTTCTTCCTTTTTTTTCCCCCTAACATTTTTTTGATCATGATTACTTGGGGAATGTGTAGAGAATATGCGGATATGGATATTTGAATGTATGACAAAAAAGCTGAGAGGATAAAATCATTAAACTGATGTTTGCGCAAATCTAATGATTCTTCTTAAAGTGTTTAAAATTCTTTCAAAAATTATTATTTTTTTTTTTATTGTGGGGAAGAAAATGGGAAATACATCGATAAATTTATTTACGGTTTAATTTTTTTAGAAGTGTTCTGAAACACAAAGACTAAGATAAGCTGATGTATTGAACCTCTATCCTTAGTTTCGTTTTAGCAAGATTTAGCATCGTAATTCTACATCAGTGGTCTCCAAAGGGGGATACGCAGAATGGTACTTGACGAAACACTAAAGAAGTAGATTCCTTATATTTCTTATAATTATTTTGGTTTGGGGAGGAAGGGAGGACCGATAGAAAACGTTTGAAAACTCTCATTTTTCTTAAATGTAACTTAAATCACTTGCAGTGATTCTCAAACTGTGAAGCGCACCCACTTAGAGGGACTTAAGAACCCTAGAAAGGGGTAGAGCATGTCAAAAAATTGAAAATAAAAATTATTTTTCAAAATTATTCATTTATTGAAAGGAAGCGGTACAAAATACATTCTGACTTAACAAAAATACACGTTGCATGTTTATTGCTATTTGTTCCAATTTAAAAATTAGAGAAAGGAAAACGTAACATATAAATATATATATATATATATATATTATATAAAAAAATGCTTTTCCTATTCCTTAAAAAAGCAACTTACTTAAAATATCTATTTCTCAAAAGTAACATATGCGAAATTTAATACTTATCTTGATAATTTGAACGGTTTATAATAAAGATCGTATTGTAGCTTTAGTGCATCCAATACATTATTGTTGTATGGGGGAGGTGGGAAGAAAGTTATGATTGAGGATTGGGTCGCAAGATTGAAAGTTTGAGTGGCACTTACATAATGGATTCATGAAACTTTTGAACAGAATAATAAAATATTCCAAATAGATTTGATTTTTTAACTGTCAAATGATCAAAGTGACACATAACTTCTATTTGTTTTATTAACTGAACATTACAGCAATAACGTGAACTGCTTGCAGAGGTTAAAATACTTTTTATTCAAAGTCAAGAGACTATGTTGATCAGGGAAGTTTTAAAGCATGGGGCCAACTGGACTCTCAGCCTTATGGGGCGGGGGGTTGTCTTGTACTCGAATCAGTTTCAGTAAGATCATGATCCGAATAATTATAATCATTATATGTTATTCCGGGAAATGTCAGAAAAACTATAAATTTCGAACTATATGTTAACCCCTTGAGCCCCATGTAACCACTAGTGGATGCATGCTATGTATAGTGCAAAATCCCATTGTAACCTCATGTAGACACATAACTTATTCAGATGTATAACCAGTAACCACACAGCAGAGGAAACATTATAAGGAATATTTCTTTTATTGGGATTGTATAAAATTACGAAAGTTAAGTTTTAAGATGTCTTGGTTACAACAATGTGAAAAAATTAGAACTAAAATTACTAATCTTTATGAAATTGCTCGAAATGTTACTTGGGATAAAAGCTTTTCCACATGTGTTATATAAGTGCATTGTCATTTTTGTTTTATTTTTTCATCTTCTTCATCTCAAATAGATAGATCTGTATCAGAATAACTGCTGTATTCATCGGTTTCCGTCAAATATTCTCATTTAGTATCAATTTCGTTGAAACCCAACGACGACGCCGTATGGCAAGAAAAAGTCAGAATAAAGAACAAAATGAGTGAGTGAATATCAACGTCACACTGTTCAGCTACACGAGGGCTTTTGGCGACGAGTCGCGTAGTTTTGAGCCATGGTCAAGTGACGCGGACGACACCTGAGCTGGCACCCCACTCTTCTAAATACCACATCACACCAACGGAAGGACGTTTGAGCTCTCGACAGATTTAACGTGCATCGCTCCTCAACACGGCGGGTCTTCAATGGTACTGGGCTCAAACTTATGACACGCTAGCCATGATCCGATACCTTGACCATTTGGATACCGCGGTAACATAAGGAACAAAAATAGTTATACAAACTTTAGAAAATGAAACAAAACACGAACAAACGCGCGCCTTAGTCAGAGTCAAAAGAAAAAATGAAGTAAGTGTCGTGACACGCAAGGTCAATATCCCCAGAAATCTTGGATTTGCGTGGACACTAGCAAGCGCAATCGAGTGCGCGGGTGGTTAACTGGCAACAGTGGCAAGACTGTATTATCATGTCATATCCGTTGTTCGGGTATTGACATAAGATTACGACCATACAACATCGTAACTCATTTAATCGGTTGAGTCGATTTGTATCTAGTTTTGTGAGTCACTCACCTTTATTAGCAACGGGTTAGCATTTTTACGAATGTTTGAAAACATATGTTATATTCAGTCGGTTAAAAGGAACATAGGTGGGGCCTATTTTTACATAAATACTCCAGGCTTCTTGTACATTTAAGATGTCACTTATGTCAATATATCATGAACTGATCTTTTTACTTTGCACAACACTAACAAGATGAAATTAAGTCCCACTCTAAAATGAACGACCTACAAAACGCAATGTTGTGACAGTAGTGCCATGTATATTTCATAGTGTTATTGAACTTATTTAAAAGTCAGCTGTTGGCTGCAAAACAAAACACACACACCTCATTTCATATTTCAAAATCTAAACGAAATTAGGTTTGTTCATCAAGTTGCCAAATGTACATCATCAGTAATAAGGGTTAACTTCTATGTACAGGATTCCAATTACCTCTCTCTTATTTTATAAGGGTTGCCCAAATTAAAGTGAACATATGTAATTGAATCAGAGAGAATGAGTGCAGCTATAGCAGAGAAACAGGGGCACGAAGGACGGTAGGTATACGATGTTTAACAGGGAACCTTGTTAGTGGTAAAGGAAATTAATCGAAAGTAAAGTCGTGCCATGTGAGGATGCGTCCAGATGAGATACCGTTTCTGATTGCAGGAAGTGAGTTTAATGAGAATATATATCGACGAACAGTGGCAATCTATGGTGAGCTCTGTTTAGGTCGAACGATTTGGAAAGGTTGGTGTAAAAGTTTTAGAGAAGGGCAGAAAACGATATCTGATCTCCATGACAATATCTACCCACACGTCTCCCGTGAAACCAAAGCAACTTAAAAAAATACTTTGGAAAATGTTAGAACACCCACTGTACTGTCCGAATTTGTAACTCTGACACTTGTAGGCCCTTAGGGCACTAGTTAAGTTTGCATTTGGACGATGAAGTGTAGGAAGCAGGGAAGGACTTACTCAGGAATCAACCACGTTTTTTCTAGAGTGAAGACATAGACCTACTGCCAAAACGATGGGACCTGTGTTACTGCACCCAGAGAAATTTTTTTTTATTTCCATTAAAATCATTCTTTTTATTGAACCTGTCCACTTTTCATCTGGGCAACCCTTACAGTTGTAATATCTTTCTTCCGAATGATGTGTAAATATTATTGGAATCCCAAAAAATAATGTTTGGATATGATTTAAATCGTATTAATTATAAGAGACATTTTAAAACTAAAAATGTTGCTTAAAAAGTAATCAAAACTTTTGATTGATTGTACTTTTATTTAAATGGAGGGAACTAAGCGTCTGCTTTATCCCTAGGTTTAATATCAATTGACCATCAAATTATATTCGCACTTTCTCGAGAAAAAAGTCATTGCATCTTCGAAATTTTTATTACGACCACAAGTGTTTGTAAAGTATGCGCATATCTGAAGAAAGGCATAGAGTCAAAGGATAATAGGTAAGGGAAAAAATGCACAAAAACCACTTGATAAAGGAGTGATCCGACTTTTTTTTTTTAAAGAAAAGGACTCTCTTTGCTGTCTCTTGCACACATCCAGCAATTTGCTTTCCACCAGCATCAACTACACAATGAGACAGAGCGAAGGAAAATGTTTTATTCATCGCCCTCTCTCTTTGACCTTTCGCGCATTCCTTCTTTTAACCCCTTTAATTTGCTTAAGTACGTGGCGAAATTCCTCTCCTGACAATCCTTTCCATTCAAAGAAGGGGGGATGCCGTCCTCGTGGAGCTCTGTTTAGGCGAAATTACAGAGATGTCTCGCCAAATGACCCTCTTCAGTGCTCGGTTCTTCTTTTCAAATTTAAATAAGATAGGTGCTTCGCGTGACCTGTGTTTTCCAATTGAGGTATTTCCAGCCAGTTGTCGGTTTATTGTAGTGAAAAGGAATAGGGACCAGAACCGATTTTTATGTTGTACCCAATTCAGAATATAATTAAATCTAACATTTTGATGGTTGATAATAGAATTGTGAACTGTAATTTGTGTAAATATTCTCGTATTATGCAACCAGGGACGTCTTAAGGCATGGGCCAACTGGGCCCGGGCCCAGGGCCTCGGCCACGATAGGGCCCTCGTCTCGTTCTCAACTCAGATTTAATAATATCCTGATTCGAATAATATCAACGGTCAAATGTTTTTTTCCAGTTGAATTATCCGAAAAATTGAAAATTTCTAACGATATATCTACTGGCTACATTGATGACCATCATCCATGTATATGCCTAAGTACGACCATATATTGTTATTACTCATTCAATCAAAAGGCGTTAGTTGGTCGAGCAGGTTTGTGCGATTGTAAGTCAGGCGCATGAATATGTTTTGAGTTATTGTTTGAACGAATATTTGACAACGTATGCTATGTACTGTCTACTTTTAAGGATCAGTTGGTGGGATCTACCATGGTGTAGGGCCCTGGTCAGGGGCGTAGCTACCTCTGTATCAATGATACGGGTCTCCAAGCTACAAGGACCCCCACAATGTGTAAGCAAAATATTGTGAAATGTTAAGGGTTAAGGAGCCTCCAAACAGGGTCCCGAAGGAGTTTTGATACAGTGCCCATTTTGGACTATCTACGCCAGAGGCCCAGGGCCTACTTTTATTTCGAGCCCCAGTACCTACTTTTGCATAGGGACCCAGGGCCTAATTTTGTATAAGGACCCTGGACCTATTTTTGCGTAGGGGCCCAGGGCCTCTTGAAATCTTAAGGTGTCCCTGTATGCAACCCGCCCCCACTACAAGTTATGAATTTTCTTTTTCAGATAAGCGACCAATAACATGGATTTAAAAACATATAACAGTATTATCATGTTTTAAGAAATTAATAATACTTATATTGAAATCACTTATACTTACAAAACAAGAATACTGAATACGAGGGATGATTGATAAATAAGTAAGGTGTCTCCAATAGTATTAAATAAGTATCAGACAAGTTAAAATAACAACAGAGGTATCAGAATGAAGGAAATTAATTACTCCTACATATTGTAAACATATTTCTCAACATAGTCACCACTAACAGCGACACATTTGTTCAATTGTTCTATCCATTTCTTCATCCGTACATGTAGAAAGATTCTGATTTGACTGCGTATAGATTTACGCACTGATGCCACAACGGATGCCTGAACTTTGGCATCCGTTGAAAAACGTTGACCTTTCAACGTCTCCTTCAATTTGGGAACAACAACCAAAAGTCCGACGGTGCCAAATCTGGGCTGTAAGAAGGTTGTGGGACCACTCAGAAATTCAGTCTTCCCATGCCGTCCTGTGTTTGTGCACTGCAATGCGGTCTTGCATTGTCGTGATGCAAAAGAAAGACGTTTCTTTCCGGTCTGATTCTGCGTATGTGTCGCTTGAGTGATCGTAATGTTGCACAGAACCTGTACTAAAATTCACCGTCAATTCTTTTGTCAGAAATCCTGTGTAGAGCACACCACTTGCATCCCAAAAGTGAGCATGACTTTTGTTGCTGACGTTTCTTGACACTCAGAGAACCAGAATGACGATATTCCATGAATTACCTCTTGTTTTCTAGGTCGTAATGATGATTTCAGTATGGCAAAGTTCAGGCAGCCATGTGCAAACGGATACGCAGCCAACTAGAATCTTTCTTCATGGACGGAATGAAGAAATGGATAGAACGATTGAACAAACGTGTAGCTGTTAGTAGTGACTATGTTGCAAAATAAGTTTAAAATATATAAGAGTAATAAATTTCCTTCAATCTGACTCCTCAGTTATTATTTTACCTTGTCGGAAACTTATTTTATGCTATTGGGGGGAGATTTTTCATATCAATCATACCTCGTATTTTCTAAAGGAACATGTTTCAAATAAAATAAAGCTCAACCACGCTATTATATCATTGCAAACTAGACAAACTCATTTCAAACAAGATGCCAGACAATAAAGAAGCTGTCACACTAGCAATGACCACTGTCATACTCTTATACATTATTTTTTATAGTTAGAAGCATCGCATAACTTAAAGACAAAGGTGAATATACTTGATAGTGTGCCTTCCATATATAAGCGATACAAAAAAAAGCTAGCGTTAATATTTACCATTTCAGTTGACTAAGATTTAATTTTAAACATAAACATACTATTGCCAAATATTTATGAATTAGATTATCATTGTGACAATCCATCATGAAATGTCATGTATTACAAGTAAGAATTATGGACAGATAAGGAATCCAGAAAAAGAAGATCGAATTTTGTCCACTAGACTTTTCTAAAACAAGTTCCTTTGCTGGAAAATTAACATAAAAAAGTTTTTAAAAAATACTTCCCATTTATCTTTTTTTTAAAGTGGGGAAAAAAACATTTTTCGGTAGGGCGTATTACCTGCGTATTTTTTAAACAGTTTTGTGTCATTCCAAAATTTTCATTATAAAAAATGCTTACCAAAAAAAAAAAAAAAAACCTTTAAGGTTTTCTTTAAAAAGTCTGCATATTTTTGCTTCTGATTTTGTTTCCTTAAATTAAAAAAAAAAATGCCCCCTTTTTCATTTTTTAAAAACCTTTTACATCGTCGGCACTTTACCCCAAAATTTCTCATCGCTCACCTCACTCTCTCTCTCTTTTATTTATTTATTTTGCTGCAACATTATGCATTCTTTTTGCTTCGTGCCTTTTTAGGTATTTAGGAAGCGAAAACAATTGATGAAAGCAAACTTAATATTCGACTCATACTGTATAAATTTCCCGAGTAAACAGATAAACTATTTTTACTAGAGTACTACTACTTTATTGAAATTTTTTAGTATTAAATTTTATTTCATTTATTTTTTCCCACAATCATAGGCCACGATAGTCTAGTGGTCATGGTTAAGATCTCTAGGCCAGCATTGTACATTCGCGAGTTCAAGCTGTGATGCCAGTGAAGACCCGCCGTGTAGAGGAACTAATGCACGTTAAATCTGTGGACGCTCTAAGTCAAAAAACATGGTGTGGCAATGGAGAGAGGGTGTCAGCTAAGATGTCATCCACGTCACTTGGGCGTGGTTCAAAATTACGAGATCAGTCATCAGTAGCTCTCGCGTTGCTTTATAATGTGACGTTAATAAAACACTATTCATTCCTACAATTATATACTACAGTAGAACGTCGTTTATCCGAACGTTTATTATCCGGAGCGTCAAATATCCGCACCAAAGTCTGGATACGTTTTCGAACAGTGCAGTGCTCAATATTTGTTTTCTGTGAGGCCAAAAGTGACGGGAAAACCCAAAGGTGAAGGATATTTTTGGGGAATTTCAGCTGTGTGATTTGGTAAACATCTGCGCGGAATATTAGGTCAGTTTGTTTCCAAGTGAGGGAGTTTGTATGTGCTCTTATTCGGTTTTCGGTTATCCGAACAGTGTCCGGTCCCAATTGATTCGGATAAACGACGTCCGTCTGTAGTTTAGAAATTATGCAAATTTAGCCAGCATTTTAATAAATGCCAATTACCACCACTTTATTTTAATGTGCCCACTAAGTAATAATTCTGAAATAAAACGTGAATAAAAACTGAATACACATTACACAAGAAATGATTCAAAGTAAAACCAGATTCTGAAAGAAAAACGGTTCATTCAACTCCATAACAATTTAGAAGGGGGGGGGAAACAAATGGTTAAATAGAATAGAAAAGCTTGGAAAGAAAAGCAATACATAATAGAATATTCAAAGCAAAAGGTCTTATTCATTACGAATGCATTTGAAAAAGACAGTGCTTTTTATAAGTTTGACTCAAATTGGAAAATAATAATAATAAAATCACCTCGTAGGTCAAACATTTCAAAGGTGTTCTCATAAATAATACACTGCTTCGTTTCTCATGAGAAATCATTACTTCCCGAACACAAAGAGACTTGATCTTCGTGTTCTTTTTTTGAATTCGCGCCAATCTTTGCCTCACCGCGCGACGTAAATTAAAAGGAACTTTTCTATACTGCCAATGTGTGCTGAAATGGAAGCACACCCAGTGGTTAAAGAGAAAACGTGATTTAGCAAAGCACCACCCGATAGGCAAGATAGTGAACATATTCTAACAAACTAATTTTTTTTTAACAAACCACGATAAGATTTATAATACAACCCCGTCTAGGATTTTTTTTCCTGATTCAAAAGGAATAATATGAATACAATGTATGTGTTTTCTCTTTGGTCTTATACTGCATAATATACTTCAAGTCTTTTGTTGCTAAAAATTGAACTGTAAATAGCTGTTGGAATTTGAAGAATTCGATTATAAGATTCTTTGTCGTGTTGCATTTTATTAGTGTTAATATGTTTTCCAGTTTATAATGAAGGGATATTATCTCTGTACCGCCATCACACAACATAAACCAGTATTTTCATCTCTTCATTTTTTTTACTGTATAAAAGCGAAAAAAGGCCTAATTGCAGCATTTGTGTGAGATATGTTTATTATTCTGTGATTCAATATTATTTAACATTTTTTTTTACTTTCTTATTATGCAATTCTGAATTTGCAGTATGGCTGCGGTAGCCAAGTGGTCAAGGTATCGGATCATGGCTGTCATGTCATGAGTTCGAGCCCAGTACCACTAAAGACCCGCCATGTAGAGGAGTGACGCACGCTAAATCTGTCGAGAACTCAAACGTCCTCCCGTTGGTGTGGTGTGGTAGCTGGAAGAGGGGAATGCCAGCTCAGGTGTCCTCCTTGTCACTTGACCATGGTTCAAAATGACGAGGTCCGTCGCCAAAAGCCCACGTGTATAGCTAAACAGTGCGACGTTAATATTCACTCACTCTGAATTTGTAGTATTTACGTTTTTCTCAATTGAATTTTTTTGACTCTTAAAAATATCCAAATAAAAATATTTTTTAAAATTTTATTACGTGATGGTTTAATGTATTCTTGTGCGTGAAATTTATAAATCAAAGAACTTTTCAATGTACATGTGTTGAATCAATCATTCCGGTAGCAGAATGCAATTAAAAGTAAATACTGAGCGCTGACTATCAACACATTGGTAACTAAAAGCACTTGCATTATAATTTGAGCAAACAAAAAAAATTATCTTTTCATAATTAAAAACTAGAAGAGTCGTTTCTGTAATCTATTGGAAAAAGTTTGATGCAATTTATTTGAATTGATTAAGCAGACTTCAAATATAAGTTTGTAATAATATTACATTAATTATAAACATAATACAATACAAAAAAGGCTTCCCACAGTTTAATGTATACCAAACCAGGTGAATTGAAATAAGGCGCATAGGAATCATGGGCGTAGTTACTGCCGCATCAATGATACTGGGCCCTCAAGATCCTGCGTGTAGGGGAGCGATGTACGTTTAATCTGTCGTGAGCTCAAACGTCCTCCCGTTGGTGTGGGGTGGTAGTTAGAAGAGGGGAATACCACCTCAGGTGTCAACTTCTTCACTTGACCATGGTTCAAAATTACGAGGTCCATCTCCAACAGCCCTCGAGTAGCTGAACAGTGCGTCGTTAATATTCACTCGTTTGAACTCTTTAGCACGGTTATGGTCAAACTTGTTGCTGGTAACACCATGTGGTCGAGTTCTAAATCTGTTTAAGAACCATAATATACCGGGGTTGATGCCTATTGAGTCGGTCGGGTGTTAAAGTCTTCATCGCTTGATCATAATTCAAGTTATAAGTATTATTATAATTAAGTATTAATATAAGTATTGAAATGCTATTAAAAGTTAAATATTATTACATTAAGTATGATAATTATATTCTAGTTAATATTAGGTTGAAAAATTATATCACTCTTATTTGAGAGTTTATATTCGTATTTAAGAGGGGGGGAAACAAGGATTTTATATACATACATTTAATCAATTATTCTCCCTACAAGAGAAGAAATATTAATAATACGAAGAAAAAAAATTCTGCAAACTTTGCGAAGTATATACTACAAATATTCTAATGAGAGCCAAAACAATGTGATGTGCTTATTCTAGAAAATAAAATATAAAACTATTGAATATCTTACGCGCCTATCTGATAAGTCTTGAGTATTCTTTGAAAGTATGGGGTGTGCAAAATGCAGAAATATATTAGAACTATTCTGTTTAAACTATCATAACAACTTGAAAGAGAACAAGAACAGGGTCTAAGCCTATGGCTGTCATATAAAAGAATATATAAACTATTCAAACCCTCGTGCGTTTTAATTAATCCGGCATCTCATCAGCGAAAATAACCAACAAATTAACGTAGAAATCTATTCCAAACTATTGTCAAAGATTTCCAAATGTTACCGCAACTTTCGCAGTGATATAAACTTAACCTTTGTCACACAATTATATATGCTAGAACTATTGTCAGCAAAAATACACCAACTAGGACACTTACAACAGGAACCTAAAAAACGAACGTTTTCGTTCCAGTAATCGAAACTGCGGACAAAAGGGACCGGGAAAAGAAAAAGGAGCATAAATTAATAGCCGCTGTGATAAAGTAAAGCCCCGCACTGAGAAAAGGGACCGCAAAAGTTCTCTAGGGTTTGAATTGGGAGAGTCAAACATTTGCATACTCAATTAAGCCGTCGTTATCAGCGCATTCATTAAGTGGCTGTGGACCGCTTTTGTGGTTGGGGCGTTCCAATTACCATCTGTATGTGCCTGTTAATTAGCGACCGGAGATTGCGCCCCCATGCCACAGGTAAGAAAGAACCTGGTTACGGTTACAGAGAAATTAATTCACTTTTCGGGAAAATATTACGGCGAGCATAAAAGGCTTTCTGTGGAAGGCCGGACTGCTTCGTTAGGGAAAAGAGCCCGAAATTAAAATAACTTCGATCTGATGTTTGCGATCTGAAAGATATCATTGTTTCCATGCGTTTTTTTTCTCGTTTAATTTCTCTGCAAAGGAGAAATACTTTGATGCAGGAGTTTCTGCACTTTTCAAAGGAAAAGATAAGGAGGAATCTTTCCGCCCGCGTTAAAATACAGAAAGTACTGTCAACTATATTTTAGTGTGGTTTCACACTTGTAAATGTTCAGCGAATATCACAATTATTTGAAATTCAATTTTTTATTGATGGGTGAAATAACGAAAATCACATTTAACTGATGCATACAGAAAAGAAAAGCATATTTAACCCTCTAATAACTCAAAAACTCCGATTTATCTGATTTTTCGTGTTCGAAAAAATAAGAAATAAAGTACCGTAATTTTGGATAATTTAATTTTTTTATTATATACGAGGAACAAAACAAAACATGGAGTAATGTTTTGAGGCCACACTTAGTTAAGGGGTACAAATCGTTAATACGGCAGCACATATTACGAAGGTGGAAATTTATGAAGGAATTTGAAGTAATTTTGAACACAATATACGAGTATTATTATTATTTGAAATCGCAGCCACTCGGTAATTTTCGTAAATTTTGAACGATAACAAATTCTTATTCAAAATATTTGTGTCAATTTGACAGGCGATCGAATGGCATGTCTCCTACATTCTACACTATGCTACAGAGGGTTAAGAGAATGAATGTGTGTAATATTAGACTATTTTTCGTCTAAGGATTACACCCCAATTGAAAAGCTGGAATGATAATGAGTTACACGTAAAAAAAACCACTCAGATACAATCTTGGATTTGGTTCCCGATTTTAACACTGATTCATTGTGCGCTAGATGCGCAAAACAAAACGCCAATGTTGAAAGACCCCTAGCATAATTATAGTGATTTCTTATGTATTAAAGATTTTTAAAAAATGTTTTATACTACAATCACACATATTCGAATTATGGAAGAGAAATGTGATTCTTACTAAAAAAAAAACTAAGTTTTTTTCTAGGTTCTTATATACTTTATACTAAACAAACTCGTTAACTTGAATAAATATTTCAATTTTCATAAAAAAAAAACAATGTGAATTTATATTCATCAATACACATTAATATATATATATACATACCTATTTTTTATTTATTTAATCCATCAGTGCACAGCGTATGATGCAATCTACAACAATAGGGTTTATCTGATCTTAATACTACCATCTACTACTACGAAAAAGAAAGGAATTAAAATGTTTAAATTATCAATAAATAGATTTTCAAATAAGTTGCATTATTGCAACAAATACTACCGTATAACACATACTAATTATTTTGAAAATTTGAACTGAAAAGTATAAAAAATGCATGTACTGCCAACCCATAAATCTACAAACCAATCCATAAAGAAAATTCCATGTTCTTTTGAGCGGTTGTTTCGTTGTAATAATAGGTTATTCATCTACACTCTCTGAAAATAAACACCATTCAAATAGCCCACTTCCTCCCTCTGCTTCCAACCCTCCTTTCAGAACAAATTATATGCAATTTTCCATCTGACCTCTCTTCACACAGGAAATTTCTAAGGGTAAAATTAAGCCTTTTAAAGTACGAAGCATTACTTAAAAAATTGTACGAAAAAAAACCTCCTTGTTTGAAACACCTTATCATTCCTGTTGGACATTTATCAGTTAAATACCAAACGAAGACTTATTATCATTTTTGCTTTGGTTGAAATGGAAGTTTTCCAGTGACTTTCCGTCATGACACCATCTACAACAAATGTGGCCACAGTTGCCGATTAGTCATGATCACGAACATGTGGGAGGCATTGTCGAGTCGTAGATTTGAATCTTGGTGCCCATTAAGGGAATGATGCGCGTTAAATATGTGGGTGCGGTAGCCAAGTGGTATAGGCATCGGATCGTGGCTAGCGTGTCATGAGTTCGATCCCAGTACCACTGAAGACCCGCCGTATAGGGGAGCGATGCACGTTAAATTTGTCGAAAGCTCAAGCGTCCTCCCGTTGCTGTGGTGTAGTAGATAGGAGAGGGGTTGCCAGCTCAGGTGTCATCCTTGTCACTTGACCATGGTTCAAAATTACGCGGACCGTCCCAAAAGCCCTCGTGTATAGCTGAACAGTGCGACATTAATATTCACTCACTTACTCACTCACACGCGTTAAATATTTCGAGCTTCAAAATCCTCACGTTAGAGTTGGGGGAAAGTTTGGAAATGAGGTGCCAGCTCAGGTGTCGATCTCGTCAATTGACCTTGGACCAAAATTACGAGGTCCGCTGCCAATAGCATTAGTGTAGCTTCAAAGTGCGATATCAATAAATAATCTATCGATCACGAATGAAAAACATGATCAATAAATCTATAGCGTAGTAGCTTAGAACGTAGAATGAGAGTTAAAACAATGTTACGCTATAAGGCCGCATAAGAACTGTAGATGGACCTTGAAACTTTTAACCAAGGTCAAGTGATGAAAGTGACACCTGAGCTGGCATCTCCCTCTTCTAACTGCCACACCACACCAATCGGAGGACTTTTAGCCACGACAGATTTAAGGCGCAGCGGCCCTGGCACGTCAGCCACGAGTCCGTTACCTTCACCACTAGGCTATAGCGGCTGCGGTTAAGTGGGAATTTTCAAATCAAATATGCAATTACGCAGCAATTTTTGAAAAAGTGCATCATTTTAAAAATTACAAAACGATAGCAAACTCTTATTAAAAAATATTTGTATTTGTATTCAAAACTCTCTAGAATTCAACAATACAGACTAAAAATGTTTGGTTTAATTAATTCGTATGTTTCCATAAAAATTTGTAGTACTTATTTAAAAAAATTTACAAACGAAAACTCTCTGTGCTATATTTATAAATATTTTCCTCCAACTTTTATTCTCAACTTTATTTAGCAAAAACTGTATTTATTATTAAATTAAAAACGTAAAACCCGTCAGATGTTCCTCATTGATGTTTCTATAAAAATATGTTGTTGTTTGTTAGCACGAGCAAAATCAAATTACTTTTTTACTTGATGCACGAGATGAAACTAATCAAATAAACATATTTAATTAGCTCGCATTATACGGAAGAGAGGTGATATTTTCTTCAATTATATAATTCATATAAAAACGTTTATTTTAAGTGATTTAAATATTCTCCCGATTTTTGCTGCAAACAACCATCACAAATAAATCATATAGCAATCAAACGCATACTACTATTTTTGAGGATTGATTGTTTATAGATGTTGTAAGCAAAAATATATATATAAGATTATTGGAGATGGATCTCTGAATTTTGAACAGTCAAGTGACGAGGAGTTCATTACATGCATCAGCTTACATATACATCAAGTTTTAAGTGGCACAAGGGTTCAAACCCATGACTGCTACCACTCGGCACTATTTCTGAGAGTGAGTATTTATTAATGTCGTGCTATAAAATAACTAAATGCTAATAAGAATACTAAAACAAAAGAAAATCTTGATTATATTGATAGAGAACAACTTTTCGAAAACTGCATAATTTCTTCTGCTATCAGTAATAAAAGTTTTAAAAAATTTCCGAAGTTAACAAATATACGAATGTAAAATATTCTATAAAAAAATACGTTAAGGTTTTTTTTAAAAATTTCATTACAACAAAAAAAGAACGCATGATATTCTCATGAAAAATTTGAATCGCATGTTTTGAGAGGGAAAAATGTTTGGTAATGATCCATGAAATTCCTGGAACCTTCGCACAACCGAGATACATGCACCACTGAAACAAGACCACCATCAACGTCTAAAAGCGAAAAGAGTACTACTTGTGGGAAAACTACAGACATTTTTATATTTTAGGATGTATTTTCATCTAAAAAAATATTAAAGAATATAAAACCAAAACTCGGAACACTTTTTATTCATGTAGAAAAAGGTCCCAGCATTAATATCGCATTTTGGTTTCAGTGGCATAGATAAAGTGGTACTTTTTACTGAGAAACCCATTTTTGTATGAAAAATTGTCTCATTCTTTTCATATTCAAACTTTGATACGTTAAATTCTCGTTTATTTAGAATGAGTAGGAAATGATGGATTTATAAAAAACAAGTTTAAAACTTTATATATATATATATATTTCAAAGAATTTTCAACCAATGGCGTTCCGTAAATTTTTCAAGATCACACTGCACTTACGTCACGAGAAATCATGAGCTATCACGCGCACTAACGTCACGGATTTTATTTTTCTAAAAATTAAATTTTTTTTTTCAGACTTGAACTCAGGGATTTATTTTAGGTTGAGAAATTTGCCGATCTGAAAATCTGCCATTTAGAACGGTTGATGCACGTAAAATCTGTCGTGGCTCATTCTCCTATTGACGTGGGGTACCTGCTCATGTATCGGCCTCGTCATTTTATATTGGTTCAAAATTATGAGGTCCCTCACCAATTGCCTTCGTATTGCTTTTGCTCGACGCTAATCAACACTCATTTTGGATACTCGAAAGCCGACTGAACGGTTAAATGAAGTATTAATACAAGGTATTAATACTTGTATTATTTAATAATAATTAGAATAATGGTATACTTATATAATGTCTCTGCGGAAGTGCATAGGAAAGTATATTTTGATCACTTAGACACATACAAAAACTTACATTAATTTTAAATTTTGAAACACGTATAATTTGATTATGAACAACATTAAACGAAGATCAACTCGTACTCTACTGCTTAGCTCCTTGGTTGCCCTATAGAAAAAGATATTCACCTATAGATAAAAAGGAATAATGACTCATGGTTCGAGTCGATAATGAAATTGAACTTTTATCGACAGTGAAGGCAATGATACGATACAAATTCCGACTTGAAGAAAAGATAGAGCTCTTCGGCAAGCAAGTACTTCTGGAATTCCTCGGGCAACCGAAAGGGGTGCGGGAAAAGCCCCATTGATTTTTCAATTTACCGTCTTCTCACTGAGCGAGAAAATCATTTTTTCAGGCTTTTCCACAGGTCTTCCCCCTCCCCCTTCCCGTTAATGACGTAACTACTCCATGGCTGCACATCAAAAGGTCATTACACACATCCACCCCTCGCCTGCAAGAAAGCAAGCGAAAAAATGAATTTTATATTCCCCAAATATATGCTAATGCAATTTTTCTCTCCTCACTCTTCTTCAAGGAGTTACTACTCTATGTTCTTAATTTGCATTCAAAAGATAATAAGTGTTCGTAAATTTTCCCTCAGCCCTTTTATTTTAACACGCGCCGTATTCTTCTTGCTGCTGCTTCTTTTCAAATATTTGTTTAGTCCGGAACAGTGAGGTACTCCTTTTTTTTATTATTATTATTAATTTTTACTTTTCTTCTTTTCCTTTATCAAGAATAATAATAGAAGGAAAAAAAGAAGAATCTTCCGAAATTACGTAATAGGGAAGGAGGCTCTATCAGGTAGGGTGGACACATTTGATTAAACAAAAAGGTTCTAAGCGGCATATTTAACGAAGCAATGGTGGAGCAATTATTTAAATTTTCGACTTTCGTTAGAAAGGCGTGCTTTAGAGCCCAAATGAGATGAATAATTTTTACGTTTCAAAAACGATGTAGAATTTGGATTGAGCAGACAGCATAGAATTTCTGATATGTTTTAAACTAATTGATTTGTTGAAGGTAAAATCAACATACGTCATAAGATTACAAGGTAGGCAAGACGTTTCAGCCAATGAATTTAAAATAAGTTTTGAAGACGAATAAATTTCGAATGTTCTGTGGGGTAGAGAGGGTGGGCATAGAATAACCTGAGGCCTTCAGTCTTTTAGCGAGTAAAGCTTTGGACGAAGCAACCAATTTGATGGGCGTACATAATGTATCATGGGATTTCGATTACTAAAAAGGGACCAAAACTCACTACCAGGGGAAATGGTAAGGCTAAAAAAGCGTATTAGAGCGTGAATAATGAATGATTAAATGCTAACCAACGCGCAACACATATCAATTTTATTAGTAAAGGAATGTTACTTATGAGATTCAATATGACTACCTTTGTGATGTTCCAACTACTACATACCTTGTACGACATTTTTTCCCATTGAGACTAAGAATCACTTCTTTTTTACAGGTAACGTAATTCTATCGTTCAAAGATGATATATGGAAGACATGTCCTCGTATACATTACATTAAAGAAATGCCACAACGAAAAATTTAACACAGCAATTGCACGACTAGTAACTCTGCTATCAGAGAAAATTTACCGCAACGCACACTGCACCTTTAGTTGAAAGGAGGGGGGGGGGATTACACCATCATGTTTAAATACATCTTCGTTGTTGAAATTGTGGCACAACGAAGTTCTGTAGCAAATCGGCATTCCTGTCAGCAGTAACGGAACTCACAGATTCGCTTTCAAGATTCTTCTAGTAAAAGTAAGAATCCATTATATATATAAGAGAGATGTTACTACACTGTGACTTTTTTCAAATGAAGAGGCTCCTGTACACATGCATGTGGGTTTTTGCCAACATAAATGCCGTAGTTTTATGCATTATTACAAAATACCGTTCCACTGATAATGCAGCTTGATTAACAAAGCACAGTCCCAAAGGTAAAGGCCATCGAAAGGCAGTTGACCTCAGATTGACAGGAATTTCCCCACCCTTTCCTTTTATATACATGATCATTACACGGAACTCGATTATACAAATTCGGGCATTTTATTTGGTTCACAGCTCGAAATGTCCCTGGAAGTGACATTTGGTATTTATTTCATTTATTAATTTATGTGAAACTGAAATTCCATTCGAATTGTTCGACACCGATTAATTTGTGTACTTCGTAACCTGTTTTAGGGTTGAAAAGCACCTGATTTAAGATAACATTTAAAAAGTAACAAGGTCCCTTCACAATAAATTTGCTAAAAGAGGAAGAAGTTCATAATCCCCATAGACACAACTATTCCTACCATTTTTCTAAGTCTAAAAAGGAATTAAAAACGAAAATATTTCGGATTCCCAATATCACAAAGACTGTCCAACCTGACGTTAATCTTCATAGTAAATAGTTTTTTAAAAAAAGGCTAATGTAAGTAAAATAACAGAAAAGTTTTCTGAAAATTTATAATGAAAAAAAGATGCATTAATTCTCATTTTTCTTTTATGTTAATGAAATAAAACGATCCGTATTAATTGTTATTTGGTTCTGAATAAATATACTGTGTGTTCTGGATTTATCTTAAACATTTTCTTTTCTTAAAATCCTAATTATTATAATTTCCTTTTTTTTAAAAAAAAATACACTAGAATCCAATTCACATTTGCAACCGGGTCCCTAAAATTTTAAGAGTGTGCGGTTTAGCTAGTTAAATCTTCAAAGAATACGAAAGAAAAAAATAGATATATCCGATAAAATCTTGATGGTCATTCATTCCTTAAGCATATTCACTGTATCTAAACACACGAGAATTCATTTGAAGATCGTTATTCCTTCCAGCTTCCTTTAGCGCTCGCCACGAGCTTGCATCTCTGAAGCCTGTTTATAGAGATAGTGACACACAGAACAGGTTTCAGAAAAACCGGCCATTTATAGACCAGGGAGAAAGATTTGTGACCAAATTATTGCAAATCAGAGAGCAGATTTTTGATAGCCAAGGAAAACGATCCCTCTTCCGTTGAAGCGTAGTGAGAAATAAGGCCAATGAGAGTGGTCAGTGCGGACGCCATAAAGAAAACCAGTTTTCAGAGAGATGCTCTAGAAAGGGTTATTGACTTTTCTTTTTTCGGGTGGGCGAAAAACTGCCGTAATTTTCGCCGCCAAACATAAGCATTTCCTTTGTTCTGGAACTGCCAAAATGGCCGCCAACCGTGAGGTCCACTTTTTGAACTTCTGGATTCGAGGAAAGGCGGTTGTGTGTCTACTGAAATGATGGATCGGTCAGTTGGAAATGATTTCTTAAACTATGGATTCTTAGAAATTGTTGTGAAGTCACTACTGTGACTGATACATCTTAGTCGTTGAAAATAAAAAAATAACTTTTCAAAGAAAATAATTAGATTTTTAAATAAAATAATAAGTAATGTGTTTATATGTGTGTACGGTCACGCCTATTTTGCCTCCCACACACAAATTGTTGACTAAATTGTTTCAAATGTTGTATAGTAAAGTTTTAAAAGTAAATAAAGGTATATCATCACAAAATTCCAAAAAGTTTTGCTACATTGTTTTTTAAAAGAGCATGTAAAGTTAACTGACATGTTTTTTGAAGGGTGTTCACAGTCAAAACACTTCCGAAAACTATATATCGGAACTGTCAAAGTTTTCAAATTTAAATGGCTTCTTTTGTTTTTGTATAGTATCAAATATCTCTTACGCTAGAATTGTTGCAATTCTATAGATTTGCGTACGTAACACATAAAATACCTGCTTGTGAAGATTAACAACAATTTTGTTACATCAAATGTGATTGTCCAATGCAATAGTATTATGCATTATTACAATTATGTAAGGGGAATTTCGATTATAATGATACATTAAATGTTAATATATCATCTCAATAACGCTGCGATATTTTCCCAATAAGAATAGAATTTTTTTAGCATCTCAAGATTAATGATAAATGATCAAGTGCAACAAGGAAAAAAAAATACATTGCATGAAATCATTTAAGTACTAAAATCTTTCCTCTAAAATGGAGAAAAGAAAATCTGAATGCTATATTACGTATTTATATCTATATATCTATCGTATATATATTTTAAATAATAATTGGAGGGAAAAACGCCTTATCCAAATAATAGACTTATAATATAATATAATAGATTCATTTCATATTATTAATTCATTTTTCTAGTAAAAGACATATAATTGAAAGAAAGACTCAAAAATTCTTACATAGACATCGTGGTACTTATTCATACAGGTTATGTTATAAAACATTAATTCAAAGACATGGTATTCTTTTCTTGTCAGTAATTTTTTTATATATAAAACATTGCATTAATTTAAGTAGAAAAGAAGCAAAAGTGCTATTAATAACAATATTTGCTTCAGTTTTTCTAAAATATGTAACAAACTCGCCTTTAATATGTAACATTCTAAACTATAATTTAAACGTATCAGAATTTCAAACTTAGTCACATTTTTAATATTGATTGATTTTTTTTTAATTTATCACACAGAAATAATTTAATATGGAATAAATTTTAGTGATTATATGTAAATAGATACAACTCTTTTTTTTCTCCCGTCAAGGAATTCTGATATATCGATAAAATATTGCTTCTAAAACTATTTGTTAAATCATTAAACGCGTTTTGACAGCGAAAAAGCGACGATTGATTAAAATTATCGTTTGGGAGCACTGTTTTTCTTTTCCCTTTCATCCTTATAATCAATAGGATTAGTTATTATAGTTCAATCAATTATACGACGAAATTTTACGCGATTCAAAAGTGTAAAATAACTTCTGACGCGAGCAGAACAACTGGAATCGATTATTGTATTCGCTCCTTAATCGGAATCAAAATGTCTGCGGCAGCTGCTTTTTAAGAATAATCGAAGGTTGAAAAAGCAGACACATCCGTCCCTATCAAATTACAAAATAATTCAATTCCAGGACGCTGCGGAGGAATTGATTAACCGTTTAAAGAACGGCGTCTATTTATGTAAAAAGTTATTCTTCGAATAAAAACCGAGCAACAAAGGGCGGGTGGAGAGGAAAAAAAGAAGAATCGATGGAAGCGAAACGATGCCATTTGCAAGGAACAAAATAGCAATCACAGCAAGCGTTGCCATTTAGATGGAATGAAAAACAATCAACGGAAGCTGCACTCGGTCGATTGAAAAATGGCTGATGGCCACGAGACTTCTGTTCCAGCTGTGAACTAATAAGCACGATGAAGGATAATAGAATAAACTAAGAGGCACATTTCATTTGGCGACCATCTAAACGACTTTTATCAGATCGTGCCAAAAGCAATCGGATTCATACGAAGGAGGAAGTCATACGAATTAATGGTTTCCATTCATATATATATATATACGTTTTAGATCCTGAAGATATTTTCCAGAACTGCAGTCGGCACGAAATCACTAGATTTACCAAACAAATAACGACAGTGTATCTATCTAAATGTATGTTTAGAGGTCGGTGCTTCCTGATAGTATAAGAACAAGAGTTGTTTCGGGTATCTTTTGAAGTTCCGTTTGAGCTAAGCTGAGCATAATTGTTTTACTAATTGGATGTGAGAACCGAGTACAAAATACAAGTACTTTTATTTCTAGAATGTTAACTGCAACTTATGTAAAATCCAGCGTATAACGCACATCTGTACTTTCAAGAAGGAGTTTTTAATTTTTAGGTATATTCACCGTACAACACGCACCCCTTTTTTTACGAAGAAACCTGAAATATACATGAGCAATGATCTTATGTTTTGAAATCATTTATTCGAGGTATTATTCCAAGCTTTAGAAAAAACAACAGTATACTTTTAGAACTACAACCCTTTAAGTTCATAAAAAATATAATTTCTTTTAAAGAAATAGTATTCAAATGTATATAGAAGTCTGATTTTTTTCTATGATCATATTTTCAAAGCTCTCATATTTATACCCGCCATATGACGCGCAACCGTAGTGTGAGTGAGTGAGGGAATATTAACGTCACACTATTCAGCTACTCGGGGGTTTTTGGTGAAAGACCTTGCAATCGTGAACCCTGGTCAAGTGACAAGGACGACACCTGAGCTGGTACCCCCTCTCCTTTGAGATCTCTACAAATTTAATGTGCATTGCTCCCCTGCACAGCCGGTCTTCAACGGTTCTAGGCTCGAACTCATGACACGCTGGCCACGAGTCTACTGCCTTGACTACTAGGCTACCACCTACTAGGCTAAAATAAAAACTTTTGTGTTAAAAGTGCGCGTTATATACCAGATTTTACGGTATTTAAAGGTAGATTTCGTGTTGTAAAATAGAAAGAGAGTACCTTTTCTGAATAGTCATTCCCACTTTTAAATTAATTTCTTAAAATTATCATCACTTTAGAATGACACGGTTGGCCATTGATGAGAGGATATGAAATTATGGTTATGAGGGCGAAACCTGAGCCACACATTGATCAAAATTATGAATATTAGCATCAACATCCTTGCTGATACGATGGTAGAATAAGGCGACAGACAAGCTGAACAATTGGTGTACTAAAATAGTAGTGATGAACTAAGCAGTAAAAATATTTTCGATTGTCTGAGAGAGGAACAGTAATAATATGATAGCAACTGAAATTGCATAATTAAATATTATATTCGAAATATCACAATCATGTAATTTCCAATGTTATTTGAGGATTTATAAGAAGAACGGATAGAATATTTCACCAACTGTAGCAAATACATGTTATGCACTTGCCAGTTTCAAGTTAGATATATAGCTGAATTTCTCTAGAGTGTCATCTGAGTTTTGTGTCAAATTCTTTTTATATAAGTACTGATAATCTATAATCAGGAGAAAAAAATGAAAAGGAAGGAACTGATGAATGTTGGTTTCTCAAAACGATTGGTACGCAATCTTTATCAAGTCTCCTTTCGACGTGTTTTAGTTAAATTAACATTAGAAAACGATTTCCCGTTATTGGTGGCGCCCCTTATAATTTGTAATCATTACTAACTATCATAGCGCACTTAATATTTCCCCATAGTAAGCCGCACTAGATGACGCACTTCATAATTTTTAAGTACATTGTAGCTGGCTATAGATACTTTATAAATTTAAATTACATAATAGACTGTGACATGTTTTATAATTATCCAACATAATCGGGTATGTGTAGCACTTTATAATTTTCCATTCCGTCTAATAGGCTATAAATGCACTGCATTATCATTTACCCTCATAAATTACTGTAAATGAGGCACTTCTTATATTTCTATCTTGATCGGTTAAAGATGACACATTTTATGAATTTATATTATAATCGGCAAAAGTGATGCTTTGTGTAAATTTCAAATAAATTCATTTATAGCGACATGCTCTATGATTTTCAATCATTATTGGTCAAATGTAAATCGTTGGTATTTATCATATATATGTTGAATAATAAACGTAGTAAAGTCTCATTTTCTAAGCCTCACTTCATTTTATGTGAATATATGTATTAATGCTTTCTTCTTCTTAATGAGCAATAGCGATGTTAATTCCACTCTACAATTTTAATGAGATTGGATAGCGAGCTCATGATCCATTGACTTTAAGTAATTGTATACACCGGCTTACTATACACAAAATATTATTGTTCCTGTCTACAAAGATTACGAGACAGTATAAGTTAAGTAAATATTTGCTTAAAGGCTCATTGATGTTAGGAACAAGCTAATGAAAAGGTGTATAGATCTCACAAATGACAAAATGAGCATCTATTTGAAATACTATGAAGATGGGGCCGTGGGTTTTTAATTCATTATTTACGAAGTTTACCATATTTATTAATTCTTCTGATGCGCACGATATCAAACTTGGTTTTGGAGAGTTCACGAAGTGGATAGCAAAAATGGTAAGGCACTATATTCTCCACAGTGACACTTTAAGACTTTTGGAGGCCCTTATGCAAAAATAGGTCACGCTTGCGACCTGTTAAGTAGACAGAATATAGCATATATACACATTGCTAAATATTCATACAAACGGTAAACCGAAACAAATAAATGTTACTGACTCACAATCTCACCACCTTAGATACAAACCGAATGGAGGACTGCCGTTTTCGACTAAATAAATAATAATGGTGTGTGGTGTAATAGACCTAGGCCCAGACGGAGACGACGGTCATGACATCCTAATGCAGTCTTGCCTCTATTAGTAGAGAACACGTAGTTCAAAATTTCCAGCTTTTCGGAGAATACATCCGAGAGTACCACTTGACGATTAAAACTATTTATATCGAGATCTTTTATTGGGGTCGGGAACGAGACAAGACAATTTCCCTCGATGCTGAGGCTCTGGCCCCAGTTAGTCCATGCCTTAAAACATCCCTGCTTAGACATATATAAATGTTAAGAAATGTTTCAGGCTAACAATCGTAAGGTATAATATGTTAACTATTCATTTCTAAGATGTTATGATATGTTAAATATTTTGTATATATATATATATTATATGATAGATCCATGCATTGAAATGAATAATGCATGAATTCAGAGAAGTATCGCGTGCATCATAAATTCTGCATAAGCAACCGTATATTATCCAATTGAATGTTTACATATTAAATATATTATAGTCGATTATTGTAGTATTCTTTGCAAGTAAGGAGAGTTGCATGTTGTCATAGATAACACTTTCTTCACTTGCATCTGACTCGAGATAATAATTTCTATCCAAATGTGTCATTCTAATATGACGCTTTTGGCCCAATGGTCATTGCCACGAGCTCGTAGCCGGCCTGAGATGATTTCGAGAACTAGTGCCAATTAAGACTCCGTTGTGTAGAGGAACTGATGTATGTTGAATCTGTAGTGGTTGAAGTCCACCGTTTGGTGTGGTAATTTGTGAGAGGAGGGTGCCAGCTCAGGTGTCATCGTCACTTAATCGTGGTCCAAAATTACAAGGACCATCCCCAATAGCGCTTTTGTTACTATACAGAGTGTCCCAAAAATAGCGCCGTATCTCTGCGCAACCAGAATTCTCGTTGGGAGTTCACAAAACATGCCCAAGGAACTGTACGTGTACGATCCATAGTTTGCGAGAAAAATAGGAAATACAAAGTATGCCGATGAAAGGTAAAAAAACCGTATTGGACAGATCAACAGCAGTATTTGTAAGTATTTAAAAAGCAGATGATCAAAGTGTCCACCGTGCATATCTAGGCAGGCTTGAGAGTGCTTTAGAATGGATGCGTGCACACGTCGCACCAGCATGGTATCCATCGAAGTACATACAGACAAGCAATTAAGTCCGTTTGTGTGGTCAATGCATATCAGTGCACCAATTACTTGAGATTGCCTCATTGGAAAAAAATTACACTGTATACGTTATGGTGATCATGGCTACCATGGAATTAGATCTTCACGTGCAATCCAGCGGCTGGACTGTGTCATATCTAGCCAATTGCGTACAGAAGCATAGAAATGCTCCAGAGCCCCATTATGAACCAGCACGCTTCATCGTTCGTATTTTCTTTTAGACTCAAGATCATACAGGTGAATTTTTTATGTACTCCCTACGAGGAAATTAGGTGTGCAGATTTTAGGCGCTGTTTATGCAACACCCTGTATAGTACGACGTTAATAAATATACACTTAGTGTAACTAAGTGATACGCTTATTGTGTCTCAAAGAATAAGAATAACAACCCAGCGTTCCTCAAACTGTGGAGCGTGCACTCCTAGGGGGCGTTACAACCCTACGTGGGGGGCGCAAGCATATCGAAAAGTCGAAATTAAGAGATTTAAAAAATTACAAATTTAGTGAAAGGAAGCGAAATAAAATACATTCTGACATGATAAAAATGTAATACACATTTACCTTGATATAATATACCTATAAAGATATTAGTACTGCGCAATGTACTTGATAATTTATCAGTACTATGTTAAGAACAATTTTATTAGTAACTAGTGACTCCCATTAACTTGCCATTTACAAAATTCTATTTAATACTTATCTTGATAATTTGTACGGTTTATAATTAAAATCGTATTTAAGCTTTATATGAAAGTACGTTATTATTGCATTCAATATATTGTTATTGTATGAAGAGGGTGCAGTGAAAATTATGATTGAAAACTGGGTCGCAAGTATTGAAAGTGTGAGAAACCCTAGAAGAATCTAAAGATATAGAACGCATTCACACATCAGAAATGCAAGATATATGACTTCTCTCCGTGTATCATTGTCGCTATAAAGGCACCTAAGCTAAAACAATCCCCCCACTTTCTCGGAATGTCACTGGTCTCACAAAAGGGATTCTTTATAAACAGCTTTCCACCTACACAAAGAAGGTCGAAAGAAAGAAAAAACCATAACGCTGATAGGGCAAAATTTTTATTTATATCCAGGGCCTTGAGCTATCAAATACATTACGTTTAGTAGCTCGATTGAATGAAACAGAAAGGGAAGGTGCAGTTTTCCGTTGGGTGTGAGAAAAAACGGATCCCCCTACGGCAAATCTAATGCAGCCAGTCGACTTTAAAAATAAAGAGGGGGGGAAAAAGAGTGAAAAGCAGGTGAATCTATCCAGACTTCCAACGAGAAAGCATCTCTTCATCGAAACAAAAACAGAGAAGCCGTAACCCCCGCGAGCTAACAATGTTTTTAACTGGGAATAACATGGCGATGGAAAGTAGAAGAAGAGAAAAAAATGAAGTGAAGAGGGGGCTCGAAAACAGGAGATGAAAAGTAAAGAGAGGGGGGAAAGGAAGCAATGGAACTAATAATGTGAATCATCGTTATTTATGTATGAAGGGATTCTGTACTACCTTACTCCCTCCATCCCTTATTTTTTTCTTTTAAATTCGGAGGAACTTGAGTAGGGGGAGGAACACAGGAAGGAGAGGGGGCGACCTCAATTTTTACGAAAGCACGAACATTAAGAAAATCGAATCTTTTTCGTTTCGGTTTTTCTGGCCTCCAGTTCGAAGTTGTTGTAAGCCCCTGGGATTTCTCGGAAGGACCGTTCCAGGGGCGGCGAGAGGGAGGGACAAGGGGTTTGGGGGAAGATAAAGTAAATGTGTGGCACCCGAGAGAATAGTTTTTATCGAATGGAGACGTCCCCAAAGGGTTTGGTTTGGAGGAAAAGAAGTGCAAGTCCGAAGAAGGACAGATCACCGAGCTTAATTCGAGGCCACCGACAAAAAGATTTATTCGGACAATATTCTACTGGCCATGGATAATAATTGTTTGACCTCTCTAGCTGTGTAACTTAGTAAAAAGTTTTGATTCGAGTTAATCTAGATTTGGTGGCATTTTTCATTCAATTTCAAACCAAGTAGAGATCGTTAAAAGAAAAAATAATGAATATAAATGCATTAGACCAGTGCTCCTAAACTTTCAATATTTACGATCTAATTTTCAGTCATAATTTTCCTCGCGCCCCCCTCTTATAATAACAATGTAATGAATGCATTTTATTGAATGCATGTTACAAATTGGCAATAAATCACAATTATATTTAATGTGTGCTGTATATACAGTAGAACGTCGTTTATCTGAATCAATTGGGACCGGGCACCATTCGGATACGCGACTCTTCGGATAACCGAAAATCGAATGCGATCCATGCAGTATATGAAACCGGACACTATACGAATATTGAAAATTCTCACATGCGGGAAACGTGCTTGAAGAATAAGCAAAATAGGTGCAAAATGTCACAATTTTACCTTTATTGTGGAAAATAATCACTTATTTTTCGCTGTACCATTGTACACCTTCGATTTTTCAATGCAAGGTCTCTGATTCTCTTCAGCAGCAGTAGTTGAGTAAGACAGCACTCTGTTGTTGTTCGTAATAGCTGCCATTAATGCAAGAAACGCGTCAGAGCAGAGCATTTGCTACTTTCGTTGTTGTAGTTCTCGTCTTCATCCGTTTCATCGTCGACAGGGTCGGATTCTTTTGCATGGAAGTCACAATCTCGTCATCTTTTAGCATTTGAAATCCAAAGTCTTCTGCTTCGCATGCCATCCAGGTTTCTACATCAACAAAACTCAACAAAAGAGCACGTATACACCCCCTCACTTGGAAACAAACTGACCTAATATTCTGCGCAAATGTTTACCAAATCACACGACTGAAATTCCCCAAATATTCCCCACCTTGGATTTTCCTGTCCCTTTTGACCTCACGCGAAACAAATGTTGGGCATTTCTCCGTTCGAAAACGCATCCGGATTTTGGTTCGGATATTAAACGTTCGGATAAACGACGTTCTACTGTATGTATTTTTTTCCTGCTTACAATATACAGTAAAACCTGTTTTTGTGCGGTAGATAGGGACCGCATAAAAAAAACCATGAAAATTTCATAAATACTTAAATGTAACTAACAAATTTGTCAACATACTGCAAACAATTTTTTTTTGTAAGGTGGAGAGGGACCGCATCAAAAAGGGGGTAATGCGAATGACGTAGAGTGAGTGAGGGTTTATTAACGTCACACTACAAAGCACCGTGAGGTCTATAGGTAACGAGCCTTAAAATTTCTAGTCACGCTCAAGTGAAGAAGACGAAACTAGCGCAAGCACCTCCCTCTTCAAACTGCCGCACCACACCACGGGAGAACTGTGCGTATGATAGATTTAACATGCATTAACCCCTTTACAGGCGGATCGTCAATGACACTAAGGCTCGAACTCAATATAAACTGGTCACGTTTGTGTGACCATGACCTCAGACATCCGAATCAGGTAGCAGCTCAAGTTATGTAGCTTTTAAATGGCATTAATTCACACACAAATACAAATATATACGTTTCTATATAGTCTCAAAACGTAAGTAAAAAAAAAAAAAATACTGCACTGCGTTAAAATTTTTATAATATAGTAGAACGTCGTTTATATCCGAACGTTTATTATACGGAGCGTCAAATATCCAGACTTTGGTCCGGATACGTTTTCGAACAGTGCAATGCTTAACAGTTGTTTCGAGTGAGGCAAAAAGAGTGACGGGAAAATCCAAAGTGAGGGATATTCGGGGAATTTCAGCTGTGTGATTTGGTAAACATCTGCGCGAAATATTAGGTCAGTTTGTTTCCAAGTGAGAGGGTGTATTCGTGCTCTTTTGTTGAGTTGTGTTGATGTAGACACCTGGATGGCATGCGAAGCAGAAAACTATGGGTTTCAAATGCTAAATAATGACGAGATTGTGACTTCCGTGCAAGAAGAATCCGACCCTGTCGACAATGAAACGAATGAAGACGAGGACACCATCAACGAAAGTAGCAAATGCTGACGCGTTTCTGCGTTAGAGACAGCTATGGAGTGGTACGAACAACAATCAGAGTGCTGTCCTACTCAACTACTGCTGCTGAAGAGAATCAGAGACCTTGCTGCAAAAAAAACGAAGGTGTACAATGGTATAGCGAAAAATAAGTGATTAATTTCCACAATAAAGGTAAAATTGCGACATTTTGCATCTATTTTGCTTTTTCTTCAAGCACGTTTCCCGCATGTGTTGATCTTCAATATTTATATAATATCCGGTTTCCTAAACTGCATGGATCGCATTCGGTTTTCGGTTATCCGAACAATAGCGTATCCGAACGGTGTCCGGTCCCAATTTATTTCTTAAACGACGTTCTACTGTATAGAAGCGATAAAAAAGTGGACAAGTAAAATTGTTTTTAAGAAATAATATATTATACATCACATAAGTAAAAGAAAATAATTATAATTAAGTATAGAAAAGAGAAAAAGACTGGATTGAACGGAGCTGTGGACAAAATAGTTTGAAGCAACATACTATGCACAAAAAGGGGAGTTCAAATACAGTTACCAATAAAAATATAGTTGATTTTTGTTTTTATAAATTATGCCTCCGAATATGCAGCACTAACCGTAGTTCTTTATATATTATTAATACATATTTTTCCAATGTTACAGAAAATATTCAGACGAGAGTTGATTGAATTTTGTCGGAATAACTTTTTGACTTTCTGGTTACTAAAAACCCCAGTCGATAGCTTCCCTGAAGATTTTGAAAATACTAAGAGCAAACGGTTTCACATCCGACAGAAATCTCGTGCTTTCCCACGCGAGCACACGGGAACCGGAAGTGAACTCCTGTCACTCTTTCCGGAATAGACTGCAATCGAATAACTTACTGAGATGCTTTTCCCGGCGGGATGAAAAATAGGATTTATATATTTTCTTCCGCTGTTGCTTTATTTATTCATTTTTCTCTCGCGGATGTCTGGGCGAAAATGGTTCAAGAGACATGTAATCGATTCTAAGGAACAATTTAAGAGGATTAGGATAGCTGATTGGCTTAGAAAATGCATCATTTCTGCCCTAATGTTCAAGAGCACGATTCCAGCTTTAAATTCACGATCAGACAAAATATATGTAATATTGATAAAACAAAATACGGTTAAAATATATTTTCTTTCTTTTTTGTTCGTATTTAGAAACAGTATATGATTGTGCCATGTGCGTTACCAAATGGTTTGAATATAAATACCCTACAACATATGTATATTGGAATATGATGAAAACTGTGAAACCCAGGAACGCAGGAATTTTTCAGGGGGGCGGGGGTCCAGGATTGAAAGTCCCCTATTCTCGTATCAGGCTCCAATATGCCACCTCTTCATATTATCCTTATTTTTTTATCAACTTTTGGGGACACAAAAACAATATAAAACTAATTATTGAATGAATAATTAGTATTAGTTAATAAAATTAATTTCTCATAGCAAATACTTAATTAAATTTTACGTACTTTATACATAGGATTATAATCAATCGGAAAAAAAAATCAAGGGCTTTGTGGGGGGGGGGGGGAGGATCCGAGGACCGTCCGCTTGTGTGCGCCACTGATGAATGATGTATATACACTGAAAGAATTGTTTTTTGATGATTCTCATAGACTAAAATGTGAAACACACTTTATTCTAAGAAAAAATACGATAAAAAAATTAATTAATTTCAGTTGTAATATTTTTAAATTTTTAAAAAATTAGTATTTTAAAATTTATTTTGAAAAATGTCCCCAAAATTTATTTTGAATAACAGACAATGATTTGATGCTTTACTGACGTCGTACTTTAAGGCTGCACGGACCTAATACTTTTTAATATTTGTCAAGTGACGAGGACAACACCTGAGGTGACACCTACCCTCCAAACCAACACCACACCAACGTGAGAGAGTCTTGAAGAATTCAATTAGCATCAGGTCCTCTAAGCAGCGGATGTTCAATGGAACCAGATAGATAACAGACAAAAATATTTATTAATTGAAAAAGAGAACAAATATGCAGGTTTATTTTCATTAAATTTATTAGAACTGCGGTGAGTGAGAGTTATATTAACATCGCGTTATAAAGCAACACGAGGACTATTGGCGACAAACCTCGTAATTTTGAACGTCGGTCAAGTGACGAAGAGGACAAATAAAGTGGCATTTCCCTCTTCTAACAACCACACGGCACCAACTAGAGGACATTAAACCTCGACAGATTTAACATGCATTGGTCGCTTCTACACGGAGGGTCTTCAGTTGCACCAGGACACGAACCCACGACACTTCACCTATGAGTTTATGTCCATGACCACTAGACTACCACGGCTACTTATTCGAACAATAATACTACCTCCTACTATATACATGATTATATAATACATTTTTAATCTTATCTCTGATGCCCAGTGGCGAGTAGTAGTGATCGTGTTTCCCCGCCACAGGCCCAGAATTCAAACCCCGGTCTTGGCAGGGTCAAATCAGCTTTTCATCCCTTCAGAGGGTCGATAAATGAGAACCAAGCATGCTCCGGAACTAAACACTAGGAGTTTCACGTCGGACTGACAACCTGACTGAGACATCTAATCATGTACCTCAGGGCCCAAAGTCACGAAAACTGAGATGGGCACAGTTGGCATTGACCCTCCAATGGGCTGTTGAGCCTCTGAGAAGAAGAACCTTATCTCTACACCGACATTTCTCTAAGTAATGTATTTGAATAGGCCCGGGGGGGGGTGTACCTACCGCTGTATCAGTGATATGGGGCCTCAAGCTACAAGGGTCTCAATATGTGAAAAAAAATAGTAAAATATTATCAATATGCTTATTAACAAAGCTTCCATTTCTAACAAAGGGACTCCAAGGGATTTTGATACAGGGTTTCGCTGAGGACAAGCTACGCCAATAGTAAAAATCTTAATAATGTTTATATTTTCGTTTTATAACCTCCTGTTTAGCTTCAACATCTTATAAAGACCTAGAACAGCTTAAAAACAGTTATAAATGTGTTATAAACCGCATCCTACTTTAAAATATGTAATTTGTTCCTTTACTTACGAAGAAACCGGACCAAAAAATACTAAAATGCTCGAAACGTTTAATACATTTTAAACAAAAATTGTTTTTCTTCTTTTCAAGACCAATAAACATGCGTATCAACAGAAACTGACAACGCCAAGCACACACCTTTATAGAGCCGTCATCGCTTGCGAAAGAGAACGATTTATTTCCTCCCATTTTTCTCCAAATTATTGCTAATTAAAACGAATGATTGAAGGAATCAGGTCAAAAATTTTGTTTTCAGCTGTCCGAATCGAATGTAAAACTGCTCCAACAAAAGGGACAGTAGCCGAAATTATCATAATAGATGACCAGCAATGAATGCGAATGAAGGTGTCGGCAGCAGATCAAGGTTCGCCTACGCCTCTGCGGGACCCAAAGAGTAATTGCCCCAGAGCATGTTCCGCTCCGTCGACATTCAATCACTCGGGTTTGTTTTCACGTTGGGGAACAACTCGGAGGTGTAATTAATCAGCTAAGGACCGTTATCAGCGACTTCTCGAAATTAAAAGCCCGGAGAAAACCTCACACTCTTTTAAAGCCGGACTCCGCCCATCCCCCTGGAAGAAAGTTTTGAACAAAGACAGAATCGAAGACGTCGGCGCTCTCCGGAAAAGTTCCCGATTAATGGCGATCGGCGAGAAAGAATAGTCGGGAAAAGACCGGAGACATCAAACTGAGATTACGCCATGTTTGGGATCTACGGGGCGGATTTGTATCGCCGAGATTTATGAGATCATATACTTTCTAACTTCAAAGAAAACCTAATTTTTCTCGGCACTTTTTCGTTTATTAGAAATTGATGTTGCTGTTGTTGTCGCGTGCGTTTTATACTCGGATACCTAAGAAAGACGAGATAATAGATGAACAGAAACATACAATACAATCACGGAAGAATATAGACTTCTTATTACAAACGATGATCTCAGCATAGGACAGAAGGGGTGCTCTGCTTTCCATTCGAAATGGGAATCCACTTCAGGCGAAAATCCGACTTCTTTTCGGACAGATAACATCCATGCCTTATTCGAGATTCGAATCCGAGCCCACTCGATTACCAGCCGAGTGTCTTAACCACCATACTGGGTGGAGCGACAGATATTGATGTACCGAAGATTAAGTTACTTTTTTAATTTTAATTAAATTGAGATTTTCTGAGAATTAAACATTTAACATGTGGTTAACCTACATTTAACTAACCTACATAAACATTTAACCTACCCTAATGCACCATAGAGCCAAGTAGCTTAACGTACACCCCCGCATTGCGGGAAAGGGCATGGATTCTAGGGGGTTCAAAGCCTAAGTGACTCCTAGTACGTATTTGGGCTTGGGGCCCAAAACCTGACTTTGCAGGGGGCCCTAATATTTTCCGTACGCTACTGATGAGCGGCATAAGCTACTTTGTTCACAAACAGGGCTGTTTTCAGGTATAGGCCAACTGAGAATGAGCCCAGGGCCTTGGCCTTCTTAGGGGGCCTTGTCTCGTTCTCGAATCTATCGCATTCGAGATGAATTCGAGATGATGCGCATGTATACGCATATTTTTTTTATCATAAAATGTTATTCTTGGACATATTCCTCCAAAATTAGGAATTTCAAACATTCTAACTGGCAACAGTGGCGGCAAAACTGCATTATATGTCATATTCGTCGTCCATGTCTAGGCATTGACCTACCATCGTTGGGTCGAATGGTGGTAGTCAGTTGAATCGGTTTGTGCCTAGGTTTGGCATATTGTGAGCCAAGCGCATTTATCTGTTAAGGGTTACAGTTTGTATAGCAGTGTATGCTCCATATACTGTCTACATAAAAGGGTTACTGATGGGACCTACTTTCGGACCCCATTGCCTCAAGAAATCTTAAGACATCACTGGCCACGAGCGTGTTTAAATATCATTTGTCAATGTACTGCAAGAATATGGAACGATACAATTTATTATTATTTGATATTGTCAGCAGGCAATTACAAATATTTCAAATATTAAGTCATTCAAAATATAAAAAAAGTACAAATAAATGAAGGAAAACATTGTCTCCTAGCAGTGTGCCTGTGTCTCCTAACAATGGTAGAGCTAAAGACCGCAGGGTAAAGTATGTTAAATGTCTCGAGTGAGTGAGTGATTTTGGGGTTTATTGGCGCAAGAGCCGATTTCGGCTATACTGCGCCAAACATTTGTTTTAATATCTGTGGTCTAGACGGGAAGAGAAAGAAAGAATGAATTGAATGACAAGAAAGAGGGTCGAAAATAGAGAAGGATCACTAGGGTACCCCGGGTTCGTGAAGCCCGTGTTTACCAAAGACAGTAAACCCCGTGGGAAAAGGAAAAGATCACTAGGGCACCTCGGGACTGTGACATCCGTACTCACCTAAAGAAGGTGAGCCCCCTGAGGGGCCGTTAAATGTCTCGAAGCTCAAAGTTATTACATAGCTTATGGAGTGTAAAATTTGGGAGAAGTGGGGTCCTAGGTCAGATAGCATTTACATTACCTGATAGTGGATCTAAATTAAGAAGATCGTTATCAGATGATACTGTGTTGTGTCTAAACGGGGCAGCAGTAAGCAATCAATAAGACTATTTCACTAGTTTATAGTTTACATTACAAGAATAGTTCTATGATTTTGAATTAGACAAAAAAGATTTTTTGGAATTTCTATTACACCATAAAACCTAATCTTTAAATTTTATAGTTTAATTAAGCTTCTTTTTTTTTAAATATGTGTTTAAATTTTTTTACTCAACAATTCTTTTTAAGAAACCCTCTTTTTAAAGTTATATGACTCATTTCAGTTAATTCTGCATAAAGAATATTTATTCGATATATAATATAAATTTGTTGTTAAACAATATTTCGTAATGTTTCATTTTCTGGTGCCCCTAATGTTAAAAGAAGCTCATAAACTGTAACAGTGATGTAGATAATGGTGGGTGTACGAGATTCAATCCCCTCTCACAGATCAACAGATTTTTTTATTTTTACCTTTAAGAATAAATCTCTGCTCCCTCATCTACGTTTTTTTTTAGAAATATAATCCCTTTCCCTTCTAGATAGCCTATGCGCGTCCCTGGTCAAAATCAACGTAAAACGTAACACTTTTCTTTTGATATAGTTGAAGATCTTTTTATACGTCAAAAAATATTTTATAAATTCAATATTCATCTGAAAATAAATATTGTTCATGCATGTATGTAAATATTTTTCCAAACAAAGTAGTAAAAAATCAATAGCTTCGTTCACCCTTCAAAATTGTAGAAAAGCACCCTTTCCCGTCTCCATTTAACTCTCACAATTCGAATTTAAATAAAAAAAATAGGAGATATATATATTTCAAGCATGCATTTTTGTCACGACACTGCCTTAAAATGTATCTCACGAAAAAAAAAAATTAGAAAACAAAAGAAATTGGAATAATGCGAATTCGATAAAAAAAAAAAAAACTCGAAAACAAAAATTATTTTTCAAAAATAATGTTTTACTTTTTATATTAAAAAAAACTCCCGATAACTGCAAACATCTTCTCCATCATCTTCAGAATCACTTTACGCCCCTTTCAATACGCCACTGATCCTGCCAGTGCATCCGATTGAAGTGCATGAATGGATCACAAGATGCGGACCGCTTCCTTTCGACGTTTATCACTCGATTAGCTCCGATATCAAGAGCTGAAAACCATCGCCATAAAAATGGCGAAATGGATTCAAAGCGCTGTTGCCATTCCACGCGGAGTTAATTTCCTTTCCGAGCCATTAAAGATCCGCTCGTTGCCACCGACTCGAAAAAGTGCCGATAAAATGTGCGCTATCCCGATAATGAACGCGCAATATATTTACTTTTTTATTTTCTAAAAAAGGCGTTATCTTAATTAGATCTCTCAGGAACCATTACAATTACGAAAAGAGGTATAAAAATAGTTTACAATAACAATGGGCGTATAAAACTAATTAGAAAATTAGAAATTTTACCTCTAAAAGTTTTCTTTGCCACAATGAGGGAACACAGCCATCTGCAAAAATAAAAGAGAGAAATGATTATATCTTGGTAAAGAGAGAGGCTTTGTTATCGTTTCTTAAAGTACATTTTTTTATAAAACTATTGTCAATGAATTCTAAGTGGAATAGAATTTAAGTTAGAAACATAAAATAATAAGAGTCTTAAAGATGGAAGAGTTTATTCTTTGGGGTATGTAGGAATATTTAAATGCAATCAACAGTTTTAAATATCGTAACTTTTTCCAAACGGCATAATAATTCATTTTGCATACTTTCAGTAAAAGAAAGCCCTTCGGAAAAGACTACAATAAATTAATATCTTCCTCTGGAATCTATTCTTTTATTTTCCATCCTTTAGAATAATTATGAGAAACCTTTAGAGAGTTTATAGAAATCAAAGCATTTCATTATTTTCGATTTTAATTTATTGGAATAACAAATGATAAAAAAATACGCTAATTAAAATTAGTGGAATGTGAATAATTAATTTTGTTTATAGGTTATATACCATTATGTCCCCCGAGTTTTCAGTGACATGATCTTATTTATGTGAAATATAATGTGCTAATATTTTTAAATGCACAAACATATTATGGAACTTATATTGAAACATATGTGCATATATTTTGATTATTGTCATGAAAAGAGGGATATATTCATTTTCATTTCGTATGAAAATTCATGCCGTATTCATTTTCATTTAAAGTTATTGAAAAACCTGCTTTGTTAGACGAATTTTCTCTACAAATGCCCCAATAAATAATTTTATAATTTATTTAAACGGGAACCACAATGCACGTGCTTAAATATATATATATATATATATATATATATATATATATATATATATATAATATGTAATAATATTATTACTCAGTATTAATTTTATTCTCAGTATTATGGAGAATAAAATAAATAATGAGGAAAAATGCCATACATTAGTATTATATATATATACACATATATATATATATACATATATATACATATATATACATATATATACATATATATAACATATATATACATATATATATATACATATACATATATATACTATATATAAAACATATAATATATATATACAAGGGGTGATCAAATGAAAAGGTACGAAACGACATAAAAATGAAACAGTTAAATATTTGCATATTCCGCCAAGGGAGAATGTAGCGAGACATCTCGGGATGCCATTGGAGACTCTGACTGGGATCGGATCATGCGCGGGTGCCCGCATGCGCAGGAGAGAGCAAAGGCTCTTATAAAAAGCGGCGTCCAAATGATGCGAGCACAGAATTACTCGAGCACAGAAAAAGCATTAACTCCGATGTGTACTGTGAGACACTCCGACGCCTACGCAGGTCCATCAAGAACAAAAGACCGGGGCTGCTCACGGAGGGTGTGGTTCTGCTCCATGATAACGCGCGTCCACACGTCTCCAGAGTCACACAAATGGAACTGGACAAGTTCCAATGGGAGACGTTGGACCATCCGTCCTACAGCCCGGACATGTCACCCTGCGATTTCCATGTGTTTGGTCCACTGAAGAAACACCTGAAAGGAAAGCGCTTCAACTCGGACGACGTACTCAAGGACACTGTGAAGGACTGGGTCTCGTCACAGCCACAGGAATTCTGGGAACAAGAATCCTGCGGCTTGTTCATCAGTGGATCGTTGTGCTCAGGCCTATGGTGTATATTTTGAATAAAGTCTATATTTGTACCCACCGTGTCGTTTCGTACCTTTTCATTTGATCACCCCTTGTACATATATATATACATA